>JANAVB010008799.1:6031670-6124170 GCA_029216955.1 Iris pallida
TTTCAATAAAAATTTTTCCAATAATTATAATAATCATTTTAAAGCTAAATAGGTCTTAACATCTAATTTATACTAATTAAACCAAATTTGAAAAACAGGGGCTGACAACATGATGCAAACATTACCGGTTAAATTGTACAAACACAATCATCCACGGTGTCCAGGTCATTCAATCTTGTCATGTCGTGTTAGCCGTGCAACAGCATATCAAGGTATATCATGTCAGGTTTCATGTCAGGAGTGCGCCACGATGGGCCACTATCATGTCAAGTTATCATGTCAAGTATATCATGTCAAGTTCATTGTCAAGAGTGCGCCACGACGGGCCACTATCTGTCATGTCATTTTCAAAAGTGCACCAAACGGGTCACCATTATGTCATGGAACATATTTAAAATTAATATTTAACCTGGTATAGCATATATGCAATAACTAAATATAAACAGGTGCAGAGTTGTGGAGGAATCATGCGGCTCAGGGAGATAGGGCATAACTTCCACATACAAACTCCAAATGAGGTGCTCCAAAGATATTCGGAAAGGCAAACAAAGATCTAAAACTTTCATGTTTTAAGTTTTTCGAAATTCTGGCTAGAAAATAGCTAAACTGACAAAAACAGTCATTCTGTGCACTTTTTTTACGCCAAAAATTCAATTCTGCGTAAAATACGCAAAAGGGGACTCAGCCACATGAAAAATTCAGAAAACTTATTTTGGCCATAAAAACTTCATTTTAACTCGAAATGAGGTGAATCAAAAACCAATTCATACGAAATTTTGTGCTCTTGCTCATGGAACTATTAGTTTTCGAAAATAACAAGTTTAATAGATCAAAATCAAGAAAAACTCCATGAACTTATGAAACCCCAAAGTTAATGTAGATCTAGAAGAATCTATCCATAAAAATCAAAAAACTCCAAGTTCTAAAGAGGCTTATAATCATGTAAAGAAGAAATGGAACATAAAACTTGAGATCCACCATGAAACAAGTTGCACTTGCCTAGGGCTCTTGGGTGTAGGTGGAGAGGAGTAAATGAGAAGAAAAGAATAATAATTATTGAAGTTGATAATGAGGAGAGAGAAGAGAGTGAGATTAATAAATGAGGATGGTGGTGGTAGAAGGGTTCTCCCTTGGTTCATGATGAACCAATAAGCAACCCAAACAAGCCGAACCAAGCCAACCCAACAAGCCGAACCAAGCCAGGAGACATGAAATACGAGTCAACATACGTACACGTATTCCAAAATACGTAATACGAACCATGGTCATTACACACCTTGACGTTCGAAAGTTCAAACTTGCCTGCTCCGTCCGATGTGTGCTGTTTTATACTTGAACTACAAATGCTGGACATATTTGTGACATTTTCAAGAAAGATTTTTGCTTGCACGTATATCTAAATTATATATATATATATATATATATATATATATATATATATATATATATATATATATATATATATATATATTATATATATAAAAGGTTTCTTTTTTAAAAAATAATATATATATCAAAAGGTTATGTTAAATATATCAATAAATATGTATTTTACATTAAATTCTCACAATAAATATATATTAAGTAAAAAAATATTTTACTTAGTATGTTAGTAAAAATATTTTGCAAAATGTATTATTATGTGTCCCTACATCCGGGGACCGATCCAGAAACATAAACTGGAGTGGGCTTGACTGAATTAGGATGGGTTGGTGTAAGCTAAGTCCTAAAAGAATAAAAAATAAAAATCATCTAAAAAAAAAGGAAAGGGAAATTTTTTTTTTTTTGGGGTGGGCTGGTGTAAGCTAAGTCCTTGATCATAATCATCTCTCAAAAAATTTGATTATGTAAAAAAATGAAAAATACAAAATTGGCTGGACAAGAAGGCCAACCTAATGATCAGCCTTTTTTTATTCAGCGTAGAAATATTATATAAAATAAAATTTCAAAATTATATGTTTCTACATTGCTTTACAAAAAACCAACATCACCTAATCACATAAAACATCTCCAACGTCTTATTCTTTATTCTTTGAAGAGTAAGAGCATCATTACATATAAATCTACTCGCTATCAATATTTTTTTTTATTTCAATTTATAACAACAATGAATCTGGTAAAATATTATCTCCAATCTTCAATAGAGTTTTGGTACTGGAACTTAACATGATTTCACAACAATCTAGATTTAATTTCTCTTGCATCCATTTTAAGTGGATCTTTGTAATAAACTATATTCTTATTAATCAATAATTCTGCTAGATATGGGTTTAAGTAGATCCTAAGAGAGACAAGTGTTGTATATTACTCCACTAAGCCCACTTACTTATGTTGGCTCAAAGTTGCTGCAGTGTATAATTGAAAATAAGGATGTATGTTTAGGTTTGACTCTCTAAGTTTGGATTGTATCGCAAGGTGTGTGATGGGCCGGCCCGTTTAAAACTCGCGTCTTATTTGGTCCGATCAAACTAGGGCTTGACCTTTCCGGATGGGTCGGAGCGATTCGGCCCACCATTCCCCCTACGGATCAAACAGGGTTTAGGTTTCGTGAGTCATAATCCAACCCGGCTCTCCCACCGATGTACTTCTGTAAGATGGCTGTATCATGTAGATTATATTAGATTATTTTGTAAATCATAAAATTATATACAAAGTAAAATTCTATAACAATAAAAATAGTTTAGAAGTCGAGACATATTTCAACATTATTTAAAAAAAAAAAAAGACCAAAATTTAGTATTCTACATAATTTTTTTGTAATTGTCAATGTTTAATGTAAGGCTAGTCTTATGTTGCTCGTTTGACCCAAGCATACTATGTTGCGTTACCATGATGTGCTGCCCTAACTACGTAACAAGACACATTGACACCATTTACTTTGGCCCATCATTTCCAAGTTATGGGAAGATCATCACCCCACATACATGATAGATCCTTCCCATCTTTGAACTGGTCACATGGTCATGGAGCCAGAGAGGACCCCATCTGAACCCTCATAATCTCATCTATCATAGAATCCAATGAACTTGACCATGGTTGTCCAAAGAGCAAGTACTCCAAGAGACAAGTTGTTCAAGCCCAATCTGAAAACTTGGAAGATCCAAGAAGAAAACCAATCTTGACCCTAAGCTAATAAAGCCATATTGCCTAGTTTTTTAAGAGATGCCATCTCTCATTCTCTCTCATTGGGCCGGCCATAGTCCAGGACAGGATGGACGGTCGTCCAGGGGCATAGTTTTTAAATTTAATTTACTTCGATTTTAATTATTTTTAATTATGTACGGTGTCCTATTTTGAAAGTTCGTCTCGGACTTCCTATGAGCTCAGGAACCACCTTGTGTAATGGAAGATGGTGGCATTTAACTTGGTTGGTTGATAGGACGACTTGTTGTTGAAAATTCTCCTTTCTTAGGACATCAAATGTTGGTGTTTTTGTCCAATGATAAATGAACTACATAAATTGTTAGAGATTATCATATATTCTAACCGTTCTGTATATTTTTAACTATAACATTTTGGTAATGCTAAAAAAAAATAGGGCTATTAAAATTTTGGTAAAGACTGAATTTTGATAGTTTTAGATATGCACACAACTGACATAAATGGATACCCTCCTTATCATTTGTGGTGTTTCTTGATCTCTTTCCCACTAAACTTGCACGTTTATTTTTGGAAAAAATTATCAAATGTCCAAAAAACCGCAAAAGTTTTATAAAAAATCCACCGCAAAATAATAATTTATCGCGTGCCAAGAATTAGCGAAAGATATATAAAATGGTGCGGAATGATCTTTTTGCCCTTCTAATTTATTGAAAACACCGACGAAACCTAGTCTTCAAAAAAAATATTTCGATTCTTCCATACACTGCTCACTTTCGAATCTAGATTTTTTTTTCTCCAAAATCCTCAAACATTACTTCAAAAACTCGTCAGTGACTCTCCATTCGCAATTTTCACACCCGTTGTAAAATTACGGAGAATTGCTATTCTCCGTATTAAAATGACGAAGAATAGTCATTTTCCGTATTAAAATTACGAAGAATAGTCATTCTCCGTGTTAAATGACGGAGAATGGCCATTCCTCGTGTTAAAATACAGGAGAATAGTCATTCTCTGTGTTAAAATTACGGAGAATTGTCATTCTCCTTGTTAAATTAATGGAGAATAGTCATTCACCGTGTTAAAATGACGGAGAATGACCATTTCCCGTGTTAAAATGTAGAAGAATGATCATTCTCCGGTGTTAAAATCACGGAGAATTGTCATTATACGTGTTAAAATCACAAAGAATGATCATTCTCCGCGTTAAAATGCATGTCATTCTCTGTTGTTCAAATCACGGAGAATGGTCATTTTTCGTGTTAAAATGCAGGAGAATAACAATTCTCCGTTGTAAAATCACGAAGAATGGCCATTCTTCGTTGTAAAATTATGTAGAATGACCATTCTTCATGTTAGGATGCAGGAGAATGACCATTCTCCGTGTTAAAATCACGAGTAATGGCCATCTTCCGTTGTAAAATCGTGGAGAATGGTCATTCTCCGTGTTAAAATCACGAAGAATGATCTTCGTGTTAAAATCACGAAGAATGGTCATTCCCGTGTTAACATGCAGGAGAATAGTCATTCTCCGTGTTAAAATCACGAAGAATCACGTAGAATGGCCATTTTCCGTTTTAGAATGTAGGAGAATGATAATTTTTCGTGTTAAGATCACGGAGAATGATCATTCTCCGTGTTAAGATCACGGAGAATGATTTTTTTTTCTTTTTTTTAAAGTATATTGATTGATATCATACTTTTCATGGTTATTTGTTTTATATCAGTGCAAACAACTGAGCACAGTGACCTAATCGACGAAAAACTTTAAATCTCTCCGCGAAGATGATGATGATGATGATGACGATGAGCGATGATCGGAGTTCGACTGAAAAAAAGTACAGTGAACTACAAACGATCTTTGCGATCTCTGCTGAAGATGATAGCAATGGAATTCAGATCGCTCGAGAAGAAGAAGAAGACGAAAATCGCAATCAAAATCTGAATTTGTGAATTCAAATACATATATATGACCAAATTTGTGCGAAAGGATAGTTATGGCATTGTCAAAATGACAATTTTGTAAATACAGAGCATCTAAACAGAATCTTGGAATATTTAACGTGAAAATACATAATTTTGGATATTTCATAAAATCCACCATGCGAGTGGATTTTTTATAAATACCCACACCGAAAGTGGGTATTTCAGCAATTTCCAATTTATTTTCCTTGACCATTCTTGAGTTCACTCTTACAAGAAATACATACATTACTGAAGACTAGGAAAGTATTGTCTTTTAGGCCTCGTTTGGTTCCCGGAATGGAAGGGAAAGGAAATCAATTCCTTGTCATTTCCTTTCCTTTGGGAAACTTTAATTCCTATTGATTTTCATTTCCGATGTTTGGCAATGCCAAGGAATTTGGAAAGGAAAGTGAATACTTCAATGTGGGAAAGTGATTCCTTCCTTGGATGGATGGAATCACTTTCCCCCCTAATTTCTCTTCCATTGGGATTCACTTTCCTTTCCTCCTCAATTCCTTGGGCACCCAAACATAGGAAAGTAATCACTTTCCTTTCTCAACCGGGAGATTCCGCGAACCAAACGAGTTTAGCTTTCAAATAAAGAGTTCTTTAATGTACTTAAAACTCTGAGTTATGGTTGATCTTCATATTTGAAATCCATGGAAACTAAAACGCATATTGGAAAGATGTTTTCCAAACAATTGTCCAAAGGATAGGCATTTCTCTTGAGACACTTAAAAACAGAATTTGAAAGAAAAAAAAAAATGCTCCATGGACATTTTTCATACAGAAAAAACATGTAAAAAAATCCGGACATTTCTTAGACATTTTTAGTTTTTTTTTTAATTATTGGTTGAATATCAACTACTATTTATAAGTCCCTACATTGGCAACATACGTGAATGACCGTTGGTTGATTGGCATACAAAGTCAAAATTAATTGCCGAAAAATGTTCAATTGTTGAACATTTTTTTCCAAAATATTTTTGATGGTGGGCATTTTTCGTCCAATTAATGTCCAATTCCTGGCCGTTTGCTGCCCAAAAAATATTAAAAAAAGTCATATGGTTAAACATACCAGTTTGGTGGTCGAACGAATCAAAATGACGATATATTTAATCTTCTAGGCACTCTACTAACAGTAACGAACAAGATGTTCGGCTAACAAAATCAAACATGAGTGTTTGACTAACGAGAACGAACAAAATAGTCAAAATCTGTTCTGTTTGTTTGATTAGCGAAAAGGGAGGACACCAAGTGCAGTGCGAGGGTCAGAGAAAATACAATTCTCTAAAAAGCGGCAACCAAGCACAATTTCCGCACGAATAAGGGGAGATGGTTGAATTATAGATCGTTTTCAGTTTATACGTGAAGTTTAATGTTCTCAGCGATTTTTCTTTTTGTTGTTAAAACAAAAGTTATTTGTATTTACTCTCCCAATTGCTAATCATATTTTTAATTTTATCTAATTAGTCTAATCTTTCAATCCTATGGTAAAGTGCAAACAAATTCTCTTTAGATTTTTGTTTTTGTATTTGAAGACCTTTTGTTTATAAAAAAAACTCCATATTTTAATTTTTGTTCAGTTTGCACCACTGTCGTTAAAAGTCGTTAAAATACGTCTAAAAATAAGATTTTAACCCCTTCCCCCTCTCTCTCCGGTGGTGGGGGCTTGTCAAGCGGGGCTGACCAGAGGAGAGGGGAGGGGAGGGTAGCCGGCCAAAGGAGGGAGCGGATCGAGCTAGGGTTGAGCATGTCGGTTAATTCGGTTCAAACCGAACCGAAAATCGAATTGAACCGAAAATCGAATAAGCAAAAACTGAAACCGAACAGAATTGGCCCATAACCGAATCAAACCGAACCGAATTAAATCGGTTCGATTTTCGGTTTATTTCATTTTTTGGTTTATTTGCACATTTTGTTAATATATATATATATATATATATATATATATATATATATATATATATATATACCCCCCCCTCTCTCTCTCTCTCTCTCTCTCTCTCTCTCTCTATATATATATATATATATATATATATATATATATATATATATATATATATATATATATATATATATATATACTACAGACCGCTTGATAGCCCCCGCCACCGGATAGAGAGAGCGTGGGCGGAGGGTAAAATCGTATTTTTAGACGTATTTTAACGGCTGTTAATGACATAGGTACAAACTGAACAAAAATAAAAATGTGAATTTTTATTTAAAACAAGGGGCTTTCAAATGCAAAAACGCAAATCTAAGGAAGATTTGTTTGCACTTTATCCGAAGATTGGGAGATAATATTAATTAAAATAAATTTGGAGGAGAAGTAAAAAAATGATTAACAATTGGGAGGATAAATACAAATAACTCTTAAAACAATTACGGACAAATAATAGTACACACTACACCATCCCAAATCTTGTTCATCATCAGCCTTGTCTATTAATGGTATATTAATGGTAGAATGACGAAGCAAATCAACCAGGACAGTGTTGTATATTAATGGTAATGTACAATCCAAGTTCAACGTGCGCGCGCGCTGCACGCACCTGCACTATATATTACCACTCGTCTGAAGCCGTCCTTGGTCCATTTATGCGTCAAAGAATGTGGGCATACTTTCAGCAGCCGCAGCTGCAGCTGCCAGCTGGCTGGACACAACCAGACGACGCAGCAGACATCAACCGTCGCTTTCACACCAATGACCAATCCATTCGGTCGGTCGGACCGACCGCTAATTAAAAGTACACCAAAGTGTTGTTGGAAAATAAACCAACTACTCAGTCTCGACATGATCTTTAGCTCTTCCTCTTCCTTCATGGAACCACCGCCAGGAGCTGCGAAGAAGCAGAAGCACCCACTCCCCAACGACGACGACGACGTCAGCAAGATCCTCCCCTTCGCCGGCGATGGTTCGAGCATCGAGGTGGCGAAGCGGCCGAGAGGCCGCCCGCCCGGGTCCAAGAACAGGCCGAAGCCCCCCGTGATCGTCACCCGCGAGTACGAGCCCGCCTCCGCCATGCGGCCCCACGTGCTCGAGATCTCCCCCGGCCACGACGTCGCCGAAGCGCTCTCCGCCTTCTCGCAGCGCAGGAGCCTCGGCGTCTGCGTGCTCGCCGCCACCGGCGCCGTGTCCAACGTCGCTCTGCGTCAGCCTCCCCATCCCTCCGCCGCCGCGGCGGCGGCGGCGCAGCAGAGTCCGGCCGGGACGGTGGGATTTCGTGGGAGGTTCGAGGTTCTGTCGATGTCGGCCACGTACTTCCCGCCGGAGATGCGGGCGCTGGCCGGAGCGGCGGGGGCGTTGACGGTATCGCTGGCCGGGCCGGGGGGAAGGTGGTGGGAGGGACGGTGGTGGGCCCGCTGGTGGCGGCCGGTACGGTGACGGTGGTGGCGGCGGGGTTCGCGAATCCGACTTTCCATCGGTTGCCGGCAGGGGAGGAGGAGGACGTGTCGGTGTCCACTGGTGGACGTGAGGGTTCGGAGGAGGGGTACGGTCACCGGGAATTTGATCATTACAACCAGCAGCAGCGACAGCGGATAAATCACGAAGACGATGTCGCGGCGGCGGCGGTTGCACAGAACGAGGGCTGTGGGATGACGATGTACAGCTCATCGCATTTTCCGGCGGAGACGATATGGGCGCCCGCCGCCAGACTCCCGCATCCGCCGCCGCCTTACTGATGGATGGACGAGTTCGCGTATCAAACACATTTGTGTGATCTTTACTTTATGTGCGCTTTTGTTTAATTTACAGTATGATTTAGAGTTTTGTTGGGTTCGGTTTGGTACGTTGATGCGTGCGAGGAATGTTGTATGTAGCTAAACTTCACAAATTTATAATTAGAAAAGCTGGACTGTCATCGTTGATTCGGTCCCGAATGGATTGACATTGCAATCGACGTTCTGGAACGCCTTTGGGATTAGATCGGCTAAAAAGAGTTGCAGTGCTAAACATATGCTACTTAACCTAATCTTAATTTTCTTGTTACTAAGTGAGATTATTTTTCGATGCCACGCAACTAATAGTAAAGCCTTTTTTTCTTTTTTTAAATGATACCGTGTCCGGCCTTACATTCGGAACTTTTTGTGCACACTACCTTGAATTTTTTTCTAGATCCATTGTTTTCATACTCTCACCGTAAATGGAACAAATAATACAATCATATGACTCGATTTACTTGTATAATGTCATCTAGCCATATTTTTTAAATTTTTTATCATGGCACATCAAAACTTGATCAGGCCTAGCCAGGATTGGGGCTAGTCCATGTTTGAGGAGAAATTACTGGGGCTATCCAATTTTTCTACTCATGGGATAATGTCATCTAGCCATATTTTTTAAATTTTTTATCAGGGCACATCAAAACTTGATCAGGCCTAGCCAGGATTGGGGGCTAGTCCATGTTTGAGGAAAAATTACTGGGGCTATCCAATTTTTCTACTCATGGGACTGTCCCAACACCCCTCCACCCCCCCCCCCCCCCCCCCCCCCCCCCCCCCCCCCAAAAAAAAAAAAAAAAAAACCTAAATTTCACTCTCATTTGCAAATTTCACTCTCTCTCTCTTCCAAAATCCTAACTTTCTTCATCCTCCTCCTCCTCTTCTTCTCCTTCTTCTTCTTCACCATTTTTCACTCCCCAAACTATACATCTTCTTCTCCACAATTTTCCTGCTCTAAACCCTAGTTTTTTTTCTCCATCATTTCCGTCAAAATTTTAGTTTTCCTCGTCACAATTTTCGTTCTCATCATTTTAATTCGTCACAAATAATGCATGAAAATAAATCCTAACGTGTTTATTTCATTCGTTCTCACAAAAAATGCATGAAAATATACCCTAAAATATATATTTCATTATATTATCAAGATGAAAATAAATCATAACATATATTTTTTATTCGGCCATTTCGATTTTAGGACTGCCAGAAATTATGACAGTCCTAAAATGTACTTGATGTACAACAAGTCCTATTTAGGACTGCCACAATTTCAGACAGTCCTCAATACTTCTAGAATTGTCAGAAATTGTTACAGTCATGTTGTATAGCAAGATCTTTTCAGGACTGCCACAATTTCTGGCAGTCCTAAAAGTATTGAGGACTGCCATAAATTGTGACAGTCCTGTTGTACAGCAAGTCCCTTTCAGGACTGCCACAATTTCTGGCAGTCCTCAATACTTCCAGGACTGCAAGAAATTGTAGTAGTCCTAATATAACTTGCTCAACAAATGGATTTCTTCTAGAATTAGGATTTCATCAATAATTTCTTCTATTAATAAAGAAAAATTGATCAATTGATTAATAAATTAGTAAATTTGATAGATTTGGTAACCCAATTTCTTCTACAACTATGATTTCATCCATAAACTAGGGTTTAGAGAAAAAAATATGAGAAATTAGAAGAGAGCAACAAAAATAAACTAGGATTTGGAGAAAGATATATTTTTTTGTTTTCTTTCTTATTGTTCTTGTTCTTCTCCTTCTCCTTCTTCTTCTTCTTCTTCTTCTTCTTCTTGTTCTTTCTTCTTTCTTATTGTTCTTGTTCTTCTTGTTGTGAAGAAGGAGAAGAGAGAGAAAAAAATAAAAAGAGTTGTCTTTTATACCTAGGAATTGGATAGTACTGAGTAAATTTTTCAGTGGCAAACTTGTAAATAAATGAAAATTAAGAATTGGCTAGCCCTGATCAAGTTTTGATGTCCCCTTATAAAAAGGCTTTTTATATGGGCACAACCAAATATGATCATGGCTAGCCCAGATTGTGGCTAGCCCAATTTTTTTTGTTTTTCACAAGGCTAACCCAAATTTTTGATCATGGCTATCCCAAATTTCCTCCCCCCCCCCAAACCCATTTTTTTCCTTCATTTGCAAAATTCCTTCTCTCTCTTCCAAAATCCTCACCCTCTCTTCTTCTTCTTCCTCTTCTCATCCACCTCTCCTCAATCCCCAACATTTTCCTCTTCTCATCCACAACTCCTAAATTCCCAACATCTTCCACTTCTCCTCCACCATCCTCCTCTTTTGAAGAAATTAATTCAAGCACACAAATTCTTTCTCAATTTATTTCCAAAATCCTAGAAATTAATTTGAAAAATTCAAGCATCAATTGCATTGTTTATTTTAATTCTTTGTAGCCCATTTGAATGAATTAAATTACATACGGAGTAGAAAATTACTCATTTAAATTAAATCCAAGCATGAATGAACGAAAAAACTCCGCGTCGACAAAGACTGCCAAATTTTCTGGCAGTCCTACAAACTGAATGGACTGCCAGAAGAATGAGCAGTCCAACTCACAGCATGTGTAACTTTGGACTGTCCATTCTTTTGGCAGTCCAACATACAGACTGGACTGCCAGATAGTTGGGCAGTCCAAAGTTATACATGCTGTGAGTTGGGCTGCCCATTCTTCTGACAGTCCAACATAGAGTAAGGACTGCCAGAAAAATGGGCAGTCCTTTGTTTCACATGCTGTGACTTAGGACTGCCCAGTTTTCTGGCAGTCCATTCAGTTTATAGGACTGCTAGAAAATTGGGCAGTCATTGTTTACGCTAGTTGAACAACAATATTATGGTTTCCACAAATATTAGGGTTTGTGCATTATGAGGAGCCTATGGGTGCCATCAAAATTGGAAATGAGAAAAAATTAGGGTTTAATTTTTGGATGTTTTCTTCTCATTTTCTTCTTCTCCATCGATTGAAAATCAAAATTCGAAATGGGAAGAAAAGTAGGGTTTAAACCCCATTATACTTGGAGATGGTGAGAATGAGTTGAAAAAGAAAATTAGGGTTTAAATCCCATAAGAATTTTCATTTTTGTTTTTTTTTTCTTCCTCTTCCTCTTCTTCTTTTTCTTGTTCTTTTTCTTCTTGGATGAGTTGAGGAAGAAGAAGAAGAACAAAATTAGAAAAATTGGCTTTTATACCAAAGAGTGGGATAACATGATAACTTTTTCCAATGGCAAACTTGTAGTTAAACAAAAAAAGAAGAATGGGCTACCCTTGATAACAATTGGATGTGTCCATATAAAATGCCTATAAAAAATCAATTTTTGTTGACTCTCCCTGCTACTTGGATTTGGTTAAGAGAGATGCATGCGGCCCAAGTGGTCGGAGTTCGAGTCCCAATGGAGGGAAGTTCGCCACAATTATCCATTTCTTATATATATATATATATATATATATATATATATATATATATAAGAAATGGATATATATATATATTTCTTTTATATATATATATATATATATATATATATATATATATATATATAAAAGAAATGGATATATATATATATATATTTCTTTTATATATATATATATATATATATATATATATTGTAGTTTGTGATACTGTTGGGTCCAATTTTCCAGCAGCTAGTCCGGTTCAAACGGCAACCGGTAAAGACATATCAAGTCCGTTGATGGCTGTGGTTTTGCCTAAAAACCAAGTTTTGGGTTCTGCTGGATCCACAATCCCAGCAGCTAGTCCGGTTCAAACGGTAGCCGGTAAAGACATATCAAATCCGTTGATGGCTGTGGTTTTGCCTAAAAGCCAAGTTTTGGATTCTGCTGGATCCACAATCCCAGCAGCTAGTCCGGTTCAAACGGTAGCCGGTAAAGACATATCAAATCCGTTGATGGCTGCGGCTTTGCCCAAAAGCCGAGACAAGCAGGTTATGACTAGTGAAGACAATAATCAAGAAATTAGACAGAGATTTTTAGAATATAAAGAATCCCATGAAAAGGATATTGACAGGCTCCAGAAGATTTTAGACAAAGTCCAAGGCAGACATAAATCAGACGATAAAGCTCCTGCTAAAGTAAAAAAAAAAAAAATGGATGGTGGGCTACATTTGTATGACAGCCTATTAATCCCCGGAAATATAATAGCATAGTCTGGTATTTATTTAACTTACGAGTGACTCTGTAGGAATTCGACCTATTGAGCGGTCTTGTTAGTCCATGAGAGGAAAGTAAGTCTCATCTGAAAAGAAGAGAGTACTAGGCTAAATTTATCATGTCTTCAATGGTTGGATAAAAAAAAAAAAAAAAAAAAAAAAGAGTATTTTGGGGAAAAAACGTTAATACAATAACTAGGGAGGAGTACTGAGTAGGATATACATATTCAAGAAAATATCACCAATTTTTACTATTTTACCCTCACATGTTTGATTTGCAATGGGTATTGGTGGTCTTTCTGCATCCTTAAATTCCTATAAACTAACAATAGAATGTACTTCTGCCTCTAAATTATCTTTTGCCGATTCTATTAAGAAAATTGTTATAAGTATAGAACAATTATTAAAGGATATATATATATATATATTTCTTTTATATATATATATATATATATATATATATATATATATATATATATATATATATATATATATATATATATATATAAAGAAATATATATATATATATATCCATTTCTTTTATATATATATATCTTTTATATATATATATATATATATATATATATATATATATATATATCAAGAGTTACTAATTTTATTATTTATCTTTTAATTTTTTTTAAGATGTAAACGTAAAAAATTAAAAACCTAAATAGAAAAATAAATTTATGTGTCAAAATCATATGATAAGTTACCATTTTGAGTTCTTACTTTGAGTTTTTTTTTTTAGTCGACTGGTGTGAGTCCACCGAAATCTAAATTGTTTTTAAGTTCCAACATGTAGTCATATTATCTAGAAGGAAGCTGCTATTTTGTTGGCTGTTGGATTTGTCGGTGCTGGTCCGCGACTATATATGTGGTCCGTTGTCATTGGTCCCCTGGTCTAGAGTGTACCCGTGTTATCATTTTCGAACGTAGAAAGCAGTACAATTCAAACGTAATAATTATTATTATGGTGAAACAACAATATTACTTGACAACATGCATGCGAGGTAGGGCTGCAAATCAGCCAATCCGTTCGTGAGCTGTTCGAAGATCGCTTGATAAAAGCTCGTTTAAGCTTGGTTCGTTTACTAAACAAGTTGAACTCAAGCTTCATTTTCGAGCTCGTTTAATAAACGAGACAAACTCAAGCGTAGAAGTACTCGGCTCGTTTGAGCTCGCGAACTGGCTTGTTTATGAGCTTACGAGCTAGCTCGTTTGTTCTTTGTTGAATTATATATATATATATATATATATATATATATATATATATATATATATCATGTCCTTATAATTGATATTAAGAATTTTTTTTAATTAATTTTTATAAATAAATTGTTAATATTACAGGTACTTGAATTCAAATTTAACTAAATTGAAATCGAGCTCGTTAAGTTTGAAATCAAGCTTAATGAGCTTGAAATAAGTTGAACGAGCTTGAAATCAAGCTTAATGAGCTTATCGAGCTTGTTTATCAAGCTTGAATCAAGCTTGTTTATCAAGCCAAGCTCAAGCTTAATATAAACAACCTCGAGTCAAGTTCAAGCTCTAAAATAAAAAATTATCAAACTCGAGCTCGAATTTGAGTTCGATTAATTCTAGTTAAACCAAGCTCAAGCTTATAAAAGCTTGGCTGGACTTGGCTCGTTTGCAGCCCTAATGCGAGCCCTAGCTAGTTAAATCAGTACGTATTCTTTTCTTTTTTTATTATAAGTTTGGTTTTGAATGGACTAGTCATGTGTCTCCCTCCAGTTTGATTTTGATTCAGGAGGAGTGGTTAACTGCGGAGGAAGTGCATGCATGCAACAGGAGGAAGAAGAAGAAAATGAGAGAAAAGAAGAGGTGATCATCAAGATTCGGGAAGAGTTGGACAATACCAAACCTACTTCTCTTCCCATTATAAGAAAGGAGAAAGGAAAATACTAAGTTTACTACCAAATTCTACACAACTTTCTTACAACTACTCTCTCTAACTCCTTACACATAGGTCCCACCGGGTCCCACCACCACTCTCACCCCTCCTGCTACATGGGCTCCATCTGGCCCCACCATTTCTTTCCCTCCTCCAATCGAAGTCCGACACGTGTCCGGTTGTAGGAGGATTGTAAAATTTGGTTGTAGGCATAGCAAAGCTCTATAAGAAAAGGGGAGGTGTACTTTGGTCATCTCAATCGAAATATCGAATCAATCTGATCTTCTTTGAAAAAGGGAAGAAAAAGTACGTAAAAGTCTCTTCCATTATTTGCTTTACTCTCTCTCTCTCTCTCTCTCTCTCTCTCTCTCTTATATTAGGTTATCTAGTTTAGGTTTCATGGAGGTTTGACTGTATTATTGTTTGGTAATGGTTAGGCTGCAAGTTGTCAAAGTCCATGACTGCTGCGTTTCCCCCCTTTCTTCCATTTATCAATCAATATTGAAATTTATATACCATGCTGAGAACTCTAGTCCTTAGTCTTAGGCCACGTTGAGTTTGCGGAATTGGAAACTTTCGACAAGAAAAGTGATTTTTTTTCTTTGTTTGAATTAAAAAAATATGAGAAAAATAACTTGATTTTCAAGACTACAAAAAAAAAAAAAAGGAATAAAAATCGTTTCTTCCACAAGTATTCATTTTCTCCTCTGGCCTCGTTTGGTTCGCCGAAAGGAAATGAAAGAAAATCGATTTCTTGGTAAATTCTTTCCTTTGAAAAATTACAATTTTTATCGATTTTTTTTTCAGTGCTTGAAAATATCAAAAAAATTAGAAAAACAAATGAATACTTTAAGGTGAAAAAGTGATTCCTTACTTGGATGGATGAAACCGTTTTTCTTCCATTGGGATTCACTTTCATTTCCTCCATAATTCTTTTGGCTCCCAAACATAGTAAACTAATGACTTTCTTTCCCAACTCCCATGATTCTTCGAACCAAACAAGGTCTCTAAGGATTCACTTTTCCTCCTAATTTTTTTTTTGATTTTTCCAAACGACGGAAAGTAAATTTTACAATTTTCGAAAGTAAATATAAAAGAATTAATTTCCTTTCATTTCATTTCCTTTCCACGAACCAAATGAGACATTAGTTAAATTTTGCTCTCAAAATCAAGATCTTTGAAAAAAAAAAGTTTATAAAAGAAAGAAAAATAAGAAGAAAAATAATTTTTACTACCCATTTCAAGATTTACTTCTTTTTTAAAAAAAATTTATGCATGTATTCTGACTATATTTTTGAACTTTTTAAATATACCGAACTTGAGTGGCTCTTTTGGTTACCGAGGAGAGATATAAGATCCGACTGCGTGGTGAAAGATCAGTAGATCGAACTACGGTGGTGTATTATTCCTTCCATTTATTTGGTGGGAGTTGGGGACAGTGGGTCCAACATACATACAATGTGCACTATATTTCGTGTGTATCGTTGGACATCTCTAATTTTTTTTCCTTCTAAATATCTAAAACAAAAATTGATAAAAATTATAATTTTTCATATACGTGAAAAGAGTGAAAATTTATTAATTTTCTTTCCTTTTCGTGAACCAACATAGTTCTTAGTGGTTGGGTTTAGCCGGACAGTAGTTATCTAAGACTATTTGCTAAAATAACATATATACTAATACTATGTGTGATGTTATATGTATTTCCAATTTTTTTATTTTTCCATGTCATTCGGTTATGTGGCACTTACTTATTGACCCAAACAAATAAAAAAAATAGTTGGAGGAAGACATTAACAAATGGCAGAGTACCACGTGGTAAAAAAATATATAGAGGAATAAAATTTTGGAGGTACATAAAGTATTTTTTATATACTATACATTGTTGTAAAATTTTCGACTCTAGGAATTTGTAGAGGAGTGATGCTACAGCTACGTGTTTGAATAATAACAAATTTTGAAATATTGGACCATATTGTAATCATTTAGACCGGTAGGGTCTGGATAATGGTCCATACTGATCTATGCTATCTACACATACAACTTAACTAGAAAATAACAAGGTTGGGTCCAGATACTGATAGCCATGG
The DNA here is from genome assembly GCA_029216955.1 of Iris pallida. Classification (NCBI taxonomy): domain Eukaryota; kingdom Viridiplantae; phylum Streptophyta; class Magnoliopsida; order Asparagales; family Iridaceae; genus Iris; species Iris pallida. The sequence continues at coordinate 6,048,641 of JANAVB010008799.1, forward strand.
TCCATATATGCTATCTACAAATACAGCTAACTATAATATCACAAGGTTTATTGAGTTTAGATCTTATGTATAAAAGCCTATTTGTTAAATCGTAAGTGTAAAAAAAATATGAATTTGTACTTTTATAGATGAATTTCATATATGAATTTATTTACTTTCTTGTACTCCTAACAGAAAACAAATGTGTTTGGTTAGGATAGAAAAGTAAAAAATGAGAAGTAAAAGATTAAACAAATGTGTTTGGTTGAGACGAAAAAATAACAAGTGAAAAGTGAAAGAGTATATTATAATAAGAGTAAATTATAATTAATTCATATAACAATTTAATAAAGTAAATAATTAGTTTAATAATTTAAGTAATAAATTAAACATTAATTAAAAATTTATATTTAAAATTCTAATTAATATGTTTATTAGTTATTAGTTAGTTTAATAAATAATTAGCAACAAAAAATTAATAATAATTAGCAACAAAAATGAATGAAAATGTTGATTTTTTGATTAATTACTATGTAATTGAAGCGGATTCCAACATATAAGAATTAAAATTAATAAGTAATTAGTGTTGGGCAGCAAAAATTTAATAAGTGACAAATTGATAAAAAATAATATTGAAAAATTAATAAGGGAAGCAATGATAGTTTATAACTAATCAGTTGCCAATTATCAAATAAAAAATGGAGAATTCATCCACATCAAGTGGAAAAAACTAGATGTGGTAGCAGCATTTTTTGTGAACATTTTCAGCCGACCGGAACTGCATGTGTCAGTCCTACTCCACTTTCCATCCAAAATTTTATTTTACCAAACAACATAAGATTGGAATTTTGGCTCAATTTCGGGTGAAAATCCAAATCCGGCTCCACTTCCTTGGAGCCAAACAGGCCCTAATAATCAGGATAATCTTACATCGTGCAACCCATTCTTACTTTTATAATACGGACTATGAAATGACTAAAAAATGAACCACTAAAATATTTTTAACAACCGTTTATGTATGTATCTCGTAGTTAAAAGAAATTCTAAAATCCTCTGACTTTCTTAACATATAATAATTTCTAAAATATATTTAATATCTAAATTATATTTAAATTAAGTACATAATATTATCTAACTAAACATTATCTCCAAGATTCTAAAAACATATTATAACAAATCATAATAAAATATATTCAAACTATATTTAAAATATTTTAGTATAATATAATTTTTATCTAATTTTATAATAATATTATATAAAAAAATACGTACACGTAATATTCATCTATATCAATTGTATTCGAGGCCCATTCGGAGGTTTGGATTATCCTAGACTAATAATTTTGGTTGTCCTTAATCTTTATTAAACTTGGACTGAGCCGGTAAACAAAAAAACAAATAGCCTGACGGGTTATCAAATGAAGGAAGCTGTTCAAGTTTGAAGTCCTTATCAGACTTACTCTTGAGCTGGCCATTCAAAAAACTCCAAATTCAGTTGGATTTTCGCATACTCGAACTTGTATCAAATTTAATTATCCATGACGTGGAAAACATGCTAGTAAGATCATCATTATTAGATGGTACTCTCCAATAAATTTTGGGACCCAAAATTTTAAAAACAAAATACACGTAGAATGGCTAAATGGGTTGCATTTGTACGAGAATAATAGGAAATCATAAAGTGAACTCCGGTTCCAAAGATTGTGTTGTCAAAAATTGATGTGAAAAAAAAAAATGTAAAATCTAAAATTTAGAAAGTTGGATTTCAAATTGAAACTTATTATTCTATATAATGAGTTCCTACAATCTAAAATCTAGAAATTGGGAGGCCCAACCCTTAGCACATATTGGTGTGAGATATGATCGAAATTGTAGAAATTATGACTAGGAATGAGACTTACTATTCTAAAAAATAAATTTCAAATTTATGAATGCACAAATTGGAATTGAGGATAAGCCTCACCAAGGATGCGCTAAGGCCTCGTTTGGTTCGCGGAATCTCCGGGTTGGGAAAGGAAAGTGATTACTTTCCTATGTTTTGGTGCCAAAGGAATTGAGGAGGAAAGGAAAGTGATTCCCAATAGAAGGGAAATTAGGGAGGAAAGTGATTACATCCATCCAAGCAAGGAATCACTTTTCCACATTGAAGTAATCACTTTCCTTTCCAAATTCTTTGGCATTTCCAAAAATCGGAAAGAAAAATCAATAAGAAATAAAATTTTTCAAAGAAAAGAAAATGACAAGGAATTGATTTTCTTTTCCTTCCATTCCGCGGCGAACCAAACGAGGCCTAAGGGTTCGTTTGGGCGACAATTTCAGAAATAGCTTAAGCAAGAAAATAAACAAATTCCAATTGTCAGACCTTCCTCGTTTTAAATATGTTGAGGAAAAAGGTGAAGCAAAGTAGATCTCATGAAAACTTGATTCCAAAGCACGCATGACTGAATATAAAATATAACTTGTGTGCCAGACTTCATCTATACTCGATTAAAAAAAGCAAGAAGTCCCGGCACTAAGTCTCACATAATCACATTTTGAAACTGCTCTTTTGAAAGAGTATTCTTGACCTTTACCCAATCTATTTGATGTTACACCAACTAAAGTTGTTAACGAAACTTAGCTGGTCACCACCTCCATCAAATTTGACTAGCTAAATATCAGGACCCTTGTTAGCAATTCGGTAAACGAAAAAAAATTCGGGATGACAAAAATACGAGTATAAATCGGCTCAGTGAAAATAAAATACGTTCAAAAATTTGTTCCAATATTCAAAAAAAATGAAAATATTGATGTTAGAAACTTTACATTCTTAAATATGTTGTCAAATTTGGTTAATTAAACAGATTTTTATCACTTTTTTTGTCAAATTTTTCAATAATTTATACGGAACACGTTTAAAACTTCGCATGTTTAAAATATATGTACTGATTTGAATCTGTCAAAAGTACGCAGGTATTATGCGTTTTTGAAAGATACGAAAAATTCGTATATAATATGATTTTTATTCGGGTGATTGCTAACAAGGATTAGGACCGGTCAATAAATAAGTCCGACAAGATTTTGAATTTGGATAATCTTAATCTACTTAGGACACCCTGACTTGCAAGAGGTGGAGATTGCTGATAAGCTTCCAGCACAAGCTCACAACAAAAATCAATTGACAATCAAAATAAACTTTGACTTTGACAATCCAACCTTTTTGAGCCCACCTTGCTGAAAATAATTCATGACCTGACCTTTCTGAACCCTAAGAGAATTGGAACCTAAGATAAGTTTGTTCGATAAATAAGTACAAATTTACAGGTATTCTACTCGTTGAACTTGAAAGCTACTTTGTTTTTATTTACATATGTCATTTATATCAAAAAGAATATCTCATACTAATAAAAATGTTCTATTTACTATAAATTTTATAAACATCTTCAGTCTATATATATATATACGAAGCTCATCAATCTACGCTTTCTATTCGATCGGGAGAAACGAATAAACTTGAAAACAAGTTTGCTTTAGATTTAAACTTGTCTACAATCGAAACTCTGAACTTTGCAATTTAAATTAGCAGCTTGCGGAAAGCTTGTAATAATATAAAGAGCTGAATACTAGCTCACTTTTTAGTCTCATATTATTCAGCATCGGCCCAGCTTGCGGATCTTGCGCCTTCTTAACTATGACCCCATCAAACAATAGAGTGGGCCACCATCTCCTCAAAATTAAAAATAAAAAGATAGAAACACAAAACTATGTATTAGAAGGGGAAAAAAAAAGGGGTGTGTGGGCGTGTTGATCAGTATCGGACTTTACATTTAGAAATCCAAAATAAAAATAAAAATAAAAATCTATAAGTAGTATCATCAAGGCTTAATGTTTATTTTCCATAGACGAAAATACAATAGTACTACCCCTAGGTTTTGGATTTATAATATGGGTTCTCGGACTTTTAAACTAATTATACTGACCACCCTCATATTTTATATTTATTACACGGAAAAGACCATATAATACTTGTTATTGTAAACAGTCCAATAATTGGTGTTGATCACTGTCGGACTTTACATTGTGAAATCCAAAAAAAAAAAAAAAAACTTGTTAATAATTTATACAATTTTTAATAGTTTGGAGTATATATTTGAAGTGTATCCACAATGGATGCTCTTATAAATCCAAAATTTAATAATAGTTAGTGTAAATAACCCTAAAATATATAATACAAAATAATATATGACATAATAAATAATAAACCTGAAGATGTTCGTAAAATAAGACGATGTTCGAGACAAATAAATAAAGAAAAGTTAACAATATTTGGATCAGTTCATAATGATAATAATAAAAAAGGAAAAAGTAGAGGTCATCAAAGGCTACCTCAAAGGTGTCACATATATCACTTAAATATCTCTTATGGTTGTTTTTTAGAGAAATGTACTAATTAAATTTACATAATAATCTTTTTCAACTATTTTTTTTCCTTTAGTCTGAATAAATGATTATTATCTTATTCTAGTAAGATATCCTATAAAAAAAATATCTACTTGTCCGGACTAAAAAGAATTAGAATAAATATGTTGGACTTTTGTTAAGAATTGGACTTATAGAAATCTAATTGATACATCATTGTTCCCATCATATACCTTTTTATTTTCTTTATATATATTTCTTTCTTTCTTTCTTTTTTTCTTTATATATATATATATATATATATATATATATATATATATATATATTCTTTTTTTTTTTGGAAACGTAGGGCTCGAACTCCTGACCGCTTGGGCCGCATGTATCTCTCTTAACCACTAGGCTAGAGGTCATTTGCTATATATATATATATATATATATATATATATATATATATATATATATTCCATTATATATATATATATATATATATATATATATATATATATATATATATATATAATGGAATATATATATATATATATATATATATATATATATATATAATGGATAATTGTGGCGAACTCCACTGGGGCTCGAACTCCTGACCACTTGGGCCGCATGCATCGCTAGAGGTCATATATATATATATATATATATATATATATATATATATATATATTAGCGTATTATGAAGGGTTATTTATTCCATCTATGTTCAGAGTTTATAGCTTTGGATGTTATTCATGTTTTTTTTTTGGGTAGCTTTTCAGCTTCACAATACATTAGCTTATTATTGTCATTTTACATATGCTCCCACACAGGATCCAGAAACCTATAGCCAAATCTCCACTGCATGACGTAAGCTTCTTTTTTTTTTCAGAATTTCTTATATGCAGGGACAAAGAATTGGCCGAGAATGGTATGGAGGAGCTTGGAGCACATTAGATTTGTAGGGGAGAAAGTTAGGCGCCAACTCTGATGGCGTTCCCATAGGAGGCGGGAGTTGGGAGAAAGTCTCTGATGGCGTTCCCATAGGAGGCGGGAGTTGGAAGAAAGTTAGACTGCGTCCCATAGGAGAAGGTAGTTGTGGGATGTCAACTCTGGTGACGACTAAAATTATTTAATTTTTTAATAAATTTTTAAAAATATATATTAAGTGTTATAAATAAAAAATGAGATTATTTAAATTTTATAAAAAAAATCTGATTAAGATAATTCTTTCATATTATTTATTTTTAAAAAAACATTCTATTGGAATATTTTGGCATAATATTTTAAAAAGTAAAAAAAAAAAAGTCAGAGAATATAATATATACTTGTTATATGTTGGGTGATGAGTAGCATATCTGTGTTACATATTGGGAGTCACACCGAGTTCAGAAGTTAAAAATAGGAGACAAGTCCATCTCTTGTTCTCTTGTTTCTCTATGATATTACTGTTGTATGTATATATATTAACTTAAATATAAATGTGTATCGGTGCAAGCAAAATCTGAATAAATATTGATTGTTCATCCAATGGTATGTCCGTCCGCGAAGCCTCCTACACCATTGAATTGGGAGGTTGGCGTGGGATCTGTGTGTATGCGCGTCTGCTCGATTCAACGGTCGAGAAGGACGGGATCCCGCGGAGCTCCGGATTTTATCCGTGAACTGTATAATTTTTATATTTAGAAGCACAAGGCCATTGCTTGATATTACACCCAACTAGTAGTAAAGATCGTCACAAAGCCGCGAAATGACCAAACGAAATAGAAAAAAAAATAGCATTCAAATAAACATATATAGTAGCTAGCAGGACTTCAAATAATTCTCTCGGTGAGGTAGACCAGCTTTGTCACGTTGTCACTTCGTAACTGCAGGAATGTTTCCTTGTGAAATGAAAACCGTGCATGCTATGGCGATTTCTCCGCTCTGCAGAGTCCCATCTCTGTATTTTCCTCTTCCCACCTAATCATTCATCTCCCTCGTCCGACCATCCCTTCTACCCTCTTCCCTTCTTCATCCCTCCTCCTTCTCCATATTCCTTTATTCCCTATTCTACAGGCTACATCTCACCTTTAGATTCACTTTCTCCATAATGTCTTCAAAGCACTGTTCCTATGAAGAAGTATTAGAGAAACTAACCTCTTCATTGTCATTGACATCTTCTGGTACTCTTCCCAACACAATCCTCAAGCAGAATGGAGGAATTTCTTGTTCTTCAAATTACTGAGTAACAAGGTTTATCCTTTACACATTATCTCAAATACCATTCAAAAAATGTGGAAAGTGAAAGGCCATGTCAAGATCTGTGAATACTTTGAAGGCTCTTTTTCTGCTCGATTTGAGAATTCTGAGGATTTGGAAATAGTCATGGCAAATGAACCTTGGAAGATCGACAAACATCTGTTGATATTGGAGAGATGCCTGCCCAACAAGCTTCCCAAGGATTACTCTTTCTCACATGCTGATTTCTGGATTCAATTTCATGGATTACCTATCAATCTTCTCACGATTGATTTTATCTCTTCTATTGCTGCAAGATTGGGAACGTTCCGTCCCCCAACTCAGAAAGAAGTCATGAATTGGAGTCTTTTTGCTCGAGTGAGGGTCTCGATAGACATTTCTATTCCACTGTGCAGGAAGTTGGAGATACCCATGGGTAATAATTCATCCTACATTGTTAATCTCAAGTATGAAAGATTAACGAAGTTCTGTCAGTTTTGTGGCATTCTAGGCCATGGGGTCTCCAAATGCATAAAGCACAAATATTTGGAATCATTGATTAGTGATGAATGGGATATAGAGCAAAAGTCTCATATCACAGATCTATTGAATAAGAGGCTGGACTTCTCTATTTGTGTTAATCATGCAGAAAGATTCAGGATTAATTCGAAGAAAGTTGCAGGGGATGAAGCTACTAAACGCCCAACCTTACCTGCATCATCCTCCATTCCTAAAACCTCTACGATGAACTACAATGATATGATGCTTGATTCAATTCCAATGTCAGTTCAGTCTATACAAGGTAACTTGCATGGTACTCTCCGAAATCACAGAGGTGATCCAGCCATCTCTCCGGTAACGGTTAATGTTGTAAAATCTCCGGCGACAGTTACTGCTACCATCTCCACATCTTCAGTTATTTCACCACCAACTGCCTACTCCACTATTCCTACAAATGCGCCTATTCTTCCTCTAATTAACCAATCATCCCCTTCTCTAGAGAATCTGCATTCTACTCTCACTAGCCAAAAACTTGGTAACATTCCAATTCACCACATTCTTGCTACTATTCCTTCACAAGACCCAAACCCAACATTCTCCCATCAATCTCTCATATCATTACCTTCAGATCAACTACCTTGTACTGAGTTGACTAATAACCATTCATTCATTTCTAACTCTACATCACCATTCTCATATCCTTCCTTTTCTACTGAGTTATCTACAAGCAATAACACCATTCTGCAAGCTGAGCCTATACATTCCTCCACATCCACCTTCCACTCTGATATCTCTTCCATTACTAACTCACTACCAATGCAATCCTCCATTCCCACATTAAACAAAGTTGCCTTGAAATCTCACAATCTCCATATTCCTGATTCTTTCACCTCTCTTATTCATTCAATAACACAACAGACTGTATGCCACGCCTCTTCCTCCTCAAAGCAAATCACTACAAAATCATGGAAACGGGTAATCAGGGAACCTTCACTGCTCACTACACATCCTCCAAACCCTACCCATCTTCCTACTTATCCCTCAAAAGATCATCTATCCTTCTTACTGAGGATTCCTCCATTGATGAAAAGCAAACATATTCCAACAAATTGATCAAAATCTCTGATACAGAAAAGGCAGCGGCTGGCCTTCAACAGCCGCACTTACCATGATCCTCTCCTGGAATTGTCGGGATTTGAGAAATGACCCGACAATTCGTACACTAAATTCATTTCTCCGGGCAACTAGACCTACCATTGCTTTTATCTCAGAAACTAGATGCTCGTCAGATCAAGCATTGTCATTGGCCCCTCTAATTCACTTTGATAAGAGTATTGTTGTACCCTCTTGTGGCAGGGCAGGAGGTCTTCTAGTCATGTGGAATGGCATTACTAAACTGAATGTTCTCTCTGTATCTACCAATTGTATCCATATTCTTCTGTTACAAATGTCCACTTCTCCAGCATGGCACTTATACTGCATATATGGTCCTCCAAATGTCTCTGATAGAGAATCCTTTTGGGCAGCTATGGAATGTGAAGTCACAAATCTTGTAGAACCCTGGGTTTGCATTGGGGATTGTAATTCCATTCTCAATGATAAGGAGAAACGTGGTGGTAACAAATTCAACTTCCATCATCATAAACATTTCATCAAGTGGTTCACTAACTCTACTGCTATGGATATGGGATATAGTGGACATGCCTTTACATGGACCAACAAAAGATCTGCTGACTTCAATATAGCAGAAAGATTGGATAGAGCCATGGTTGATCCATACTGGCGCAGTCTCTATCCAAAAGCAGGGGTTCTACATATTCCTTGCCTCAATAGTGACCATAACCCTATTTTATTATCCCTCAATTTGATTAAGAAGAAAGTCACCTATCCCCATAGATTTAAAGTTGCTTGGATTCATGATCCTGAGTTCAAAGACAAAGTTTCTAATGCTTGGCTATCATGCAGAAACTCCTCCACACTCTCATCAAAGCTTTAAAAATTACTGCAGACTTTACGAGGATGGGGTAGGAGACGTCTGTCTTATATCCAAGATGATATCAAATTTCATGAACAGCATCTACTTCAGATTCAAAATAGTCCCATCTCTGATGACTTGCTTCGAAAGGAAAAAGTGATCCAAATGTCATTAAACAAACTGCTCCTTCAACAAGAACTCTAATGGAAGCAAAGATATTGTATTTCTTGGTTGAAGGAAGGTGATAAAAATACAAAGTTTTTTCATATGATGTCAGTGAATAGAAAATAGAAAAATTCAAACTCTTGTCTCTATAAGGAAGATGGTGAACAAGTCTACACTCAGGAGGATATTACTCAGACACTTGTTTCACACTTCCAATCAATTTTTTAGGCTACTGAAACCTATCCAGTGCCAGAACACATTCTTGTTGAGTTTAATCACATAAATCCAGAGGACAATGAGCTCATATACAGTATCCCTACAGAAGAATAAATCAGAATGACTATGAAGCATATGCAACCCTATAAATCACCAGGCCCTGATGGTTTTCCTGATATCTTCTACCAAACATGTTGGGATACGGTTGGACAACAGGTAACCTCTCTTATTCAAGATTTCTTCAAATCTAGAATAATGCCTTCTGCCATCAATCATACCTTCATTGCTTTAATCCCAAAAATCCTAAACCCAACATCCCCAACACATTTTTGCCCAATCTCCTTATGTAATGTTGTTTAGAAATGCATTACCAAAATCCTAGCTGTAATGCCCCGCTCCGCACGGTGCATTATGATGAGTCGTTGACTCGAAGAGTTGCGTTGACCCTATGAAGTATCGATGCGAATCGATACAAGAGTTAAGTTGGCCAAAGGTAAGCTTTGAGTCGGTTGGAATCTATGAATCGAATCGATGCAAAGGATAAGTCCCGTTTGAGTAAGTGCTGACTTTAGTTGATCTGGTGTGCAGGCTATGCTTTTACGCTGGACGATAAGAGGTCGGCATTTTGCCTTATGCAGTAAAGTGTCCGTAAAACCAAATCGTGGCCTTGCAACGGATTGTGGCATAGGCACGATAGGCCAAATCAACCGAGTAGTTCAAAGGAATGGCTAAATCCGAGAGTTAGCTATGCGACCAAGTTATGGAAGCGAGCCGCTTCAACTCAGCGAAACGGCAAGGTGTATCGACTTAAGATGGGCGGGTTCTTGACTCTCTCTCTTCCTATTCCTTCACGTCTAATAAAAGATATCATTGTATGCGTAAGATGATTATCGAGTTAGCGAGCGTGGCTCGACGATTAAGTATCTTAATATGCGTTGAACACTAAGGTAGAACATTGAACATTGAACAATCGAAGCGACGTGCATCAAGTGTACGGGTCGCGGTAGGGCAATGATGGTAGAACATTGAAAGACGATATTGAGATATGCATCATGTGCATGGCTCCGAGAACATTGAACACTAGGCGTAGAACATTGATTACCGCGCTGAGCGTGCCCTCGTGCACGGAAGCTAAGGAATAACTAAGTAACTACGGAACTAGGCTTTGAGAATGACTTACGAATGGTACGCGTTGAATATGAGTATGAGATGACTATGCCGTTGGGCATCGTGCATCAATATGGATGCGTTGGAGCATAACGCCGACGGAGCTCCCCATATGGATGGTGGATTATGTTTATGAGATGCGAATATGTTTATGGTGCGAGACTATGTTTATGGAACGGAGGATTGGTGGGAACGATATGATTTGTATGCTATGGTACGTATTGTATGGTCAATGGACTCGGCTGGCCCGTGCACGGGTGCGGCTTCCCTCGGACGGTTACGACCGGGGCACCGGGACCGTTCGGCCTAGGAGAGAATTATGTGTGGTACTTATGGTGCACATCATTCGAACGGATTGCGACCGTTCAGTGCTGTGATAAGCTATAATATCCGTAAGTTTGGGATCCTTCGAATATTGGTCTAGCAACCCGTATCGAAGTGATCATAGGCTTACACATAAGAGATGCCAAGTCCATTACGGTACGAAACACCGTGACCTTCATATAGATAGGGCCGGTGGGCTGAGATGAGAGTTGGGTGCAGGCGCAGGGCCTGCCACCCTTATGCATATGTTTACGGTTATGTTTGGTTTATGCGCGAATCATATGATTGCTTATGTAAGTTCCAACCATGGCAGGCTAGGCAAAGAGGAATGGAGATGAGCACGAAACACTATGTTATGTTCATATTATGGCTAACTGTATCTGCTGCAGAAATACGATATGGGACACATTTATGATAAGTTGCTATATATGAAGATTGCCATAAAACTGATCCTAAGGCTAAGTAGAAAGATCACCAAATAATGATGCATGTTTCACTAAAGATAGAAAGTGTTTGGTTTGGGTGCGAGCGGGTCTTGATCAGTGCAACGCGAGGACGAAAGCACTAATCCCCTACTAGTTTATGTGCAGGCTCAGGTTATGATCGGCTCGGGACGGAGCTTGGCTTGGACGTGCCGAGGTATGGAGTCCTTGGCGTTCAAGAGGGGCTTCCATATAGGCGTTCGGACTTGCGACATGGAGATGTTCGACCGAAGACTACTTGTTGGCTATAAAGAGGCATAATGTATGGAACAATGAAATCCTTTGTGAGCTAGAGAGATCATGAGCGTTGTAGCCAATTGGCATATTATGTTGGGCTATTCATAGCCTTGTAACCTTCAGTTTATGATGAATAAAAGAGATTCTTATGTTATACTTTGTTTCCCTTTCGCTGTTTATGTTATCAATTTGAGATAAAACCCTATGTTAACCATTATCTTGCCTTGCACGAGCGCAACTCCAGGCTCGTACGGCATCACGCCCCAGCGAGGACGATGATTCTGGTGAAATCTAGCGAGGACGAGCGATTTTCTGGATCAGGGCGTGACAAGTTGGTATCAGGGCCAGGTTCCATCCTCTGGACAGTGCATGAATCTCTTTGACCCTCAGTTGCTTCACTATCGAATTCAGTTGACTCTAAGTTGTTTCCGTACCCGCATGGCTCATGGATCTGCTCGACGCTACATTGGATGTTCCATACAATAAGTCTATATTAAGTGCGTACGTTTGCCACAAGTATGTCGTGACTATCGCGCTATCTCCGGGTGCCATCAGAGAATGTTGGTTGCACGAAGTGTAACGGGTTATGAGACTATGGTTTTCCGAAGTGCAAGAAAGTTGTGAGTCGTTGATTGCACGAAGTGCAACGAATATGGTGATGTTGGTTGCATGAAGTACAATGGTATGCGTATTGTTGATCGCACGAAGTGTGAGAAGTTATGTATTGTTGGTCGCACGAAGTGCGAGGAGTTTTGTGTTGTTGGTTGTACAAAGTGCAACGGATCGATATGTGAGGCGATGCGTGTTATGTTGCTATGTGAATGGTTATATGTTGTTGGTTGCACGGAGTGCAGCAAGTCGTGAATCGTTCGTTGCATCGGTGCAACGAGTCGATATGGTATGATGCGTGTTGTATGGCTATACGGATGGATAGAGATATGTTGCGCGAGATTGAGTAAAGACCTTAAGTATCGAGAATGAGTTGTTGCACGAGTTGTAACGAGTGAGATTGGAAGATCGCGAATGCAATAGTACGAGTCAAGTTGGTCGCTAAGTTGAGTTGAGTAGGCGAACGTGCATGTTGGCCGTATGTCGCGTTGAACTTTGAATATAAGTGAATGTGGCGTATATGATCGATATGATCGCCAAGTATGGTTAGATTGAATGTATGTCGAACTTGAGCGAATGATAGGGCATGTTGGTTCAGTTGTTGTGCCAACTCGAGTAAGAAAACGTTAGAGCTGGGATCGGAAAGATCGCCATACGGGATAATTGATTGAGAATAGATGTCGGACCTATGCGAAATGTGATGTCGAGTAATGACTCGATTTCGAGCGGTATATGCAATACCACTCGTGCGAGCAAGTGTAGCGAAGTATTGTATCGATAACGATAGGCTCGATCCTGAGTGGTATATGGAATACCACTTAACGATAGCTATGTTAAGCCGTTGGGTGACTTGTAATAGATTGCGTCAAGACGATTATGTCGGTTATGATAGGTTTGTCCGCAACGGGCGGAGTAGTAACGAGACTCGAGTGGGAATGACTTGATAAAAGTCGATGCAAGTATGCTTCGATGAATTGTGTTGAATGATTATGTGCGAAGTCGTACCCAAGGATGATACGTCGGGCGAGGATTCGTTAAGTGTAAGTCGAACGATAGATGGAGCATATGCGAAGGAATGATACGTTGAGGAAATAGTCGACCCGGTCGAATGTACGTGAGTTAGTACGAAGACTTGTTCGGAACGTGTTGAGTAGGTACGAAGAAATCGTACGAACAAATTTGAGTTAGCGCAAGAAATCGGTAGCAAGACTTCGGAAGTACGAGTTAGGGATATGGGAATGAATATGTGAATTGGAAATTGTGTCTCGATGATGGTGGTTAGTTACAACGGAATGGATCTTGATACGTGAGACTTGATTCGTATTCGAGTTTGGATAACGGTAGTGGTTTCAACGAATTTGAGCTTAAGAGAAAGGAAGATGTTCAAGTTATGCATGTCGACGATGGTATTGAGGCGTATCAAAGACGATATACAATAACTCAGGGATACTCTGATCGAATGAATGAAAATTATGTTGAGCATTGTTGTTGGATGAATAAGATACAAGTTAAGTTGATGTCGATTTGGATGACAATGGTAGGAATGCTTCGGAGAATTTGAGAGTCGATAGATGTTACTCGAAAGAAAACGAAAGTGCTTAATTGTTTCGAGGATAACCACAATGTTGACATTCTTGTCTTATGCGAGTGCAACTCCAGCATCGCACATGCGTCACGTCGAATTAGGGCGATCATTTCACGTGAGCGCTGGTATGGTAATTCATACAGCGGGGATGATCAAACTTACCTGGCATGGAAAAATCGGATTTGACTTGTGGTTTGATGCGAAAATTATTCGAGGATGGTTTGATGAGTATGGAATGCGTCGGACTATGATCACGAATAGGTAAACTCGGACTTGAGGCAAGTGAATGTCATGCGACTAGCAAAAATAGTCGACGGTAATGCATGAGTGATTCGAGTAGTAACGACACGCAATATGCACGAGTGATCCGAAGTAGTAACGGCGCATCAGTCGCGTGGGAGACGATAAATTATGGATTAGTAAACTACGTCGGATTTGATGAAGTCGCATAGAAAAATTATCGGGAATTGATTTGGCTCCGCGATAGGATATAGCATGGTTCGTTGTAACTGTCTCTCATTGATGATCTTCAATTATCGAGCACAGTTTCGGGGCAGATGATCCTAGAAGACTTGACCGCCAAATCAAGTGAATATTGAAGTCCCATAGGATGACCCAATAAAGTCGCATAAAGATTTTGTCGAAGATGAGGAATGATATAGTGCATGTTGAGGATAAGTCTAAGCGAGTGAGTATCGTGTTTCGTAAATTAGCGAGTAGCCTTCGACTAGAACGATACGGACAGGAAAGAAACTTATGATCGATCGAATAAGTACATAAGTAGACTTGGTTGGTCGATGGTCGAATAGATGTTGAGGAACGTGCTTAGCATAGCGATGCGGTAAGGCGATTGCAAGAATTCTGCAATACGCGAGAGCAACGAATAGCAGAATGACCCTAAGAGTTGTGTCGTAGATCGGTTTGAGTAACGGTTAGGCTATGTGTGTTAAGCGCGCCATCTATGTTACGAAATGAACTAGTCGGGATTGATTCAAAAATTGAGTAAAGGATTCGTACTCGATCGAGAATCGGAGATAGGCGTATTGTAAGAGACCTTGGGTCGAAAAGATTGTTGCCTTTGAGCATCGTAGTCTCAAGTGGACCTCTTGTGTCGGGAGAGATTGAGCTTGATGTCTGGAAAAGTTACCTAGCGGGGCAGCCCCAGACGCAATGTATGGATAGAGCGAGAGAATGTGAATCACATATGGATAGTTGTGTGCGAGACTTAGTGCGAATGGTAGGCAAAGGAATTCGAGACATGTTGGACTTAGTCCATGTCGTTAAGACCAAATGTTATGAATAATTGGATGAAAGACTTGAGTTATGTGAGAGATAGGAAACGATTGGGCGAGTAGGTATTGTGGAGAATTGTTGTGATCGGATGCGCAATGACTCGATACAATACGAGTGTTAGGTGGCCGGCGAGAAACTTATGAGATCGAACTAATAGTTTCGAGTTAAGTTATGCACAAGATGTTGGAAGAGGATCGCATGTTATGGGATGATGCATACGAGAAGTATTTGGAAATAGGCGCTAAGATATGACTAAGTCGAGTACAGACTGATTGGTGCTTGAGGACTTAAGTTGAGCTTGTTAGTTGTCCCGATATCCTATAACTAAGCTTGGCTGAAATTTATATATTGGTGGAATGCCTAAAATATGTGTATGATCCAAACTAAGTTGTATGATTCCAACGATAGTAGCACGAGATCGTGAAACGATCTAGCGAGGCACTTGGATTAAGTGTTGGTTTCGGTTCGAGGACGAACCTGATTTTGAGTGGTATATTATGTAATGTCCCGCTCCGCTCGGTGCATTATGATGAGTCGTTGACTCGAAGAGTTGCGTTGACCCGATGAAGTATCGATGCGAATCGATACAAGAGTTACATTGGCCAAAGGTAAGCTTTGAGTCGGTTGGAATCTATGAATCGAATCGATGCAAAGGATAAGTCCCATTTGAGCAAGTGATGACTTTAGTTGATCTGGTGTGCAGGCTATACTTTTACGCTGGACGATAAGAGGTCGACATTTTGCCTTATGCAGTAAAGTGTTCGCAAAACCAAATCGTGGCCTTGCAACGGATTGTGGCATGGGCACGATAGGCTAAATCAACCGAGTAGTTCAAAGGAATGGCTAAGTCCGAGAGTTAGCTATGCGACCAAGTTATGGAAGCGAGCCGCTTCAATTCAGCGAAACGGCAAGGCGTATCGACTTAAGGTAGGCGGGTTCTTGACTCTCTCTCCCTATTCCTTCACGTCTAATAAAAGATATTATTGTATGCGTAAGATGATTATCGAGTTAGCGAGTGTGGCTCGACGATTAAGTGTCTTAATATGCGTTGAACACTAAGGTAGAACATTGAACATTGAACAATCGAAGCGACGTACATCAAGTATACGGGTCGCGGTAGGACAATGATGGTAGAACATTGAAAGACGATATTGAGATGTGCATCATGTGCACGGCTCCGAGAATATTGAACACTAGACGTAGAACATTGATTACCGCGCTGAGCGTGTCCTCGTGCACGGAAGCTAAGGAATAGCTAAGTAACTACGGAACTAGGCTTTGAGAATGACTTACGAATGGTACGCATTGAATATGAGTATGAGATGACTAAGCCGTTGGGCGTCGTGCATCAATATGGATGTGTTGGGGCATAACGCCGACGGAGCTCCCCATATGGATGGTGGATTATGTTTATGAGATGCGAATATGTTTATGGTGCGAGACTATGTTTATGGAATGGAGGATTGGTGGGAACGATATGATTTGTATGCTATGGTACGTATTGCATGGTCAATGGACTCGGATGACCCGTACACGGGTGCGGCTTCCCTCGGACGGTTACGACCGGGGCACCGGGACCGTTCGGCCTAGGAGTGTGTGGTATTTATGGTGCATATCATTCGGACGGATTGCGACCGTTCAGTGCTGTGATAAGCTATGATATCCGTAAGTTTGGGATCCTTTGGATATTGGGCTAGCAACCCGTATCAAAGTGATCATAGGCTTACACATAAGAGATGCCAAGTCCATTACGGTGCGAAACACCGTGACCTTCATATAGATAGGGCCGGTGGGCTGAGATAAGAGTTGGGTATAGGCGCAGGACCTGCCACCCTTATGCATATATTTACGGTTACGATTGGTTTATGAGCGAATCATATGATTGCTTATGTAAGTTCTAACCATGGCAGGCTAGGCAAAGAGGAATGGAGATGAGCACGAAATACTATGTTATGTTCATATTTTGGCTAACTGTATCTGCTGCAGGAACACGGTATGAGACACATTTATGATAAGTTGCTATATATGAAGATTGCAATAAAACTGATCCTAAGGCTAAGTAGAAAGATCACCAAATAATGATGCATGTTTCACTAAAGATAGAAAGTATTTGGTTTGGGTGCGAGCGGGTCTTGATCAGTGCGAAGCGAGATGAAAGCACTAATCCCCCACTAGTTTATGTGCAGGCTCAGGTTATGATCGGCTCGGGGCGGAGCTTGGCTTGGACGTGCCGAGGCATGGAGTCCTTGGCGTTCAAGAGGAGCTTCCGCATAGGCGTTCGGACTTGCGACATGGAGATGTTCGGCCGAAGACTACTTGTTGGCTATAAAGAGGCATAATGTATGGAACAATGAAATCCTTTGTGAGCTAGAGAGATCATGAGCGTTGTAGCCAATTGGCATATTAAGTTGGGCTATTCAGAGCCTTGTAACCTTCAGTTCATTATGAATAAAAGAGATTCTCATGTTATACTTTGTTTCCCTTCCGCTGCTTATGTTATCAATTTGAGATAAAATCCTATGTGAACCATTATCTTGCCTTGCACGAGCGTAACTCCAGGCTCGTGCGGCATCACGTCCCAGCGAGGACGATGATTCAGATGAAATCTAACGAGGACGAGCGATTTTCCGGATCGGGGCGTGACACTAGCCAACAGAATTCGACCTTTCCTCAACAAACTTATTTGTCCCTATCAAAATGCTTTCATACCTGGTCGATATATTGGTGATAACATTGTTATGGCCCAAGAAATTTTCCATTCTCTAACCAAATTTCCTCCTGCCAAAAGTGGATTTGCTCTGAAAATTGATATGGCCAAAGCCTATGATAGGCTTAGTTGGGGTATTATTAGCCAAGTACTCAGGGCCTTTGGCATACGAGGTTTCTCTCATGATCTCATTATGCAATGTATCTCCACAGCTTCTTTTGCCATTTTTGTCAATGGTACTCCATCCTCAAAGTTCAAGCCAAGTAGTCGACAAGGGTGTCCTTTATCACCCTACATATTCATTATGTGTGGAGAAGTTCTTTCTAAACTTATACTCATTATGGAGAGAAATGAACTTTATGACAGCATCAAAATAAATCCATTCTCTGATAAATATTCACATCTTTTATTTGCTGACGATCTCCTTCTTTTTGGTTATTGTTCCATTGATAACTTCATCCAGATCAAGAATATTCTAAAAACATATGAGTTATGGTCGGGACAAAGAGTCAATTTTGACAAATCATTTATCTTTTTCTCTAAAAGATTAGATCCTTATATGCGCCAAATCTACTTGAATTTTCTAGTGTTAAATTAATGGATACCTCTGACAAATATCTTGGGCATCATCTTCTCTTGTCCAAAGGTAGAGCTTCTACTTTTAATTCCATTCTTTCAAAGAGCCAATCAAAACTTCATGGTTGGAAAGGAAGATGCCTCTCCCATGCTGGCAGAACTACCCTCATCAAATCTACTCTCTCAACACTTCCTATATACCATTTATCATCATACCTCCTACCTAAAAAAGTGTTAGGAAATCTATCCAAGCAACAGTGTGACTTTTGGTGGGGAGGTGCAGACCAACAGAGGAAAATTCATTTCACTGCTTGGTCTTCATTCACTAGACCAAAATTTCATGGAGGATTGGGAATTCGAGACCCTTGTTTTAGTAATTATGCTATGATTACTAAATTGGCTTGGAGATTTCTTAAAAATGAAGATGCTCCCTGAGTTACACTGCTGAAAAACAAATATCTCAGGAGGAATGACTTCTGGACAGTGAATTTGCCTCAATCTACTTCTGCAATTTGGCATGGTATTCTTTTAAGTAGAGAGGTTCTTAACAACAATGTACTTTGGCTAGTTGGAAATGGCTCAAGTATAAATATTTGGGAGGATCCTTGGGTACCAACATTACCTCAATTCAGAGTTTCAGGATATCATCATGCCCACCATACTGTTACAAAAGGCAGTGATCTCATAGACCAGAGTTCTTACAGTTGGAAGCTTAATATGATCTATATCCTTTTCCTACCACAAGAAGCAATACAATTGCTCTTATTCCCCTATCTTCTACATCAACAGTGGACTCGTTGATTTGGATTCTCAATACTCCCTCTCAAGATGGGCGATAGATATTAATCATTTCCATATTGTTACATAGCTTCGACAGACTTAATGAACTAAGACCTTTAGTCGGACAGTCTGCCACTTGTTCTTCTGAGCGAACATGATCAATCTTCAGTATCGCTTGTTCCAGCTTCTCTTTGATGAAGAATCGATCGATCTCGATGTACTTCGTTCTGTCGTGCTGAACTGGATTGTTAGCTATAGTTATTGCAGCTTGACTATCGCTCAGAAGACGTAACGGTGCTCCCTTGTCCAGGTTCAACTCTGTCAGCAACGCTTTCATCCACAATAACTCTGATACTCCTAAAGCCATTGCTCTGTATTCTGCTTCAACTGTAGACCGTGCTACCACTGACTATTTCTTGCTTCTCCATGAGACCAAGTTTTCTCCTACAAAGACACAATATCCCGTGGTAGACCTTCTATCATCTATACAGTTTGTCCAGTCTGCATCGCAGTATCCCTCAACTTCTATATCTCCATTCTTCTTGAACCATAATCCTTTCTCTGGCGTCCCTTTCAGATATCTCAAGATCTGAAACACTGCATCCATATGACCCGTTCTTGGATCATGCATGTAGCGACTTACTACACTCACCGCAATTGAGATATCAAGGCAAGTGTGCCCCAGATAAATCAATCTTCCTACAAGTCGTTGATATCTTTCACGATCAACTGGCTCTCCTGCTTCTGCTCCCAACTTGTACTTCTGGTCAATTGGAGTGACTGATGCTTTGCATCCCAGCATTTCTGTCTCCTTCAGCAGATCTAGTGCATATTTTCTCTGCGAGAGAACAATTTCTTGTTCGCCTTCACACACCTCGATACCTAGAAAGTACCTCATCGCTCCTAAATCCTTCACCTCAAACTCCTTCGCGAGTTTTGACTTCAGCTTAGCGATCTCGACGTCATCATTATCCGTGATTATTATATCATCTACGTATACAGCAAGTATAGTGATGTGGCCTCTTGCATGCTAAAGAAAGACCGTATGATCTGCATTTGCTTAATGGTATCCCATGCCTGTAACAGCCTTTCTGAATCTGTCAAACCAGGCTCGAGAAGATTGCTTGAGTCCATATAACGACTTTTTTAGTTTGTACACTTTTTCATGCGATGTCCCTCCGTCTGATTCTGTAGTGTAGCACCTGGCGGGAGTTCCATGTACACTTCTTCTTGTAGGTCCCCATGGAGAAAGGCATTCTTCACATCTAACTGGTTTAGCTTCCATCCATAGTTTGCTGCAATGGAGACCAGAGTTCTGACGGTGCTCATTTTCGCTACTGGAGCAAACGTCTCATCATAGTCGATGCCATATGATTGTGTGTATCCTTTTGCAACCAATCTTGCCTTGTATCGTTCCACTTTTCTTTCTGACGTCTCCTTTATTGTGTATACCCATTTGCATCCCACAGTTTTCTTCCTTTTGGGTAATGGAACCAGCTCCCACGTCTTATTTTTCTCCAGTGTCCCAAGTTCTTCCATCATTGCAGCTTTCTACCTTTGATCTTTCTTTGCTTCCTGCCAACTTTTGGACAACGAAGTAGAGTCTAATGATGCAATGAAGGCTCGATAATTCGAAAAATATTAGAATAAGACAGGTAGTTGGCAATATCATGTTCCTAATCATCAAAATGACTAGGAGCCTTACCCACATTGATACGAAAAGATCTCCTTAAGGGAGCAATAGGTGGTGGAGAGATCATACCATCAGAGTCAGAGAGATCCGTATCAGAATCAGATTGATTCAGTGCGGGGGCAACATCTTCAAGAGTTGGAGCAGGAGTAGACGAGGGACTTGGTACAGTAGGCACAGGGCACGGTACAGGCACAGTACTGGACTTCTGCTGTCTCCTTTTGTAGACTTGGAGCTCCTTTGCCATTGTCTGCTACTCTCCATGTTTAACATATGTATCTTCTTCATCTTCTGTATCGGAGTCACTGCTTTCTTCCCATGTCGTCCAGTTTTCCACGATCGGGCATGGGACGGATCCGACCACCACAGATGGGCTTATTTTCTCTCCCTCACATCTAACACCCTCTGTGGTAGGTGTGTCACCATCATCCGAACCGTAATATGGTTTCAATTTTCTGAATGTAACATCCATGCTTACAACATCTTCCGCTCAACTGGGCTCCAACATGCGTATCCCTTCTGAGTTGCCATGTGTAGGTCCTAAAAATCAAGTTGCACCTATCAACAAAGTCATGAAAATCAAATTATACATCCTTCAAGTGAACTGCACAGAAGACAGATTGCGCAACAATTCGATTGCGCAAGATAAACTGCGCACTTATCCATGTGCGCACGCTGACGTGGCCTCGTCATCATTACCTGACAGAGAATCAGATCTTCTGACAGCTGACAGCACGGAGAACGAGGAAACTGTTCGTTTATCGTGCAGCACAGCGCTCGAGGACAGCTGTACATACAGCACAATCTGCCTGTAGCGCAATCCAGTCCAGCGCGATCCATCCTAGCGCAATCTGAAGCCAGCACAATTCAGGTGGCGCACTCCATCCATACAACTGACAAAGTACACGTGGCCTTCATACCATCAATGACTCATTACGTGGTAACCGTCTGTATACGATCATGCGCATTTCAATCAAATAATGCCATGTGTCCAATACAGTTGGCCCACGATCAAACAACTGCCAGCGCAGTCTGATGTCTGCGCGGTCCAATGCCGCACAATCCAACTTGCGCAGTCCAGAATAACTGAAAAGTAGTTATTTCCAGAACTCTATAAATAGAGTTTCAAGTCCTTTCTAGGGGGATCTGTCACTACCACTTTTCTAGCTTGAGGGTATTTTGGTCATTTTCAAAATTTTAGAATTTAATTTGAATTATTATTATTATTTATAATTAATGTGATTTTTAAGTGATTTTTAGAATACTTGATTTTGGTGTTTTAGTGACTTTGACTTATGTTGACCTTGTAGACTAATCTAGTGGCAAACCTAGGTCTTGACTAAGTGATTAGGATTTTAAAACCTAGGTTGACTTAAGTTGATCAGGATTAACTCATTGGGATTAGTTTGGTGAATTTAGGAGCTAGTTTGATTAAGTAATGGCTTGTGAAATCACAAGTCATTTCATGACTTATAGGCTTAATGGCCCATAGGCCCACACCCATTGAACCAAGCCCTAACCCTAAAAATCTGACCAGCCATAGTGTGTTCCCCCCTATTTATATCCTCTTGAAATTAGGGTTGCCTCTTTAGGAAACTTTGCCATTTGGAAGAGGTGAGTCCCCATCTTTGTAAATCCTTAGAAAATCCATTTCTTCTCCAAATTCCTTCAAACAAATTGCAATAGGACCTAATATTAGTATCCTTGCTGTTATTGATGAGTATTTGCAGGAAGAACACAATTTGAGGGAGTTTGGTGGCTTGTGAAACTCTTCCCATTTGGGGATTTTGACCCATTGTTCACCTATAGGTATATTTCCTTCTATTGTTTTTAAATTCTGTTAAAAATCATTTCTAGGATGTCCTAACCCTAACCTAACAGTAGGATAGGCTAACCCTAGAATTTGGACCCATTACGTGTCCGTATCGGACACGTATCAATGTGTCTAGGTTAGTGTTCGAAGGGCATTTCGTTCGATTTTTGTGATTGTGTTTGAATGGAAAAATCCATTTTAGTCTCGCTTATGCATTTCTTGGACACTGAGCATGTTTTTGTGTCGGGTTGAGCCGACACGAGCGCGTGGACACGCGGTCGTGCACCCACGCGCGCGGGCAGATTTCTCTCCTGCTGCTCGAGTGCATTTTCTCTGTGCACAGAGGGTTTCAACCCTTGAAATTTGACATAGGGGTCGTGTCTATGACTGACACGAGATCCCTTGAGTTTCAGGGACTCTCGTGTCGTGTCGGACACGTGATGGTCTGTGCAAGTGTTGTACACTGTGTGGTCTAGTGTTCGAGTTTGGTGTTCACTGTTTATTCATTTTTAAATATTTCTAAACTGTGTTTTTATTGATTTTTAGATCCTAAACTTGATGTTTAAAGTCTCTGATATATTAGTTACATGTTTTAATTTGGGTTTAATGAGGAAGATACATTCGAACCTAGGTTTCCTTGTTTCTCTGATACACGACTGACACTGTGAGATTCCAGTTTTCCCAAACCACTAATTCCCTGTTGTTATGTTGTTTTTTTTCAACTGATAATGTTTCCACATATTATAATACATGTTAGTTATATTTTTACATTTATTTATGGACTTTTGATTGTGAGAAATGGGATATTGGTATTGGGTTGGGTTTCAAACTGTGCTAACTGTCAACTGATTTGATTTCCTTTGTTCACTGTTTAACTGAGATTTGGTTAAAAACCTGGGATTGTTAAACCATATTGTTTACTTAACTGATTTCCTTTTTGTTCATTGATTTCAATGTTTCCTTCCTTGAAAACTGTTTTCATTTCCTTTCCTGACTGTATAACCTGAGCTCCCCCTTGATTATTGAATGTCTAATTTGTTTTCCTTCTTTTTGAATAAACTGATTTGATTCCTGTTTAGGCATAGAACCTGAGATGGGGATTTTGTTTCCAGTTATTGGAAACCTGAAATAAGATGTTGAAAACCTGAGTTTACATTATATTTGATTCAATGTTTCTTTCTTATAACTGAGTTAGAATTTTCCTTTAAACCTGGGATTTGGGTTGTGTTTTCAGTTGTTTGATAACCTGAGGTTCAAACTGTATTAACTGGGTTTGAATTCTTCTATACCTGAGATTTAGATTCACTGTCATATAGAAAAAAACCTGAGTTTGGGATTTGTATTGATTACTGAGTTTTGTTTCCAGTTTTTTTCAACAATTATCTGAGATGTACATGGTTACATTGATTGCAATACTGTCGTTTCTTCATAACTGATATGGTGTGTTTTAAATTGTGTATTGATAGGGTTGTGTTCCAGTTCTTTCAAAACCTGAGAATGGGATTGGAGATATTGTTTTGGATTTGAAAACTGAATTCCTTTCCTTTCTATACACTGTCCCCTATAAACACACATCCACATTTGCTCATTAAATGGCTCACTGTTTTTCAGGATTGTTCCCTGTTATTTTCAGTTTTCACTTGAACATTACACATACTCTTGTGATAGCTCACACACACATGCCTAGTCTATGACACACACTCACACATTGTGTACTCATGTGTCCCCTCTCTCATTCCCTATAGATACATGCTTGTGCTATATATATAAGTTCATATATAATATATATTAGTGTTGTACTATACATATTAGTTATATATAGGAATGTATGAAATGAATGTAATGTATATATATACATGATACATTGTGATATGATTGTATATAAATATGGGATATCATTGACATGTCATGATATATGGGATTTTGTGTTATGATATGGCATAGAGCATGGGATACCAATGACATAATGTATTGTATATATTATATTATGTGATTGGTATGTTTAGGCATGGTATGCCTAGTGGAACCTAGAGTAGACTTGTTAGAACTTAGAATAACTTGCTAGACCTAGATTAGACTAGTTTGACCTAGATTAGACTTGGTTGACCGAGTTTGACTTCTAGGGTTGACCAGAGTTGACCAAGAGTTGACTTTGGTCTAGATTGACCTAGATTCATGTAGAACGCATTGTAGTGTTACATTTCTATTCTGAACTTGTTGTGACTCGTACTGTTCTAAATAGGAGCCAGACACCACTCCTCGGACAGTACTTTCGTCTCAGACTTTCAGTTAGCAGGCGAGTACATTCTCTGATCTTTTCATACCTGTCTGGACTATATTCATGCCCTAGATTACTCTACATGATGCTGACACGTATCTTTACGGATTAGTACTATATGGATCCCTTCCTGAGATGTTATCCCTCTACGGGTGCATCGGGTATTTCATGTTCATGTACTTTATCATGTGCATCAGGTACTCCTTGTACTCGTACTAGTTCATATTTTTACATGTTCTCATGTGCTTTCATGTGCTTATCATGTGCCTCATGTACTACTCATTACATGAGTTCACGTATCTTAGTTGTATTCATGTGCTTATGACATAACTTGAACGGATCCTTGTGTATTGATTGGGGCGGGGTGAATAGAATTGGTTATGTGGACACAATCCCCAGTAGGTATTCATGTGCTCCTTATTTGTATTCATGTGCCCCTAAGTCGTTTACATAACCATATTGTACTCTAAATCACGTAGTCACTTACAGTCTCTACTATCATGTATTTACTTTCAGTTATAAAATATCTCCTGTTTACTTGTACTTCCATTCAGCACTTCCTGTATTTTACTCTATTGTCTGATTTATTTTCCTAACCTGCTATGAACTGTTGAGAGATATGTGCTCGTTCCCGTCCTGACTGGACCTGTTGAAATATTACAGAGGACGAGGCTGAGGCGTTCTGCCCTACTTACTATGGAGCCACACTAGATGAGTGCCTGGACTTGGACCAGCAGCAGGATCCATTAGCAGTAGACGACACTCCATTAGTTTAGGATTGTCTTACTATTTTGGATTACTGTATTAGACTTTGAGATATTCTGAGATGTATTATTTTAGACACTTAGAATTCTGGATTGTATCTCTGTGATTCTCTGTTCTGGATATTTTATCTTTCATTATCAATCTATCTTACCTGTTCTACCTTAGCTGTGGTTGAGTTATATTTCTGTTATGTCACCCCCATTCGGGGAGTATAACTGTTATTACCTTCAATTGTTAGTTGTTGTGACCTAGGACAGCGTTCTACCGCCGACACTGCGACGTAGGCTGGACGTACCCACGTCTCGTGCCCTTACTCTAGGGTGCGGGTCGTGATAGGATCATACACGCATATAGAGATCAGAGATCATCACTAGAGATCAGGAGTTCTTGCCAAAGTGCTGCTGCAATCTTCAGAGGCTACCATCTTCAAAGTTCACATCGTCCAAGGGATAAAGTGATCGTCATTCAGATCGGATTCCTATAGTTGTACTTTCCCAGAATTCTTGTAATATTCTTTACAAAGTTTGTTGAAATAAAGATCAACTTTTGTTTTTGCAAACAAAATGACGACTGCTGGGGACGACTTTCTCCTCCGATGAGGAAGTGATAACTTAATGTGACGTTGCGTCTATCGGAAAGACGCAAAAGACGCTGGTTGTAAAAGTCAACTAGATGGGCCTACGAAGCCATGATCAACTCCAGGACCACCCCTCGCACTGCAACAAATTCTGCCACGAGCAAAGTATGTCCAGTGTGGGTCCCCAAGACTGCTGTGCAGTCTATTGATTCTGCCACCAAGACTGCTACGCAGTCTAAAGTCTCTGTTGCTAAGACTGTTGTACAGTCTGTTGTCTCTGCTGTTGCATAATCTGCCTCTACTACTCATGCGCAGTCTGCTGTTGCCAGTGCACAACATACTTCATATGCTGCCCTGTCAAAGTACAAGGCTCATGTTCCTCTGGCGCAGTTGGCTGCCACTTTGCCTGCGCAATCCACTACTCCAGCTACCAGAGTGCAACTCAAGCACTCTGGCAACAAGATTTCTGCTGCGCAAGCCACTGTGACTGAGGCCAGAAGACTTGCTGCCAGAACTCCTCATGCGCAACCTGTCAGTGCGCCATCAACCCATGCGCAAGCTATGCCTGCGCAATCCAAGAGAGACAGCCCTTTGGCTAATCTCTCCTCTTCTCACAACAAGAGGAAAAGCTCTGCTCCTCCTCTCAAGCACCCTGTTGCTCCTGCGCAATCCACTGGGGGTAGTCCTTTGGCTATTCCTCCTCTTCTCCAGAACAAAGGAAGAGGCCCTTTGGTCTTTTCTCAATCTTTCTCGTCCCATGACTTGGAAGACAACAGAGGGAAACGCTCTTTAGCTAACCCTTCTTCCCAAAACAAAGGAAAAGACCCCTTGGTCTTTTCTCAGTCTTCCTCGGTTTTTACCGTTGAAGATTAATCTGAATGTGCTCCGGCACCAGTAAGTACAAAAACCCTTTCCAACAAGGATTCTTCTTCTCTCCTTGCCAGAGGGAAGTGTACTGATCAGAGAGGTATTCTGCCTACTCCGGTAGCAGAGTTCCAAGATCTCCCAACTCTCAAAATCTTCCGTTCAAGACAGGGAAAATTGTTGGTGTCTTAGACAGAAACCCTTGGGGGTGAGTTTGCTGATCTAAGAACTTATCTCAATCGACCAACTTCGGTGAAACGCAAACAACCAATGCCGAAGACCAACCATCATCAGAAGCAAACTTCCAAGACCAAAAATCCGGACACCTATGCCAAAGAAATGAGTACTTCCCTGTACACTCAGGGGACAAAACATTTGAAGAACCGGAACCATGTTCCGAATATAGTCAAAGAACATGTCCCTCGAACTTTTTCTCGTCCCGTTGCTGTTCCTGATCTCCGAGAACACCTCAAGCAAAAATGGGACAACATCTCGACATCCCCAATGCAACCACTTGGACACCATTGCAATCACAAAGTGGTCATCAAGTGTTGTTGTCAGACAACAAGACGAGCTGTCTTTGATCGTTTGAAATTTCAAATTCTGAACCTATGTCGGAAGATGAAGACGAAGTTTTGTACGCTTCTGTCAATATGACTTCCAGAGACACTGGGGGTAGGAAGTGCTCCAAGCACGACAAGCCTCGCAAGCCGAGTCAGCGGTATTTGGATCTACTCCAAGAATCCTCTGAAGGAGTGTTCCAGCATACCCGATCCCGAAGCCGAGACACAATCGGTTAAAGGAATCTTCAAGATCCTTCTGGTCATTCCCTTTATTCTCACTCAGGAGATGATTCTTTCTTCGACTATGATGCTTACAGTGAAAGCTCAGAACAGACAGTGTCCTCCACTGTACCTAGAGAAGTGACAGCTTATGTTGTCAATGAAGACCCAGATGCTTCCAGTTCGACTAGTCATGAACAACGAATAGCTGCGCTAGAAGACAAGCTGAAGACAATGGCCGAGATGGTCGCAAGTATGCATTCCATCATTGTGGCCCAGCACACAGTACCACCGACCGTACCTTCTACAAATCCTGAAATCATAGCATCGTCGGTGCCTGTCAATGCAAGGTTGGGGGTAGCATCTCTTCCAGTACCCCCTTGTACAAATCCAACCTACACCCAGTCAATCAGGTGCTGGGGGTAGTGCTTATCACGCTGTTCCTCCCCCTAATATTGTGACTCAGCCTGCTCCTTCTACATCAGTGGAAGATGCCAATGAAGCTGTCAAGCTCTTACGCACTCAGTTCGAGGCCTTCAAAGAGAAGGACAATCTACAGAGGTTGGGGATCAAGCAACCTTACCCAGTTGAATGGAAGGAAGTCCCGTTTCCTCCGAAGTACAAAATCCCAACAATCTTACTGTTTGATGGTAGCACTTCTCCCAGTCAGTTCATTAACCATTTTGAGGTTATGACTGTCCAACTTCAACCAAATGACGCTCTTCTTACCAGAGTATTCGTCGGCTGTTTAGCCGACGTAGCATACGATTGGTACAGAAGCTTGCCTGATGGTTGTATCACCTCCTTCTCTGGCCTAAAACAAATCTTCTTGGAACGATTCTATGAGGGGATCAATGACATGACTATGTCAGCCCTCAATAAAATTAAACAAAGACACAATGAAACTCCTGGAACTCCAGTCGCTGTCACCATAGACACCTGCAAGGCAAATCTTTTGCCTATTATCAGCATGTGGACGGGATCTACTCAGTTCCAAGACTGGCCATCCTTCATTGTCAATGCTAAAGCAGCTAAAGTTAGCGCCAATAAATTCAAGCAGCTAGGGGTACAAATATCAAACTCCGACCGGAATGAACACCAAACATCAGGTGGTGGCAATCGCCAGAACAACCGCAAAGGAAAAGAAACTTTGAACATCAATTTGAATAAGAACAAAGAATCTCTGGCGGTCAACGTAGCTCCCCCTACGTCCACTTCTACTCCTTCAGCACCTCCACCAAGAGAACCTCGTCCGAAAGTAGAGTACTCTTTTGACGAGAATGACACAGTGAGCATTTTTGATTGCTTGATCAAAAGTAATAAACTCTAGCTCCCAGATCCCAAGAAGCCTGATGAAGTCGGTAAGACTGATCATCCTAAGTACTGTGTTTATCATAGGTTCATCGGGCATCCCACTCGAGCATGTTATGTGCTCAAAGGCAAAATCCAGGAGTTGGTCAACGCTGGTGTTGTCACTCTACAGCAAGACGAAAAGACTGTTACTGCAAATATAGTCTCAGTTCAATTTGGTGACTTCCCGCCCCAGCTGGTACAGCTGTCATTCCTATCCCCAAAGCTATTCTTGAGATCGAGAATCTCCCTCCTCCACGAAGTGAAGGTCTTGTCCCCTTGTCTCTTGACAATGGCAAGATTATGTGGATTCATCCCGATCTTACTTCAGAGTTCGAACTTCCTTCTTTCTCCAAGAAGAAATACCGTTTCAAAGGCAAGACAAAGATTTGCAATATGGTGTCTTTTGACCCCATAGTTGACGAAGAAATCCTGCTGGACACCAGATCAGGGAAAGCCTATCTAAAGTATTACCCTAAAGCTCAAGAAAATCCTGCCTCTTCTTCTGAGCCTGCTCCAGTACAGTGTCATGACCCGCACCCTAGAGTTAGGGCACGAGAACGTAACAACGCCCAGCCTACGTCGCAGTATCGGCGGTAGAACGCTGTCCTAGGTCTCAATGCATCTAATAGTATAAAACTAAACAGTTTATACTCCCCGAATGGGGGTGACATGGCAGAATGTAAACTCAATCACATCTAAGGTAGAGCATAATGGTAGATAGATAAAACGTGAAATCCAAAGAGATACAGCAGATAGAAGTCTAAGTGTCTAAGATACAAACTTAGAAAATATCTCAAAGCTCAATACAGTAATCCATAGAATAAATACAACTCAATACAACTGAAATAACTAACTATACAACCTCTACTGTGTCTCCTCTAGGCTAGCAGGCAACCTCCAGGCTATCTGTAAAATTTATCAACAGGTCCAGTCAGGACAGAAATGAGCACATCTCATCTAGAAAACCCAAGTAAATGACAGAGAACTATAAAGCAGTTATAGACAGTTGTATTGATAAAAATGGCAGTTTATATTCAGGTGATGGTAAGAAAGACAGATAAAGTGCAAGGAAAGAAAATAACTAAACAAGAGAAGAATCATAGCAATGAAGACTGTAAAAGTAGAACTAGCTGAACCAGGGTAATATGATATAAAGTCCAGACAACAATGTAGACAAGTGTAACTCCAATGTAAGTCCAGTACAGGATGAATCTCATACAAGATGAATCCAGTAAGGGACGATTCCAGTTATAGTGATCAATGATTCCAGGGTGAGTCCAGCCTATACTCTAGCAGTGTATTTTAAAATACCGAGATCGACATGTAAACGGCTATAGGTAATCCGGCACATCACACACCTGGCCGGGTGTGAGATGGCTATCATTCCAGTATGATTCCAGCAAAAGGATGATTCCAGAAATGGGGTATGTCTACATGTCTTACTCCAGTATTTCCCCTCCCAGTAAGTGAATCCAGAATTCCGACACAATGATTCAAGATGAGTCCAGCCAAAATATAGTGATACCAGTAAATGATTCCAGTAAATGATTCTAGCAGGTGATTCCAGAAATAGAAGCCGGAAATGATAATACCAGTAATAGAGGCCAGAAAATAAATGTGTGTCGTATACATGAATCCAGTAATATCCACACGTGTTGTAACAAAGAATCGCATACAACTAACTAGAACTGAAATACAGTAATTGACAAATAAATGAGAGAACTATCAGAGAATGTACTCGCCTGATATCTGAATATCCAATATAAAGATACTGTCCGAGGAGAGGTGTCTGGCTCCTAATTAGAACAGCACAAGTCACAACATATCCAGAAGGGTAATATAAAGCACTACAATGCATTCTACATGAATCTAGGTCAAACTAGGCTATGTCCTAACCGAGCAAGTCTTACTAGGCCTAACCAAGACAATCCTAGCAAGCACACATCAATACAAGGCTATACAAGCCAACATATACCCAACTCTATATAGCATGCAATTATTCAATACTCAAATAGGCAAGAATTTACATTGGATATACACTAGGTAATCTATTACTTTAAGCTATATATGTCTACACATATATACACATGCATATATTGGTATTCAACATTAGGTCTATAATCATGACATTTCAAATGGTTATATAAACTTATATATTACAACACAATATGCTAACATATATATAATATACATACATAGCTAAGTTAACTATATTCATAAATACTTATTTAAGAGGCTATATGTGTGTATGTGAACATGGCAAAGGGGCAAGTGAGGGTTAAATGAGCACACATAGTGTATACATATCAAAGAGTGTCAAAGTGTAAGTGATCAATGTGTCAAGTGTGATAGTGTCAACATAGTGTAAGGGGGTACATGAGGTAATACAGGATTTGTGTTAACATAGAATATTATATCTCATTAACTTGTATATTGCATATATTACATCTATTATTACATTACATTCATGCATGCATTCATTCATCATTCATTTACTCTCTTGCACTACTGTATGCACCATACATTACATACTATGGAACCTACATATTCATTACAAGCCATACTTATACATGCTTACATTAGATAGGATACTTACACCTCATACATCATTTATTTAACCATTTACTTATGCTTGCATTCTCTCTTTAATTACATAATGTATATACATTAACATGGATTAAAATCAAATAGAATATTATATTACACACAAGGGTGCACAAAATGCATATGTCGAATAGTAACTCCTACTAATAATCAATACTGTACCATCTCAGCATGAATTAAAATCTAGGATTAAAGTATGTTATAGATCTATGTGTTAGCTTTCCGAAACTTTAAACGAATCGCATTTTCGTTTCCGAAAACTCCCGAAATCGCGAAAACACCGAGAACACGTTTGTCTTTCGTACAGCTGACACTCAAATAATTCTCCAGAAAGTTACAGAAAGAATTAGGCCTATTAATACATGTTTTTGGAAAGCTAACTTCAATACGCTTCTTTTATAAAAAATAAGAGATTAAACTGAGCTTTGAGCTAGAAGTTATGACATTTCTAAGTTAGGGCTGAAATTAAAAACGTGGATAAAAGTTATGATGGATTTGGATAGTTTGAGACAAAAGAACACAAGTATATAACATAATATATCAAGAACTCACTCTCTACACTAATATATATATATATGAGACACTATAGAACACATCTCCAATACAAAAATATGAGATTAAACATGTAATAATTCATTCATACATAACAACAACACATAGTGTGTCCAAATTTGGGGTTTTTTCACATGGACACAACCACAACACAAAGGACACTACTATGACCTCCAAATGGACACGAAATGAACACAAATGGAGATACAACCATGGGGGTCATTCCTATGGGTTTAAAATAGATCTATATGCATGAGAAAATAAAAAGAAGAAGGGATTTATACCTCCCGGTAGATCGAATCGAAGAAAAGCCTTCCCGGAGCGACACCGACACGTAGAGATTCCAAAAGAACACGAACGAGCTCCGAATCCTCCCAAACTTGGGTAGCTTCCTTCTTGGCTAGAATGGAGAAGGAAAGAAGAAGATTTGGTGGCGAAATGGAAGAATTTGGTGGAGAAATTGCTAGGGATTGCTCTCTAGAAATTTGGGGAAGAACAAGAGAGAGAGAGTGTGGATGAGAATAATGAAATAAACTTGAGCCTATCCTCTCCCAAAGTGGCTGGCCATATGGAACTATTTGTCCTATTATGGTAAGGTCCAAAATGCCCCCACTAACCTATTCTATGAGTATTAGGAAAGGGCTAATTGGTTGGGGCTAAATTAGTCATTCTAAAGTCTCTAATCACACAAACCTTATCCATAATAATTAGTCTAACCTCTAACTAAAATATTTCTATCATGTGGACTAAAATTAATATCATGTGGGCCATGCCTAACTAGTGTGTGGGTCCTACTAGAGTCAAACTACCCCCGGGTCCCCGTTTCAAGTCGGATTGAGCTGAAATTCGAACCCGACTCAAATAATCCCAAAAAAATATCATAAATAATAAAATAAATTTCAAAAATATTTCAAAAAATACAAAATGACAAAAATATCCCCGTTCCTGAAAACTGGAGATGACAAATTCCTGGAAATTAAAACCAAACAATAGTAAAATGTCAAAATCACAAGTCATAATTTTAAA
Source organism: Iris pallida (assembly GCA_029216955.1). Classification (NCBI taxonomy): domain Eukaryota; kingdom Viridiplantae; phylum Streptophyta; class Magnoliopsida; order Asparagales; family Iridaceae; genus Iris; species Iris pallida. Next base: position 6,082,147 of record JANAVB010008799.1, read on the forward strand.
TAGTTTAAAAATGATTAAAAATCACCAAAATTCATAATATGAAATAATAATCAATAAATAATAATTATAATTACAAAATTTCAAAATTATCCTCATCTAGAAAACTGGATGTTACAATCCTACCCACCTTATAAAAATTTTGTCCTCGAAATTAAGATGATCTCACCCCTTCTATGTCAAACATAGTCAGGGGTCAATCACTAGTCAATTTCTCAACATTCAAGTACTTGGTCATCAACTGGTCAACTTCTTAGGGTTTTACCTATGCTAGCTATCTAGGTGTTGGCAATTAGAATTTAGCAAAAGAGAAACTCTATAATAGACTAGCTCTTAACTTCCTAATCCTATCAAGTCACCTATAACTAAATACCTACAAGCTAAGCACATGAATACCAAATACCCCACATATATATATATATATATATATATATATATATATATATATATATATATATATATATATATATATATATATATATATATATAGCCTCCCTTCCCGAAAGTTTTAAAATATTTTAATGTTATTTATTTTATTGGTGATTTTTAGATTTTTATAAAGAATTAATTATGGGCTTATTGAATTTTGTTATTTTTATTATTATTACTTTATTGAAGTTATATAATAGTAATATTATATTGTGGTTATTAAATAAATAAATAATTTATTATTAATAGTTATTATTATTTTATCAAAGATATAAATCATATGTATATATATAGATATAAGTGTGTTTATGGAGATATACATCTGTATGAATATGTATAAGTGTATATAGAAATACGTATAGGATATATATATATATATATATAAATATATATATAAATGTAAGTGTATATGTGTATAAAATATATATTGTATATATGGAAGTGTATATATGTATATATAGAAATATAGGTATATGAATATATATGGTAATATGTATATAAGTATATATATATATACACTTTAGTTATATAAAAGAAAAAGAAGAACAAAAAGGGAGACTAATAAATAACTAATACCATTATAAGTTCTCCCCACAGCCCAATAGGCCGACCCCATGAAGACTAAGACTGAGCCTTGCTCAGTCGGTTCGAGCAAAGGCAACAAAAGCCAAGCCCAGAGAGGCCAGCCCTAACTTTCCCACAAACCACAGCTCAAGCAAACTATTCCCAAACCCACACATACAGTTCCCAACCCGAGAGCTTCTTCTTAAGCCCAGGCGCTGCCGAGCCTTTCGATCGCACGAGTATAATTATATATACGAGAGAAGAAGAGATCGTAATCCTCAAACCCTAACACAGTAGCGCCGCCCCAGCCCCGACCCGCGCGCACGCCCCGGCCACCGCAGCGCCGCCGCGCGCGGCCGGAGATCTTGCGCGCGCGCGTGTGATATTCAGCAGCGCACAGCAGCAGTAGCTGCGGGGGGTGCGACTTCGCGTTGGCCTTTCTTCGCGTACGAAGGGATGTTTTGCGAACCGTTTTCTCCGGTATGATCCCGACATAACCAACTCCTATTCCCTTCAAATACTTCGATTTATTTTGCGTCGTGTACGTCGAAAAATGAGCCCGAAGTCGAGCGAAAACTGTCCAAAAATAGGATAGTTTCGCAGTCCAGGAACCTGCATTGACGGACCGATTTCGATCAATCCAGTAACTTTCTAGGAATTCCACCTGAACACGATTATTAACAACATGTAGGACTTCATAACCTAATTTGTAGTTTCGATTTTCATCAACTGTGTGCGAAGAAATCAACTTTCAAAGTTCAACAAAAATCTGTTTTCAAAACTAGAAAAATCGCTCCACACGACGTCCGTCCCGCCATTCCGGGCGACGTGGTCGCGCACCGTAAGCATCGAAAGCTGCGTAACGGTTTTGTGGTCGTGTGGGCTTTGACGGAATTCAAATTGGTCGCGTGTGCGCGACGAATTCGACGCGTATCCGTCGGAATCGCCCCGTATCCGTCCAATGCAAATTCAGTCATAACTTTGTGCACGCTCGTCAGATCGAGACGAAACTTGCGCCAACAGGACCGTATCGTTTTTCTGGTCCTGCATACCAAGTTTGGTCTAATTTTGAGACAGTTGAATTCGACGTCGTTTTGCGGGCCCTACGGTCCCACTCAACGGGCGATTTTGTGCACGACCCGCCGGAATCCAACTCTGGACATACGGTTGGGTTCATATCGAAAAACTAGATCCGTAGACATGTAGTTTGACGACTTTAGAGACCGTTGACTCTGGCACGCTTTTCGGTGCAAAGCGGGTCCAACGGCGGACATCGTTTTGACCCAAAATTACCGTTTTGTCCCTGTGTCCAGAATTGGACTTAAGGACAGGCAATTCTAGCTAATTTGATTATTCTGAGATCATTGGTATTGTCTATTTCAGCTTCCGGGGACTGTTGTACGGGTTTTGACTATTGTGGTATATGAGTGATTTGGATCATCGGTTTCACCAGCAAAGGACCACATGCGAGTACAGTTTATTGTTTGCATTTCGATATTGATCTTTACTATATTTCATTGATTAGTCATTGGTTATGTGATTTTTATACACTATTGTAAATTATTGAGTCGGGAATGAGAAGTACCAAGGATGTGTGATCCGACCGTAGACATTGTAGACCTCGTAGACATTGTTTATTTTCATGCAGTAGACCTCGTAGACATTGTTTATTTTCATGCAGTAGACCTCGTAGACATTGTTTATTTTCTGCAGTAGACCTCGTAGACATTGTTTATTTTCTGCAAGTAGACCTCGTAGACATTGTTTATTTTCTGCAAGTAGACCTCGTAAAGTAGACCTCGTAAAGTAGACCTCGTAGACCGTGCGGTGTAGCACCCCAGATCGATCACATGTCAACGGTACTTCTAACGGTGGAAAGTATATTGGTCTATTTATTACTATTGATTTTTCTTACGGCTTTACTGTTATTTTCAAAACTCATGATTGATGCCTAACCTTTGTCTTATAGTCATTTTCTTTATTTGAAATTGCATTCAGTGAATTGTGCTCGTTCCATTCCTGACTGGAAACCAACATTTTCAGGTTAGCCGTGGATTCACTTAGCTTGGGGAGTGACGGGAATACTTGCAGGCAAAGCCTAGAGACTAGTTAGCTAGTTGATTTGTAGTCATTCATTTATCTGTACAAGTTTATATTTTTCTACAAATGTAAAACTTGTGATCTTTGTAAATTAAATTAATTATGTGAATGAGCATTGTTTGTGATTTTGATCTTCATGGCCGTGACAGCGTTCTACCGCCGACACTGCGGCGTAGGCTGGCTTGGACACGTCTCGTATCCGTAAAAAAAAAAAAAAAAAACGGGTGCGGGTCGTGACAAGTTTTTGTGGTGGCCCATGCAGGTCAGTCTTTGCAAATCATGCGAACTCGTGATAGTACTCAAGTTAGTTGTACTATTGCGAGCCTGCGCCTAATAAATGCTCATTCACAGATTAGGAATTAATTTAATTTACGAGAATGACTAGGACTAGGAGTCCCTTATACGATTGACCGATGGGTAGTCTAGGCCATGCAATTTAGGATGAGAGTTATTAACTTTGATAGTTTGTCAAATCCCCATAGGTACATTATTACCTCTTGATTGGAAGATATGGTCCAATATGGATAGATTATTCACTTGGAGAGACAGAGTTTCCTGGAATTGATGATCTCACCTAGATGAATTATTCAATTCCTTCTCGTTGTCTCTTTAGATATCATCCTCATATTTAGTCCAAATTGCCTATTTAGTTCCTATTTTGCCCCAGGAATTAATATTTCTGATTGGGTTATCCATATACGAACCTTGAGTTAGTTTCGATTCAAGTTTTTCCTCAAAGGCTTGAATACACATAGAATAGTTAGAATGTTTGTGTATCTTTTTGTCTTCAGTTATTTTCCTCCCCGCTCAATCTTTTATTTTAAGGGTTGATAGGGCAAATATTTATGCCTTATTTTCATAGTCAACTTGTTTGAATCTCTAGAAGCACATGGATTTATTTACAAATATAGTTACGAGAATGTTAGTTAACTCATAATGGCAGGACAGCAGCGCACTGTCGCCATTTATTTAAATTATGAAGACTCTGGATTCCCTGTAGCCAGCAGCGCACTGGCAAGACACGACTCCTAGAATTGAAATTAGTCTAAGAAAATATAGGTTATAGAATATTTCTAAAACTATGGCTAGTGGTACTCTTTGATCGTAGTTACCCTTGTGACAGGTAGAGTATCTGATAGGATATCACCTCTGAGGCACGGAACCAAGGGTTTAGCATCGTACGAGTATACAGGCGAGGCGTAACTCTCGGTGAAATGACTTCAAACGTGATTACAGGTTTAAGATACTATGGAGGATAGGACAATGCCAGGTATGTCCCATAAGATCCAAAGCCAATATTAGTGGAAGTTCTGTAAGTTGTGTAGCATGTCTCCCAACCTAGCATTATGTGGTCCTTGTGATCTATTGACGAGGTAATTGACCGACACTAATAAGTTACCGAGAATATAGAGTCCAGAGTTCCATAACCCATTAGTTGACCAAGACCTTATGGACAGGAAGATTTTAGAATGATTGTATAAGCAAGAACATCAGGTAAGGTTTGATTCTCACAAAATTCGAACTATTTCTACCTTCTTTCAAAAAAAAAAATCTAGCGTACTTGTATCTTGACTATCTTGACCAACGCTGCTATTACAGCCTAGTTTTTGCAAGCTTACTCTTTTATCGAGCTTGATTCGAGGCATATGTTTAGTGGGGACGCCTGCTAACTTATTGTCTAATCAGAATCAGTGTATTATGGTCTGATCAACCATGATGCATTTGATTCGTACTTTATTTAATTACCCTACGTGGATTGAGATATAGATGTCTCTAGGGTCTCATCCACGACTGCATTGACAATTCTTCTTGAATTATATGTTCGTCCTTGAATCATGAAATTGTATTCAGAAACATCTCCCTTGAATTCTTTATTGTTTTATCTTTCACCGATTTGGAAAGACGAAAGCTCGTGATGGTAGAGAGCTACAGAGTATTCCCATGGCTATGATAATGGTAGGCACAAGTGTAGCTACCAACGGCCAGTCATATGATTGAGTTACTCGTTCGCTCCTCAACCCTCAAACTACTATTGAGACCTTCTAGCCACATGAACTTGAGAATGATTAAGGTTTTACCCTTAGTCACAACGCCAACCTAGGAGACTATCTATTCTCAAGAAACCAAATATTTGGGAGTCTCTAATTATCTGCTGGAAGCTTGCCTTAACTAGAAATCCTTATGCCTTGACTCAACCTTTCCTCGATCAAAGCCACAGTTAGACATGAGATGTGTAGAGAAAGGTAAGGACAATCATTTACCGTGATTGTGATAGACACTCATTCCGATAGGTTCCAACCAATATTGCCCTAGTTAAGTAAATTTGTTAGACCTAACTAGTGTTGGAATACCTCAGTCACTACTTTAGCCAATACCATAGTTTGAATACCTTGTCATAGTATGATATAGCAGTGGTCAACAGCCCATACCACCAGAACCCTAATGACGATAGTCTGACAGGTTTGACACAACTAGAGATTCACGACTCAGTTATTAGAAATCTCTTCATAGGACATGCCTTGAAGCTGGTTACCCCGTCGATAACTCTTGTACACTATGGATGGGTATGTTCCTCTATGTTATCGACCATGTGTTATTATACACCCTCGTTTCTCATTTATTGAGGAATGATCATTGTTTTGACTTACATCTACCATTTCCGTTACGCCGTGCCTTATTCTTCATTTACAAGAGTCGAGGTACAATATCTGGACTTGGAATTTTTGTGACCACATCATTCCTAAAACCATATCCTAGTTTCTAAGGTGGGTAGACTGTAAGCCTCCTAAAAATTTTTGGGAGTATATGAAGATTATCGATTAACTAGAATAATTTTCCACTGGGGTGATGATTAGTGCCCTTGGACTCCCACTTTTCATTTAGATCATTTTGTGTCCCCGGCCGTGCCATTAATATTCGGAGCACAAGACCAGCGGTTACCTTCCAACAAATTTTATATGCAAGTTCTAGACGAGTCCACCTTCATCTAGGTATATCATGTCCCACTCAAGCTCAACCCCTTGTACTCTATGTTTATGGTACGACTTTCAGGTAAAAAGGACTAGCTATAACCCTTACCATAATAGCGGAAGCTTTCCCGACTTCCATTAGAGGCTCAACCTCGACTCAAATCTTTCGACCCAATATATGGTTGTGATTCACTTGAAGCCACTACGCACATGTCACTAGTGTGTCACTCAATTGTGTCTTTTCGGGCTATTTAAACACAAAAGCCACCGAAGATGCATTTTTGGGCTTAGGGACCAAGCTAACCAACTTGACGGGCAACTAGCTCAACCCTTGGATAGAAACCTATTCTAGGATACCATAACCTAGTAAAAATAGTTTATCGTTGGGACCTTGTTCGGTCCGTATAGATTGAAATCCAGGGTTCATCCAACTAAAGATTGGTGTCCAATCGGAGAACCCATTAAGACCCAGTTAAACACATCCATGCACACCACCATAAGTGACTATAAATCAAACTATTTGAAATAGGTCCCTATATATATTATGTAGTCTCTCCTCGTAGATCGTGAAGTAATTCGTAACCAATATTCCATCTACCTGGGAGTCATGATACGGATTTGTATTGCGTTTCATCCCTTGCTCGTGTGTTTAAATAACCACGGGAAAGATCACGATCTTGACTCCCTAAATTTCGTTCTATTATAGAACCTTATTTAGAATTTCGAGAACGAAATTTTCGTATTGCACGGATTGCAAGCCTCTAAGAAACGAAGGATTCTTCGATTTGGCAAATGACTAGACTAGAGTAGCCCAACCTAGCGACTTTCTCTCTATCTGCATCATTGAAAACTCTCTACCGCTCTGAAACTTCATAAATGCTCTCGATTACTTTTCCTTAAACTTCCTGTCCTTCCTATTTCAGAGCCCTGAATGGACATGCTTATTAGAGTTTATCAACATTTCTTAACTACTTGTGTAAGTTGTTGCTGTTAAATTCGGGTTGCATGATAGATGCATGAGGACTATAGATACTATATGCCTAGATGTTTGTTGGCAGGATTGTTAGCAACCAGTTAGAAGATCTTAAGATTTTAGTATGAGGAGTAGTGCGACCGAAGGTGGGTAGAAGTCCTCGAGATTTCGTAAATACCAATGACCAGAGAAGGTCATAGAAATATTTTGAGAAATTAAAATTTGAGAAGATTGTGGTAATAGTAGATTTTTTCTTTTAAGTTTGAATTTTGGCATGTTTAAGAGTTAGAATTTCGAGGACGAAATTATTTTAAGGTGGGTAGATTTGTAGCCTCCCTTCCCGAAAGTTTTAAAATATTTTAATGTTATTTATTTTATTGGTGATTTTTAGATTTTTATAAAGAATTAATTATGGGCTTATTGAATTTTGTTATTTTTATTATTATTACTTTATTGAAGTTATATAATAGTAATATTATATTGTGGTTATTAAATAAATAAATAATTTATTATTAATAGTTATTATTATTTTATCAAAGATATAAATCATATGCATATATATAGATATAAGTGTGTTTATGGAGATATACATCTGTATGAATATGTATAAGTGTATATAGAAATACGTATAGGATATATATATATGTATATATATAAATATATATATATAAATGTAAGTGTATATGTGTATAAAATATATATTGTATATATGGAAGTGTATATATGTATATATATATAAAAATATAGGTATATGAATATATATGGTAATATGTATATAAGTATATATATATATACACTTTAGTTATATAAAAGAAAAAGAAGAACAAAAAGGGAGACTAATAAATAACTAATACCATTATAAGTTCTCCCCACAGCCCAATAGGCCGACCCCATGAAGACTAAGACTGAGCCTTGCTCAGTCGGTTCGAGCAAAGGCAACAAAAGCCAAGCCCAGAGAGGCCAGCCCTAACTTTCCCACAAACCACAGCTCAAGCAAACTATTCCCAAACCCACACATATAGTTCCCAACCCGAGAGCTTCTTCTTAAGCCCAGGCGCTGCCGAGCCTTTCGATCGCACGAGTATAATTATATATACGAGAGAAGAAGAGATCGTAATCCTCAAACCCTAACACAGTAGCGCCGCCCCAGCCCCGACCCACGTGCACGCCCCGGCCACCGCAGCGCCGCCGCGCGCGGCCGGAGATCTCGCGCGCGCGCGTGTGATATTCAGCAGCGCACAGCAGCAGTAGCTGCGGGGGGTGCGACTTCGCGATGGCCTTTCTTCGCGTACGAAGGGATGTTTTGCGAACCATTTTCTCCGGTATGATCCCGACATAACCAACTCCTATTCCCTTCAAATACTTCGATTTATTTTGCGTCGTGTACGTCGAAAAACGAGCCCGAAGTCGAGCGAAAACTGTCCAAAAATAGGATAGTTTCGCAGTCCAGGAACCTGCATTGACGGACCGATTTCGATCAATCCAGTAACTTTCTAGGAATTCCACCTGAACACGATTATTAACAACATGTAGGACTTCATAACCTAATTTGTAGTTTCGATTTTCATCAACTGTGTGCGAAGAAATCAACTTTCAAAGTTCAACAAAAATCTGTTTTCAAAACTAGAAAAATCGCTCCACACGACGTCCGTCCCGCCATTCCGGGCGACGTGGTCGCGCACCGTAAGCATCGAAAGCTGCGTAACGGTTTTGTGGTCGTGTGGGCTTTGACGGAATTCAAATTGGTCGCGTGTGCGCGACGAATTCGACGCGTATCCGTCGGAATCGCCCCGTATCCGTCCAATGCAAATTCAGTCATAACTTTGTGCACGCTCGTCAGATCGAGACGAAACTTGCGCCAACAGGACCGTATCGTTTTTCTGGTCCTGCATGCCAAGTTTGGTCTAATTCTGAGACAGTTGAATTCGACGTCGTTTTGCGGGCCCTACGGTCCCACTCAACGGGCGATTTTGTGCACGACCCGCCGGAATCCAACTCTGGACATACGGTTGGGTTCATATCGGAAAACTGGATCCGTAGACATGTAGTTTGACGACTTTAGAGACCGTTGACTCTGGCACGCTTTTCGGTGCAAAGTGGGTCCAACGGCGGACATCGTTTTGACCCGAAATTACCGTTTTGTCCCTGTGTCCAGAATTGGACTTAAGGACAGGCAATCCTAGCTAATTTGATTATTCTGAGATCATTGGTATTGTCTATTTCAGCTTCCGGGGACTGTTGTACGGGTTTTGACTATTGTGGTATATGAGTGATTTGGATCATCGGTTTCACCAGCAAAGGACCACAGGCGAGTACAGTTTATTGTTTGCATTTCGATATTGATCTTTACTATATTTCATTGATTAGTCATTGGTTATGTGATTTTTATATACTATTGTAAATTATTGAGTCGAAAATGAGAAGTACCAAGGATGTGTGATCCGACCGTAGATATTGTAGACCTCGTAGACATTGTTTATTTTCATGCAGTAGACCTCGTAGACATTGTTTATTTTCATGCAGTAGACCTCGTAGACATTGTTTATTTTCTGCAGTAGACCTCGTAGACATTGTTTATTTTCTGCAAGTAGACCTCGTAGACATTGTTTATTTTCTGCAAGTAGACCTCGTAAAGTAGACCTCGTAAAGTAGACCTCGTAAAGTAGACCTCGTAGACCGTGCGGTGTAGCACCCCAGACCGATCACATGTCAACGGTACTTCTAACGGTGGAAAGTATATTGGTCTATTTATTACTATTGATTTTTCTTACGGCTTTACTGTTATTTTCAAAACTCATGATTGATGCCTAACCTTTGTCTTATAGTCATTTTCTTTATTTGAAATTGCATTCAGTGAATTGTGCTCGTTCCATTCCTGACTGGAAACCAACATTTTCAGGTTAGCCGTGGATTCACTTAGCTTGGGGAGTGACGGGAATACTTGCAGGCAAAGCCTAGAGACTAGTTAGCTAGTTGATTTGTAGTCATTCATTTATCTGTACAAGTTTATATTTTTCTACAAATGTAAAACTTGTGATCTTTGTAAATTAAATTAATTATGTGAATGAGCATTGTTTGTGATTCTGATCTTCATGGCCGTGACAGCGTTCTACCGCCGACACTGCGGCGTAGGCTGGCTTGGACACGTCTCGTATCCGTAAAAAAAAAAAAAAACGGGTGCGGGTCGTGACAATATATATATATATATATATATATATATATATATATATTTATACTCAAGAACAATAACCCATCACATATATCCTAAGTATATCATCTATATATGTATATATACATGAATGATCAACCAAGGGTTAAGGCAGACTAAACTTATAAGGGTCTGAAACAATGCTTAGAACTAGGCTAAGGATGAATGGTCTGAATCAAGGGGACATGGTATCTAGTGAAGGGTCTGCACACTGCCTATAAAGGTGATCAACACAAAGAAACTCAACACGAAGAGAACTTAACTAAAATGAAAAACTGAACCAAGTATAGGCTAAACAACATGTTTATAACCCTATACAACAATGGCCTATAGATACCAACTAACCTATATCCCATATGCCAATATCATCTGCAATCTATCTATGCAAATAGACCTCTCGGTCTTAGGTGAAACTACAACTATACTCAAAGGCAGGCTCTGGTCATGGATGCCTCACTGGAAAGGGTAAGGGAAAGTAGTAATAATCATCAAGGCTGTAAGGCATACTAACATCCTATGTGTAACTGGTTGGTATTATAGATAACAGGAGAATTATCTGTAATGGGTTACTATTCTAAACCAATGCTAACTATCATCTCTACGGTACAGACACTCTACAAGTCATCATACCATTATACTATGAAGGAACTACCTATGAATAAGCTCTACAAAACTAAATATCCCTACTCCTAAGTCATTTATAACAATCAAAAGGGTATGATGTTTAAACCTTCTCAAGATACAATCTGTTAATCATATGCGTCTGTCCAAAATTATGTTGTCCAGAGTCTTCATCATGCTAGTGAGCAAGGCTACGATAATCACAGAGTCCTTGACTAAGGTACGTACCTCTAGGTTCATGGTATTTAAAATTTTTACACTGCCGCATGCGACGATGAAAACCTTAAATTCCCATTCCCGAGAATACATCCAAAATCTGACTACATGTCCTCACTATGCCAACTAACACGACTATCGAAGATTCTAGATCCCATGATTTAGGCGACCTAGTCCATATGATTTTCTCAGAAGAAAAACAAACACAACAAAAGAGTAACATGACAAAATTAATCAATCAACAAGGAACAGATGGAATCGGATTTTAAGGTAATTATAAAAGACAATTGCGGAAATGGAATTAAGAAGAACGGAACTTGCAGCAAGATCCCCAACGGTCTGTGCATCCTCGACTGTCCTGACGATAGCTCACCCTGCTGATTTCTTCCAGCCTGATGCTGATACTGCACAAATCTTTGCTACTGATGCTGCACGAATCGCTGCTGCTGAGAGAAACCGAAAACGAAGGAAAAAGTCTCTGTACAGATGGAGGTGCACCTCCAATGTAGCAGAAATGCCAACCTGAGTTGGCACAACAGAAGCTACGGTCTCGAGGCCCTGATGAACAGGACGAGAGGTGGCCAGCCTCTCGATAGTATCCCCCGAACCGAAGCGATGAGATCGTTTCTTCATAACCATCATGAAGACAGATCAAAACAAGAAGCAATTTCTGAGAATGAAGCAAAAATTCAAAGAAGAACAATTTATATTCAAGGGAAGTCAATAAGCAACAATTTTAGACAAAAGGAATCGGATTAAGAGTTTTTCCTAATGTGATTGAGTACCTCCAAAAATATCCTAATCCTACTGCAGGCTGTAGTGATACTCTAGTTCGAATACCACTACATAAACTCGACCTGCATAGGCCACCACTAAAAATGTGTCACGACCCGCACCCTAGAGTTAGGGCACGAGAACGTAACAACGCCCAGCCTACGCCGCAGTGTCGGCGGTAGAACGCTGTCCTAGGTCTCAATGCATCTAATAGTATAAAACTAAACAGTTTATACTCCCCGAATGGGGGTGACATGGTAGAATGTAAACTCAATCACATCTAAGGTAGAGCATAATGGTAGATAGATAAAACGTGAAATCCAAAGAGATACAGCAGATAGAAGTCTAAGTGTCTAAGATACAAACTTAGAAAATATCTCAAAGCTCAATACAGTAATCCATAGAATAAATACAACTCAATACAACTGAAATAACTAACTATACAACCTCTACTGTGTCTTCTCTAGGCTAGCAGACAACCTCCAAGCTATCTGTAAAATTTATCAACAGGTCCAGTCAGGACAGGAACGAGCACATCTCATCTAAAAAACCTAAGTAAACGACAGAGAACTATAAAGCAGTTATAGACAGTTGTATTGATGAAAATGGCAGTTTATATTCAGGTGATGGTAAGAAAGACAGATAAAGTGCAAGGAAAGAAAATAACTAAACAAGAGAAGAATCATAGCAATAAAGACTGTAAAAATAGAACTAGCTGAACCAGGGTAATATGATATAAAGTCCAGACAACAATGTAGACAAGTGTAACTCCAATGTAAGTCCAGTACAGGATGAATCTCATACAAGATGAATCCAGTAAGGGACGATTCCAGTTATAGTGATCAATAATTCCAGGGTGAGTCCAGCCTATACTCTAGCAGTGTGTTTTAAAATACCGAGATCGACATGTAAACGGCTATAGGTAATCCGACACATCACACACCTGGCCGGGTGTGAGATGGCTATCATTCCAGTATGATTCCAGCAAAAGGATGATTCCAGAAATGGGGTATGTCTACATGTCTTACTCTAGTATTTCCCCTCCCAGTAAGTGAATCCAGAATTCTGACATAATGATTCAAGATGAGTCCAGCCAAAATATAATGATACCAGTAAATGATTCCAGTAAATGATTCCAGCAGATGATTCCAGTAATAGAAGCCGAAAATGATGATACCAGTAATAGAGGCCAAAAAATAAATGTGTGTCGTATACATGAATCCAGTAATATCCACACGTGTTGTAACCGAGAATCGCATACAACTAACTAGAACTGAAATACAGTAATTGACAAATAAATGAGAGAACTATCAGAGAATGTACTTGCCTGATATCTGAATATCCAATGTAAAGATACTGTCCGAGGAGAGGTGGCTGGCTCCTAATTAGAACAACACAAGTCACAATATGTCCAGAAGGGTAATATAAAGCACTACAATGCATTCTACATGAATCTAGGTCAAACTAGGCTATGTCCTAACCGAGCAAGTCTTACTAGGCCTAACCAAGACTATCCTAGCAAGCACACATCAATACAAGGCTATACAAGCCAACATACACCCAACTCTATATAGCATGCAATTATTCAATACTCAAATAGGCAAGAATTCACATTGGATATACACTAGGTAATCTATTACTTTAAGCTATATATGTCTACACATATATACACATGCATATATTGGTATTCAACATTAGGTCTATAATCATGACATTTCAAATGGTTATATAAACTTATATATTACAACACAATATGCTAACATATATATAATATACATACATAGCTAAGTTAACTATATTCATAAATACTTATTTAAGAGGCTATGTGTGTGTATGTGAACATGGCAAAGGGGCAAGTGAGGGTTAAATGAGCACACATAGTGTATACATATCAAAGAGTGTCAAAGTGTAAGTGATCAATGTGTCGTCAAGTGTGATAGTGTCAACATAGTGTAAGGGGGTACATGAGGTAATACAGGATTTGTGTTAACATAGAATATTACATCTCATTAACTTGTATATTGCATATATTACATCTATTATTATATTACATTCATGCATGCATTCATTCATCATTCATTTACTCTCTTGCACTACTATATGCACCATACATTACATACTATGGAACCTACATATTCATTACAAGCCATACTTATACATGCTTACATTAGATAGGATACTTACACCTCATACATCATTTATTTAACCATTTACTCATGCTTGAATTCTCTATTTAATTACATAATTTATATACATTAACATGGATTAAAATTAAATAGAATATTATATTACACACAAGGGTGCACAAAATGTATATGCCGAATAGTAACTCCTATTAATAATCAATACTGTACCATCTCCGCATGAATTAAAATCTAGGATTAAAGTATGTTATAGATCTATGTGTTAGCTTTCCGAAACTTCAAACGAATCGCGTTTTCGTTTCCGAAAACTCCCGAAATCGCGAAAACACCGAGAACACGTTTGTCTTTCGTACAACTGACACTCAACTAATTCTCCAGAAAGTTACAGAAAGAATTAGGCCTATTAATACATGTTTTTGGAAAGCTAACTTCAATACGCTTCTTTTATAAAAAATAAGAGATTAAACTGAGCTTTGAGCTAGAAGTTATGAGATTTCTAAGTTAGGGCTGAAATTAAAAATGTGGATAAAAATTATGACGGTTTTGGGTAGTTTGAGACAAAAGAACACAAGTATATAACATAATATATCAAGAACTCACTCTCTACACTAATATATATATATGAGACACTATAGAACACATCTCCAATACAAAAATATGAGACTAAACATGTAATAATTCATTCATACATAACAACAACACATAGTGTCCAAATTTGGGGTTTTCCCACATGGACACAACCACAACACAAAGGACACTCCTATGACCTCCAAATGGACACTAAATGGACACAAATGGAGATACAACCATGGGGGTCATTCCTATGGGTTCAAAATAGACCTATATGTATGAGGAAATAAAAAAGAGAAGGGATTTATACCTCCCGGTAGATCGAATCGAAGAAAAGCCTTCCCGGAGCGACACCGACACGTAGAGATTCCAAAAGAACACGAACGAGCTTCGAATTCTCTCAAACTTGGGTAGCTTCCTCCTTGGCTAGAATGGAGAAGGAAAGAAGAAGATTTGGTGGCAAAATGGAAGAATTTGGTGGAGAAATTGCTAGGGATTGCTCTCTAGAAATTTGGGGAAGAACAAGAGAGAGAGTGTGGATGAGAATAATAAAATGAACTTGAGCCTATCCTCTCCCAAAGTGGCTGGCCATATGGGACTATTTGTCCTATTATGGTAAGGTCCAAAATGCCCCCACTAACCTATTCTATGAGTATTAGGAAAGGGCTAATTGGTTGGGGCTAAATTAGTCATTCTAAAGTCTCTAATCACACAAACCTTATCCATAATAATTAGTCTAACCTCTAACTAAAATATTTCTATCATGTGGACTAAAATTAATATCATGTGGGCCATGCCTAACTAGTGTGTGGGTCCCACTTGAGTCAAACTACCCCCGGGTCCCCGTTTCAAGTCGGATTGAGCTGAAATTCGAACCCGACTCAAATAATCCCAAAAAATATCATAAATAATAAAATAAATTTCAAAAATATTTCAAAAATACAAAATGACAAAAATATCCCCGTTCCTGAAAACTGGGGATGACAAATTCCTGGAAATTAAAACCAAATAATAGTAAAATGTCAAAATCATAAGTCATAATTTTAAATAGTTTAAAAATGATTAAAAATCACCAAAAATCATAATATGAAATAATAATCAATAAATAATAATTATAATTACAAAATTTCAAAATTACCCTCATCTGAAAAATTGGGTGTTACATACAGCCTAATTCTACTGAGGATATTCCTACTGCATCCTTACCGGTTGTAGAGTCTACTCCTCCCAAGCCAACGATCGCTAACAAAGGCAAACAACAAGTCCGCTTCGGTAAACCTTTGAAGAAATCATCTCCTTCCGGACTTGAAAAGCCTTACAATTTTGATATCTTGGCTCAATTGGCCAATACATCGGCCCGACTGTCAATCTTCGAGCTCTTGCTCCTCTCCAAAGAGACTCGAGAAACTCTGAGTGAGGCTCCCATGCAAGCTGAAACTTGTCTAGCCCTTCTGAAGAAGCCGAAAGCAGAGCCAGTCTCTTGTCTTCATTGTCATAGTGTGTTGGAGTTAATTCCAAACATAACTTTCATACAAGATGACATGCTGATGGAAGACAACAGACACGACCGTCCTCTCTACTATACAGGATATGTCGACTCGATGAAAATCGATCGTATTTTGATAGATCCAGGGTCTGCTCTCAGTATCTGTCACGACCCGCACCCTAGCGTTAGGGCACGAGACGTGGGTACGTCCAGCCTACGCCGCAGTATCGACGGTAGAACGCTGTTCTAAGTCATAATCACATCTAAACAATATGCTATACTCTCCAGACGGAGGACAAACACATAAGGATACTATCTCAATCACAACTCTAAAGATAGATAACAGCACGATGAAATAAATAAGATAATCCACAAGAGCGAGAACCAGGAGTGATTGTAAAATATTTCTTATTAAACAAACACAAGATTTCAAATTCAACTCTAAGACAAACAATAAAGAAAATGAACAAACTCTAGGTAAATACTCCAAGCTCTACCAGTGTCCTCTAGGCTAACTGTGAACTCCAAGTACCTGTAAAATTTTATCAACGGGTCCAATCAGGACAGGAACGAGCACATATCTCTCACAACAGTTCATATCAGGAATGGACATATAAAGCAAACTATAGAAAACTATACATGAATCGCTGTAAAGAGAAATCAACAAGAGAGAAGATATAACTGAGATATAATATGATAAATAAAGAATATAACCTTCTACGTGAATCAGAGCATGAGTTGGTTATGTAAACAGCTTGGGTTGCACATGGAACAGCTATGGAATGCACATGGATAACTACTGGGGATAATGATCACATAACCAACTACACTCTCCCTGCCCCCAACCAATACACAAGGATCAAAGCATGTTATGTTGTTGCACATGGATAATAACTACTGTATACATGGAGCTCATATGGTCATGAGTGTACATGAATAACATATGAGTGCACATGGATAAATGTGAATACATGGAGTACATGATGACCATGATAAAGTACATGAAACATGACATACTCGATATATCCGAGGGGATAACATCGCATGATGTGAAACCCCTTTTCTGTGAATTAATTAATATCTGTATTTCTATTATTATTATTATTATTATTATTATTATTATTATTATATTTTTGAGTGTTAAAAATTATTTCAAAATTTATTTAACATGGATTTTTGAGTTCGAACCCAGACCCAGACCCGAGCCTGAGCCCGAACCCAATCCCATTTCTTTCTTTTCCTAAAATCTGTTTGGTTAATGATATTAAAAAAATAAATAAATAAATACATTTTGGGGAGCTGGTCCATGAGGGACCAGCAAACCCCTCTCCCACTCATTCAAAGCCCCTATTTCTCTCTCCATTCCTTACTCCTCTCCACATGTTTAATAACTCCCTCCCCCTTCTTCTCCTCTTCACAGCACTTTACCCCCATCTCTACTTAAAACTCCCACTCTCCTTCTCTCTCACAAAACCCACAGAACAATCTCTCCTCTTACTTTCAACTCTCACCAACCCTTCCCACAACCCCCTCTTCCTCTTCCTTTCCCCTTCACGCCGCTCGACCCGACGACCCGTCGGCCTCCCCGACCCGATGCCGTGCGGTCCCCTCTCCCCAGCCAACCGCCGTCGCCGTCGACCCTCCGGCCGGCCCGACGCCCCGCGCTCCGGCCGGCCTTGGCGCCCCTCTGGCCGAGCCCGGCCAGCCTCCGCCAGCACGCCCCGCGTGGCCGTGCTCCCTCGCGTCCGAGCCCCCCTCTTTCCTCGCACGTCCCAGCGCCCGACCCTCTAGCCGCTGCCCCGGCCGACCCTCGCCGGATCCCGCAGCCGCGCCTGGCCACCCCGCTGACCTAGGCGTCGTGCCCTAGCTCCGGCGTCCTTTCCCCGACGCCTCCAGCATCTTTTTTTCAGCGTTCTTCGTCGACGCAGCCCTGTGCCCTGATTCGCTGTTCTGTGGCAGCATTGCTGCTGTCCGCTGCTGTCCCAGCGCCCCGTCGCATCTCGGACTCCGAACCAGCGCTGTTCTGAGTCTCCTTTGCTGGCTGGATCTCAAATTCTTTCTATTATTCATCTGAGAGCTCTAGCCGAGCAACCTAAGGTATAACCCCTGTCCCGCCCATTTTTATTCTAGTCTATGATGAGAAATGGTCCCCGATTCCCTTTGGGAATTCGGTTTTAGCGACATCATATTTTTTCGGAACCTTCGGAAAGGTTCTGTAGATTATTTTGGATTTTTGGAATATTTCGGGAATTGGTTTTTGGTATGTTTTGGCTTTCCGGATTTTTTCGGTAGCTTCTGTGAGTTTTTGGGTTGGAATCGGACTTCCGAAAATTATTCGGATCGTTCCGATTATCCTGTGGATTGGTTGTAGATTATTATATATATACATGTTTGGGTTTCCCTCGTTTGGGATTTGCAGGAAAATTATCGGCGCTATTTCCCAATTTTTGGGTTGACCAAAAACAGAGGAGATGCGCCGGATTTTTCCGTAAATTCTAGATTATTTTAAAAATGAATTTAAAATAGATTTCGGAATTTTATTTGATATTTGGTTTTGGGCGACGACCGTATCGGTCAATGGACCCGGCTAAGTGCAAACGAAATCGGCTTCGTCCGGACGTTGAGGCATAGCCCAGTTGAGGATTGGACCATATCTGAGACTCTATATTTATCTTTATTTTTACTATTTAATTCTGATCATATTTTATTCATATTTAAACTTTAGGACTAACGGCAATTTTGTCTTATTTTAATTTATGTAAATAAATTGTAATGGGCATAAGCCCAGCTGGCTGTGGTCTGTAACTGTATTTGGTAGCTTAGATTTTAGTTATTTCTGGTTTTGCGAGTTTTTGTATTAAACAAGTAAAATTGAATAAAAAGTATTTTCGTATAAAAATAATTAAGATTTTCTCACCTAAAATCTATCAGTTTTTATTTAATTAAAAATCATGTATTTCTCACTAAATAAGAAGATTAGCTTTATATTTATAAACTATGAAAATACCAAATTTTAATAATTAATCTGGTATCGACGAAGTTTTCCGAATTCAAAAGTTTAAAAACGATCTTTTTTCCTTGTACTAAATCAACGCACAAATAATCGTATTTTCGTGTTTTGTTAATTAAAAGAATTAAAATTGGATTAGGACACAAATAGAGATTTCAACTAGCGTAGCTAGATTGGTAAACCTGGAATCTGAGTCAATTTCTCGAATGTAGGAATTCGAGGACGATTCTGATTTCCTGTCTCGAAGTCTTTTACCTCTCCAGTCAAATCCTTTGAGGCAAGTATAGTTTGTGTTAGTTTACAGTTATTTAATTAATCGCTTTACTGCAAGTTTAAACCACGATGCAAACACGAAACTCTCTCTGAGAGCACTGTAACTACTGGGGACTGGGGGAATAGTGTAATGAGTATGACCATACTATAACAAATTCCCTATCCTTTACTGTAACAAACCCAAGCCGGTCATATTTCATTGCCTGTTCAAAATCACACTGTTTTACTGCTGAAAACTGTTCATGTTTAAACTGTTTAGAACTGCATGATTTTATTATTTAATTTAACTGTTAAATTAGCATGAATTGTACTTTGCTCCCTCCTGACTGGAGATACATTTTTAGGGGACATTGAGGATGCTGAGCTGTTAATCAGCAGCTACTACGACCCTGTCCTGTACCCGGTTGTGCTGCCAGAATCCCCATTGGAAGACGTTGGGACTGAGGTCGATGATCCGGCTGATAGATAGTTTTTTTTTTCTGCATTGTTGTTATTTTCATTCTGTTATTTCATTTCAGAACATTTCCATTTGTATTTAAAATTTTCAAGTTTAATAAAGTTTTAATTTCCCGATGTTGAGTTGTGACAAATGTAGTGTTGTTGTATGGTTACCTGCTACTGGAAAAGCTTACTGTCGCCGTCTCAACAACGGTGCAGGCTGGACATGATCCGGTTCGACCCAATTATTTGGGATCGGGTCGTGACATATTTTTAGTGGTGGCCTATGCAGGTCCGACAATAACATAGAAAAACTTACCTAGAAACAATTAGAACACTAGAACATTTGTCACGACATAGGACCGAATTATATAAATAAATATTTTTGTTTGATTATAGACTGGTAGGATATCTTGCTTATGTATGTACCCTAAACCTTCCAGATTATGGCCAAAGGAAAGACTACCCGATCCGGCCCTGCTGACGATGAGGTGTCATCAACCGATCATACCCCTTCTCAAGCACACCGGGACCCACCTCCCTTGCAGCTGACAAACCGTCCTCATGTTGCACCAGCTCCCCGGCCCGTTTACGCTTCCACAGCGCAAACGTCAGAACCGGCACTTCCCCGGGCTGAGCCGCAGATCCCTGCGGTAGTGCCCGCACCAGCTGCCCCACCAGTACCCGTGGATCCCACTGACCTAGTGGAAATGCTACGAAGAGTGCTTGAAGCACATAGAGCTCAAGCAGAAGCCCACAGAGAGTAGACTGCTGCCCAAGTTGAAGCCCATCGCGAGCAGACCGCGATTATGAGAGAAGGCATGGAGAATACCCACAATGTAGCTATGGCTGCCCTCGAGAGAGGAAGAACCACTTCATCAGAGCCACGACCTGCCAAGGTAAGCATGATTCAGGAGTTAAGTTATATTTCATTAAGGCCATTCTTTTGATTAGAGGCATATTATTGCATGAAGGTTGGAGATATAGAAAGCTTTAAGAAGCAAGACCCTCGACCTTTCAAAGGAACCGAGGGTATCATCTATGCCGATGAATGGCTAGACCATATGGAGCATCTCTTGAGCGTCGCTCGAGTCCCAGAGGACCTCAAGACTGAAGCTGTAGGACTCCAACTACAGGATGTGGCGAGCACCTGGTATCGGAATGAACCCCGACTCCAGGACAAGCAGCTCGACTGGGACACCTTCAAGAGGCTGTTCCGCAGGAAATTCTTTCCAACATCTAAGATGCAGGAGATGGAAAGGCAATTCCAGGACCTGAAGCAGGGGAACATGACGGTCATCGAATATGTGGCAGAGTTCGGCCGACTAAGCCGCTTTGTCCAGAACCTGGTAGCTGACCCCAAGGATCGTACTGAACGATTCAGGTATGGCCTAAGAGAAGAGATTCGCACCCCTGTGATCGCAGGTGGCGCAAAGACTTATGAGAGGATCCTGATCCGAGCTCAAGACGTGGAGAAGAGCCAGCCTTCTCGATCCAAGAGGGAGTATCCTGGAACTAGCACCTTTCAGGATAGTCAGAAGAGGCCCAACAACAACAGCAACAGGCCCTCGCGCCACCAGCAGCATCATCATCAGGCGAGAACCAATGACAGAGCACACCAGAAGCAGATCCCTGTCTGTGACTATTGCGAGAGGCTAGGGCATCAGTCGAACATCTGCAGGAAGAGGCTAGGACACTGCCTATTCTGTTGGTCTGCCACCCACCAAGTGAAGGACTGTCCCATGTCAGCCCACCGGACTGGAACCAACCAGCAAAGAGGTCCCCTACCTACTCAGCAACAACAGTTTAGACAGCACCAGCAGAAGACCGGGCGAGCTTTTGCCCTAGCAGCTGATGAGCAGGAGCCAGAGCAGGAACCCACCGCAGATGTCATCACTGGTTCCATTTATGTGTTTTCACATCCTGCTCTAGCATTATTTGATTCGGGTGCATCTCATAGTTTTATATCATCAAAGTTTATGTCTGTACACCACATAGATTCGGGACTTAGCTAGGTGATTAGTAGAGTTATGACCGGTGGTGGACCTATACCATCACTGAAGCTTGTAATTGTCCCATAACCATCTCTGGCCATCAGTTCTCAACACCTTTACTAGTGATGCCCTGTCCAACTATGATATAGTCCTAGGGATGGACTGGTTAAGTGAACAGCATGCGCTGATAGATTGTCACCGAGGTTGTGTCATCTTCAGCCCACCAGGAGAACCGGAGTTTGAAATCTCTCGGGCTACGGAAGATATGAACAGTATTTCCTACTCCTTTATCACCGAAGAACCCGGGCCTCCTCACCCTATCATTGCAGAATTTATGGATGTCTTTCCAGATAGTTTTCCAGGATTGCCGCCAGATCGAGATATGGAATTCACCATCGATCCAATACCCGGCTCTTCTCCTATTTCTCGGGGATGCTACAGAGTCAACCCCAAGGAGGCTAAGGAGATGAAGGATCAGATCGACGAGCTGAAGTCGTAAAGATTTATCAGAGACGGGGCTTCACCCTGGGAAGCACCAGTTTTGTTCGTGCCCAAGAAGGATAGAACCGTGCGGATGTGCATCGACTATCGGGCGCTGAATAATATCACCATCAAGAACAAGTACCCCCTGCCCCGGATCGACGACCTGTTTGATCAACTGAGCGGAGCCAAGGTATTTTCAAAGATAGATCTCAGATCAGGCTACCATCAAATCAAGGTCAGGAAGGAGGATATTCCCAAGACGGCGTTCAACACCAAGTATGGACAATTTAAATTCTTGGTCATGCCGTTTGGACTGACAAATGCTCCTGCGGTATTCATGAACCTCATGAACAAGGTTTTTTATGAATATCTAGATCAGTTTGTTGTTGTCTTTATCGATGACATACTGATCTACTCAAAGACGGAGGAAGAGCATGAAGAGCACTTGAGGAAAGTGCTGAGTACCTTGAGGAAGGAGAAGCTTTATGGTAAGCTATCCAAATGCGAATTCTTTTTAGACAAAGTGGAATTTTTGGGCCATGTTGTCACAGGAAAAAGAATTTCGGTGGATCCAAAGAAGATAGCTGCTATTGAGAAGTGGACTACACCAAGCTCGGTTGCAGAGATCAGAAGCTTTTTGGG
This sequence comes from Iris pallida, assembly GCA_029216955.1. Classification (NCBI taxonomy): domain Eukaryota; kingdom Viridiplantae; phylum Streptophyta; class Magnoliopsida; order Asparagales; family Iridaceae; genus Iris; species Iris pallida. The sequence continues at coordinate 6,105,038 of JANAVB010008799.1, forward strand.
ACTAGCTGGCTACTACCGGAAGTTCGTGAAGGATTTCTCCAAGATTACGGAGCCAATGACGAAGCTTACCAGGAAAAACGAAGAGTTCATATGGTCTGAAGCGTGCCAGTCAGCTTTTGAGGAACTGAAGAAGAGGCTTACAACGGCGCCGATACTTGCGCTACCCGCAGGTACCGGCGGTTTCTCAATCTATAGTGAAGCTTCCGGAAAAGGACTGGGCTGCATTCTTCAACAGCACGGGAAAGTAATTGCCTATGCATCTAGACAATTACGGACTCATGAGAAGAACTACCCCACACATGATTTGGAGCTTGCAACAGTGATTTTTGCTTTGAAGCTATGGAAGCACTACCTGTATGGAGAGAGAGTGGAAATATTTACGGACCATAAAAGTCTGAAATATGTTTTCACTCATAAGGAGCTGAACATGAGACAAAGACGATGGCTGGAACTGATGAAAGATTTCGATATCAACCTGCAGTATCATCCGGGTAAGGCTAACGTTGTTGCAGATGCACTTAGTCGATACCCGATGGCGATGTTCTTGACTAAGGAGCGCCATTTGCTGGAGGACATGGAGAAGCTTAGATTGGAAATTGTACTGCCCGAGGAAGATGTTGACACAAAGTCACAGTCAACCAAATATTGACTACATTGACTAAATAATGTCTGTATTAATTCAATACGACACACGACGTCTGCATTCCGTTCAAGACAGACGACAGCTCAGTCTCCGGTTCTCAGTGTGTTTTCGAGTCTGTATTTTATATTTTCATTGAGTCTAGACTTGTGTACTCTGAGTCATGCTGAGCTCTTGACACTTAGTCTACAGCCTACCCAAAATCCCAAGCTCCACTGAACCAAACACTGCCCAAAAATCCCCTTTGAACCACTCTGTGCTCTGGCGACAGAGTTCGGGCCGAACTCTGCCTCCACACAGAGTTCGGGCCGAACTCTGTCCCCTAGAAATTAGGAACCCTAATTTTAGGGTTAGCTGGTTGCTAGTTGTCCAACGGCCAAATATTTGAATTTTCCTACCCGAATTCTGGCCGAATTCTGCCTATAAAAACACTATAAATAGGGCATGAATTTTCTCATTCAAAACAATCCAATCTTCTCTTCTCTTCTCTCTTATAGCTGAAATAAGCCATACCCTTCCCATTTACTAGCCACAAGCCTCCTAAGTCTCGAGTGCTCAGTATCTCTCAGTTAGGATTCTTGTGCAAGAGTCAAAGAAGTCGCTTGGACAATTCCAAGCAAATCGCCATTGCGATCCTCTGTTAGAAGTTGACGTGCTCTTCTGAAGTAAAGGCACGGTTGTAAACTACTATTTCACAAATAGTGGATTTGAATCCTGAGCTAGAGTTCTCAGGCCTGGACTAGTCCTCCACGAGGGAAACCAGGTTAAAATTGCTGTATTTGCGTATGCTCTTTTAATCTCCTTTTATTTTTCGCACTTTACTCTGATTATTTTTATTGGTAAAAGAGATATTTTTAATTGGTCATTTTTCTATATATACTCTATTCACCCCCCTCTAGAGTTGCCAAACTGTTCTTCAATTGGTATCAGAGCTCTGTTCTCTTTTTTTAAGGACTAACATCCTAAGAGCTGATCCATGGCAACCACACAATCCTTGATTTCCAATCATGGTGAAGGTCAGTCCACTCATAGGCCTCCCCTATTTGATAGAACTAACTATACATATTGGAAAACAAGGATGAGCTTCTATCTTAAGTCTCTAGACTTTGACCTGTGGACTGTCGTCACTGACGGTTACAAAAAGCCCGTCAGGATAGTTGTCGATGGTGACCTCATTGAGAAACCACACGACAAATATTCTGTCGAGGAGAAGAAACATGCAAGTCTAGATGCTAGGGCTATTAATGCTTTATTCTGTGCTATAGACAGGAATGAATTCAACAGGGTCTCCACATGCACCACTGCTCATGAAGTATGGAGACTTCTAGAAGTGACGTATGAGGGAACCACACAAGTCAAGGAATCTAAAATAAGCCGTCTCACTCAAGAATACGAAGCCTTCAAGATGAAGCCAAATGAGACGATCACTCAAATGTTTACAAGATTCCTCGACATCATCAATCCTCTATCCTCGCTTGGTAAGCAGTACTCAAACCACGAGAAGATTCGTAAGTTACTCAGAGGGTTGCCAAAGATTTGGAACCCTAAGGTGACGCCCATCATAGAAGGAAACGATCTCACATCAATGTCAATGGAGACCTTGATGGGTAAGCTCATGACTCACGAGCTTGACCTCAAGGACTTCGAAGAGCCTGCTCCGAAGACCAGGGAGATCGCACTCAAAGCTCATCGACGAAGGGCTGATCACGATGAGGCCGAAGACGAAAACTCGGATGATGAAGACCAAGCTCTCATGGTTCGCAACTTCAGAAAATTCCTTCGCTTCAATCGAAGGAAGAAGGATTCACAAGAAGATGATGAAGAAGAGCCAACCTGTTACGGTTGCAAGAAGACTGGACATGTCTGAAAAGACTGCCCATTCTTGAAGAAGAGCAACCGCTATGAGAAGCCATACAAAAAGAACTCATCAAAGAAATATGCCAACACAGGAATTTGGCATGAAAGTGAAGCGAGTGACTCCGAGAAAGAAAAAGGCTCTCCTCAAGATACAGCAAATGTGTGCCTAATGGCAACTTCCAACAAGGTATCTAACGAAACTCTAGATGACTTCTCTTTTGATGAACTTGGCGATGCTTTCACTGATTTACTCGATGATCACAAAAAGGTCATCGGTAAATACAAACATGCCAAGGACAAAATCAAAAGTCTTGAAGATGAGATACAAAGAATTTCCTTACTTCTTGATAATGTTAGAAACACGACACCCACTAATGACCCTGATGAAGTATCCAAGCTTAAATTAAGCTTACATGATGCTGAAGCACGTATTGAGCAACAAACTCAAGAAATCACTACACTCAACACGTTGCTTGCTGAAGAAAAGAGTAGACACAAGATTTCCATGACTAAGATATATGGCTTAAATATTAAGGTTGATGAACTGCAAGCTGTTTCTAAAAGATTAGAAACCAAATTAGGTAAACAGGTTGTTCAACCTCAAACCCAATCACATGGGCACAACACCACTCATGCTAGTCAACCACGTCATTCTCATGCAGCATATAACCAAGCATTTATATACACAAACTTTTACAAACCACGTGCACGTAAGAATAATTCTCACTCAGTACACAATCATCATGCACAAAGACACAATCAACATCACTCCACACATAGGAATCATCATGCCATGCCATATAGACAAGATCATCATGCAATGCCATATAGACAAGATCATCATATGCCATATAGACAAAATCATCATGCCATACCATATAGACAATATCAGCATGTCACACATCATAGACAATACCATCATGATATGCCTCATAGACACCATCACCATGCCACTCATTCTATGCATAATCATCATCACCATGCTAACTCTTTACATCATGACCATCCTCATCCTGTTGCTTATAGATATTATTCTCATGCTCCTAGTATAAATAAGAATGCTATCTGTACTTACTGTGGATTACATGGACACATCTCTCCACAGTGCAAATTTAGAAGACTTGTAGATAAAAAGATATATACTTGGTTTCCAAAGACTAACTTTTCAGGACCCTCAAGAACTCGGGTACCAAAGGTCACATCTACTCTTGATGTAGGTGGACCTTCCCTCTTCAACTGAAAGTAAGTGGATTCTCGATAGTGGATGCTCGCGACATATGACGGGAGACACAAATCTTTTTGCATCACTATCGATGAAGAGAGAAGGATATGTATCCTTCGGTAACAATCTCAAAGGGCACATAATAGGTAATGGTATCATTGGTCATCCTCCTTCTCCTGTAATAAAGGATGTCTGCCTAGTGACCGAGTTAAAGCATAACCTGCTCAGCATTAGTCATCTTGCTGATCATGGATATGATATTAACTTTGGACAAAACAGTTGCTATATCTATGATAGGTCAACAGGAGACATTGCTTTTGAAGGGAAAAGAGAGGACAACATATATATTTTTTATCTTTCTATAAATACTAACAATGCAGGTAGATGTCTATATGCCCACAAAGATGAACGACTACTTTGGCACCAGCGACTTGGTCATGCCAACATGGATGCTATATCCAGGCTGTCTACCAAGAAGCTAGTGAGAGGATTGCCTGATATCACATTCAAAAAGGACACGGTATGTGCCGAATGTGAACTAAACAAGGCAACTAAATCCTCATTTCATTCCATCAACTCTGTAAGTACTACTAGACCCTTGCAACTACTTCATATGGATTTATTTGGTCCTAGTAGAATAGCTAGCCTTGGTGGCAAACTTTATGCATTTGTTATTGTTGATGATTTTTCGAGATTTACTTAGGTTTTCTTTCTCGCTAATAAGAGCGATGCTATTTCGGTTTTCAAAGTTTTTGTAAAGAAAGTTCAAAACGAAAAAGGCTACATGATTACTCGAATCCGAAGTGATCATGGAGGCGAATTCATAAATTATGATTTTGAAAATTTTTGTAATGCAAATGGTTTTGATCATGAATTTTCTTGTCCTAGAACTCCTCAACAAAATGGTGTTGTGGAGCGGAAGAATAGAACTCTCGGCGATATGGCCAGAGTCATGTTGAATAAATTTTCACTTCCGAAATACTTTTGGACAGAAGCTGTCAGTACAGCATGCCACATTTTGAATAGGGTGCTGATTCGTCCCATTACGAAGAAAACACCCTATGAGCTTTGGTTTGGGAGAACCCCCAATGTTTCTTATTTTAAAGTTTTTGGTTGTAGATATTTTATCCTTAACACCAAAGACAACTTAGGCAAATTTGATGTCAAAGCTGACGATGGTATCTTTCTTGGTTATGCCGCCAAGAGTAAGGGATATAGAGTTTTTAATAAACGCTCACTTATTGTGGAAGAGTCAACAAATGTGACTTTTGATGAAGATAACAGTGCAGTAAGTACTCTTGATGATGACGTTGAGCCATCAACTTCTACTCCAATGAATACTTCAACCGAAACTGATTCTCTGGAGGGTTTGCCTAAGAAATTCTCTTTCAAACCTTCTCATCCAGAAAATTTAGTAATAGGAGAAGTTTCACGTGGAGTAACTACTAGATCATCACTAAGAGACTCCGTTGCTAGCACTGCCTTCATTTCACAAGTAGAGCCTAAAAATATTTCTGAAGCCTTTAATGATGAATTTTGGATTTCTGCTATGCAAGAAGAACTCAACCAATTCGAGAGAAGCCAAGTATGGGAACTCGTTCCTAAACCGGTTAATCACTCGATAATTGGTACTCAATGGGTTTTTAGAAACAAAGTAAATGAAGATGGTTCAGTCACACGTAACAAAGCTCGTCTAGTAGCTCAAGGATACAACCAAGAGGAAGGTATCGACTACGATGAGATGTACGCTCCTGTTGCTAGACTAGAATCCATTCGGATGCTTTGTGCTTTTGCTAATTTTCAAAACTTTAAATTATTTCAAATGGATGTGAAAAGTGCTTTATTGAATGGTTTTATTAAGGAGGAAGTTTATGTAAAACAACCTCCTGGCTTTAAAAATCACAAATTTTCTGACCACGTGTTCAAGCTAAAGAAAGCACTTTATGGCCTCAAACAAGCCCCCAGAGCTTGGTATGAAAGGCTAAGTAGCTTCTTACTTGAGAAAGGTTTTTCAAAAGAGAAAATTGACACTACACTGTTTATAAAATCTTTTAAAGACACTATTCTGTTGATTCAAATCTATGTTGATGATATCATTTTTGGGTCTACTGATGAAACCCTCTGTCAAGAATTTGCCAAGTGTATGCAGACGGAATTTGAGATGAGCATGATGGGAGAGCTCAACTACTTTCTTGGCCTGCAAGTGAAACAAATGGCTAATGGAACTTTCATCTGTCAATCAAAGTATACCAAGGACATGCTGAAGAAGTTCGATCTTGACAACGTCAAACCAATCAGCACTCCAATGGCTACTTCAACCAAACTCGAACTAGATGAGAGCGGCAAACCTGTTGATCAACGTAAGTATCGAGGTATGATAGGCAGCTTACTTTATTTAACTGCTAGTCGTCCCGATATCATGTTCAGTATTTGCCTATGTACTAGATATCAAGCTAATCCTAAGGAATCACACATGACCGCGGTTAAGCGTATCTTTCGATACCTTAAGGGTACGGTTACAGTGGGCCTATGGTATCCCAAGTCCACATCATTTGACCTTATTGGTTACTCTGATGCTGACTTTGCTGGATGCAAGGTCGACCGTAAAAGTACGAGCGGCACGTGTCATTTATTAGGAACGGCTTTAGTCTCCTGGTTTAGCAAGAAGCAGAACTCTGTCGCACTATCCACAACAGAAGCTGAATACATAGCAGCTGGGCGTTGTTGTGCACAAGTTCTGTGGATGAAGCAAACCCTTGAAGACTATAAGTTATCTTTCATGCATATTCCTATATTCTGTGACAACACTAGTGCCATTAATTTGACTAAGAACCCTGTCTGTCACTCACGCACTAAACACATTGAGATCAGACACCACTTTTTGCGTAATCATCAGCAAAATGGCATGATTAACTTAGAGTTTATTGACACTGATCATCAGCTAGCAGATTTCTTTACTAAGCCATTATCCGAAGAGCGCTTCAATTTCCTTTGTCGTGAACTCAAAATTTTGGATGAAGCAGTTATAAGTTGAGACTCACCTGCGTAAATATCGAGTATATTTTGATTCTTTTACGACGAATTTGGTATGGGTATAAGACGAAAGGGTCCTTCTGACAACAAGGCGTAAAAGCCTAAGCGACACGGTGCACTAGTCCTCAGGACTACCGCTAGCTGGGATCCGGCCCCTGCAGCTAACCTATGGCAAATTCGAAATATTGAATTACAATATATTTTCTTGTTTATTATATGGGTTGTTTCGATTTAATATTGCCAAATTTATTTTTCTAAAGTTCATTCTGACTTTTGTACCTCTCTATGTACTTCATTGAATTCTTCAAACTTTTTATCCTCTCTATTTTTCTTCAACACTTAACCAATTTTTCATCTTTTCAGCCTGTTTTCTGTTCTGGACCACTTATCCAGAACTCGGGCCGAACTCTGCCCCTAACAGAGTTCGGGCCGAGTTCGGTCCCTATTGGTCCAGCGTCGGGATTAGCCTCTGCCGTTGGATCAGTTTAGATCATACGGTCAGAATTTCTTCCGACCAACGAAAACCCTCTCTTATATTTCGGGTTTTCATCTCTCTCCTTCACTATTACCTCCTTCCTCACCTCTCCAAACTCTTTCCTTCAAACCCTAACCCTAGTTTTTGATCTAGAGTGCTCCATTGCTCCTCAAAATCAAGGAAAAGGGGTTTATCATCATTCTCTTCCACTGTTTATCATTTGAGGTATCATTCTTGTATTCTATACTTCAAATTATTTTTTTATGGCTCCTCGCTTGTTCAATCGTGGAAAGAGGATTCGAACTGAGAGTGTTTCCTCTTCGGATTCTCCTCCGTCAATTGAACAAATCATTGAACAACTTCAACCCCCTCATCCGTTGTTCAACCCACCTCGTCCTCAAAATCCTTATACCTATGACAACCGATTATTTGTCTCACTAGATGCATCAAACAACTGGTTTAGTGACTTTCGGAATCGTCAGGTATTCGCAGGACATCCTATTAATTTTTCTATATTCTCTCAATATGATTCTTTATTTCATGACCTCTGTTTTGATGAACTAATCACTGCCACTTCGGCTATCTATCGTCATGCTGTCCAAATTTTCTACTGCAACATGACCTTTGATGACCTCCATATTTATTCACGAGTTGCAGGTATCAATATATCCTTTGACGACTTTGACTTAGCAGAATTTCTTGATCTTCCAGAGTCCACTTCTTGGAAAAAGCTTGTTGACGCTCGATCGTTCCGTTTTTCCGACGGGCTTTCCCTTGAGAGCTTCAAGGACGATTTGTGTACTCCATACACACGTCCTCGCAAGCTCACGGCTAAATATCTCAATCCATATTTTTCTGACCTTCATTGGATAATCTCTAACACCATTCTACCAAAACAGGTTCTCCTGATGACATCACTTATCTTGAAATATCTGCTCTTTATCATCTTCACTTTGGAATTTCTTTCAATCTTCCACGTTCCATGATGGACTGGATGATTCACTGTAGGAAGAAACCTCGAGCTCTGGTTTATCCTTTGTACCTTCCTATGATCTTTCGTGCATTTCACATACCACTTGACATCTGTCCGTTTTTGCCTGCTCCTGCCTTTCTGTCCAAGGCACGACGCCTTCAGGCAGTCGTCGCCTCTCCTGAGACTTCTGAGCAGTCTGCTGATGAGGAGCCTGACGCCCCTCCACTCGGTCAGGATGCACCACTTCCACCTGCCACTCTTGAGTCTATTCAGACTATGCTCTGGGAGCGTTTTGACCTTGAGGACGAGCGCTGGACCCAGCTGGATTATCGTACTACTCTACAGATGAGTACCCTCGGCAACTCCCTGCATGATATACGGTACTCCATATCTCATCATCTGCACATTCCCATGGAGCGGAATCCTGCGCGCGCGGGCCATCGCATTGATGATCCATGGGTCATGCGTTACATGGATCCGGATGCTGCATTTCTGGACCCCCGTCGCTCCTTCCCTGGTCCTTCAGACCCTCTAGGACCTTCTCGTGCTCCGTGATGGAGATTGGCTCGATCTGCTGCTGCTACTGCTGATGATCTTAGTTGATGCTTTTTGATGTCAGTTATTTAGTTTATTATGGTTTTATGTCCTTGGTTTTATGTACTCAAAACTCTGGTTGTGTGTTTGACACTTGGTTTTGTGGATGACATTTTATCATAGTTTTACTTTATGCTAGTGACTCATTTTGTTTAGTCATACACTGTTTCTTCTCTGCTTGGTGTGGTTGCATCACTCTTCATTATCTATACTACAGTTTATATTGCTAACTGCCAAAAGGGGGAGAACTATGTATATTTTCGTATATCTGTTTCGTATATCTGTGCTTGTTTTTGCTTTTGGGAGATATTATTTATCAGGCCACAGGTTCTATGCATTATTTACGGGGGAGAGCTATTACTTCCAGCTCGGCACCGTTCATTGATCACGGGGGAGCTCTTCTTACTAGCTCGGCATCGATTATGGGGGAGCTGTGTTACAATCAACTGTGTCCAGGTATGAATATTGAAATATACATATATTATTTTGTCAATTATCAATATGGGGGAGATTGTTGACACAAAGTCACAGTCAACCAAATATTGACTACATTGACTAAATAATGTCTGTATTAATTCAATACGACACACGACGTCTGCATTCCGTTCAAGACAGACGACAGCTCAGTCTCCGGTTCTCAGTGTGTTTTCGAGTCTGTATTTTATATTTTCATTGAGTCTAGACTTGTGTACTCTGAGTCATGCTGAGCTCTTGACACTTATTCTACAGCCTACCCAAAATCCCAAGCTCCACTGAACCAAACACTGCCCAAAAATCCCCTTTGAACCACTCTGTGCTCTGGCGACAGAGTTCGGGCCGAACTCTGCCTCCACACAGAGTTCGGGCCGAACTCTGTCCCCTAGAAATCAGGAACCCTAATTTTAGGGTTAGCTGGTTGCTAGTTGTCCAACGACCAAATATTTGAATTTTTCTACCCGAATTCTGGCCGAATTCTGCCTATAAAAACACTATAAATAGGGCATGAATTTTCTCATTCAAAACAATCCAATCTTCTCTTCTCTTCTCTCTTATAGCTGAAATAAGCCATACCCTTCCCATTTACTAGCCACAAGCCTCCTAAGTCTCGAGTGCTCAGCATCTCTCAGTTAGGATTCTTGTGCAAGAGTCGAAGAAGTCGCTTGGACAACTCCAAGCAAATCGCCACTGCGATCCTCTGTTAGAAGTTGACGTGCTCTTCTGAAGTAAAGGCACGGTTGTAAACTACTATTTCACAAATAGTGGATTTGAATCCTGAGCTAGAGTTCTCAGGCCTGGACTAGTCCTCCACGAGGGAAACCAGGTTAAAATTGCTGTGTTTGCGTATGCTCTTTTAATCTCCTTTTATTTTCCGCCCTTTACTCTGATTATTTTTATTGGTGAAAGAGATATTTTTAATTGGTCATTTTTCTATATATACTCTATTCACCCCCCTCTAGAGTTGCCAAACTGTTCTTTAGAAGAGATGAAGAAACTTGGAAAGGAAGCCATCGTACCAGGAGATGAATCATCATTGATGCAGTTGCAAGTGCGTTCGAGTCTTATGGACAGGATCAAGGAGACACAATTCTAAGACGAGACGCTTTGCAAACTCAGAGACCAAGTACTGGCAGGAACACTCGAAGGATTCTCAATCGCCAGCGACGGAGCACTGAAGAATAGTACGAGGCTGTGCGTACCAACTGGCGAACTGAGGAACGAGCTGATGCAAGAAGCGCACCAGTCGCAGTATTCCATACATCCAGGAGCCAACAAAATGTATCGGGATATACGAACTATAGTATGGTGGTACGGAATGAAGAAGGATGTATCCAGGTATGTGGAAAGATGTTTAATTTGTCAGCAAGTTAAAGCCAGCAGACAGAGACCAGCAGGATTATTGCAGCCGCTTGACATTCCGGAGTGGAAATGGGAGCACATAACGATGGATTTTGTATCGGGACTGCCTCGATCCCAAGGAGGAAAGGATGCCATTTGGGTTATTGTGGACCGACTGACGAAGTCAGCTCACTTTATCCCCTTCAAGGTTGGTTTATCCACCGAAAAGTTGGCAGCACTGTACATTCGACACATCTACCGGATTCATGGAGTTCCGGTAAGTATCGTATCTGACAGAGATACTAGATTTACCTCTCACTTTTGGAAGAGTTTGCATGACAGCTTGGGAACCCAATTGAAGTTCAGCACCGCCTACCACCCTCAAACTGACGGGCAATCGGAGAGAACCATCCAGACGCTAGAAGATATGCTTAGATCCTGCGTCCTGGAATTTGGAGGGTCTTGGGAAGACCATTTGCACTTGGTAGAGTTCTCTTACAACAACAGCTACCAAGCTAGCATCAGGATGACACCGTTCAAGGCACTCTATGGACATCGTTGCCGCACTCCACTTGCCTAGGATGACGTCGGAGAACGAGTGTTGCTTGGACCTGAGATGGTGACCGAACCAGCAGAGAAGGTAAGAATGATCAGAGACAAGCTCAGGATTATCCAGAACAAACAAAAGCATTGGGCCGATTGCAGCAGACGGCCTTTGGAGTTTGAAGAAGGCGACAGTGTGTTTGTGAAGATCTCGCCTACCCGAAGAACAATCTGTTTTAGCAGAGCATGAAAGTTGAGCCCCAGGTACAATGGTCCATTTGAAGTACTTAGCAGGATTGGAGAAGTAGCTTATCGGGTAGCTCTACCCCCAAGTCTCGAAGGCATCCACAACATCTTCCACGTCTCGCAGCTGAGACGCTATACCCCGGACCCGATCCATATCTTGGACCATTCAGAGCTAGAGATTGGACCCAGCCTCACAGTGCCGGAGAAGCCAGTGGCAATATTGGACCGAGGCGAGAAGAGAACCAGGAACACCGTGACGCCAATAGTCAGAGTGATGTGGCGACACAACTCACCAGGCGAGTCGACCTGGGAGCGAGAAGACAAGATGCGGGAGCAGTACCCGTACTTGTTCGAGACTTAAGATAATCCCTAATCTTGCTTTTTAATTTTGAAGACGAAATTTTCTAAGGAGGGAAGATTGTGAAACCCCTTTTCTGTGAATTAATTAATATCTGTATTTCTATTATTATTATTATTATATTTTTGAGTGTTAAAAATTATTTCAAAATTTATTTAACATGGATTTTTGAGTTCGAACCCAGACCCAGACCCGAGCCTGAGCCCGAACCCAATCCCATTTCTTTCTTTTCCTAAAATCTGTTTGGTTAATGATATTAAAAAAATACATTTTGGGGAGCTGGTCCACGAGGGACCAGCAAACCCCTCTCCCACTCATTCAAAGCCCCTATTTCTCTCCCCATTCCTTACTCCTCTCCACACGTTTAATAACTCCCTCCCCCTTCTTCTCCTCTTCACAGCACTTCACCCCCATCTCTACTTAAAACTACCACTCTCCTTCTCTCTCACAAAACCCACAGAACAATCTCTCCTCTTACTCTCAACTCTCACCAACCCTTCCCATAACCCCCTCTTCCTCTTCCTTTCCCCTTCACGTCGCTCGACCCGACGACCCGTCGGCCTCCCGAACCCGACGCCGTGCGGCCCCCTCTCCCCGGCTAACCGCCGTCACCGTCGACCCTCCGGCCGGCCCGACGCCTCGCGCTCCGGCCGCCCTTCGCGCCACTCTGGCCGAGCCCGGCCAGCCTCCGCCAGCGCGTCCCGCGTGGCCGAGCTCCCTCGCGCCCGAGCCCCCCTCTTTCCTCGCGCGTCCCAGCGCCCGACCCTCTGGCCGTTGCCCCGGCCGACCCTCGCCGGATCCCGCAGCCGCGCCTGGCCACCCCGGTGACCTAGGCGCCATGCCCTAGCTCCGGCGTCCTTTCCCCGACTCCTCCAGCGTCTTTTTTTCGGCGTTCTTCGTTGACGCAGCCCTGTGCCCTGATTCGCTGTTCTGTGGCAGCGTTGCTGCTGTCCGCTGCTGTTCCAACTCCCCGTCGCGTCTCGGACTCCGAACCAGCGCTATTCCGAGTCTCCTTTGCTGGCTGGATCTCAAATTTTTTCTATTATTCATCTGAGAGCTCTAGCCGAGCAACCTGAGGTATAACCCCTGTCCCGCCCATTTTTATACTAGTCTATGATGAGAAATAGTCCCCGATTCCCTTTGGGAATTCGGTTTTAGCGACGTCGTATTTTTTCGGAACCTTCGGAAAGGTTCTGTAGATTATTTTGGATTTCCGGAATATTTTGGGAATTGGTTTTTGGTATGTTTTGGCTTTTCGGATTTTTCCGGTAGCGTTCTGTGAGTTTTTGGGTTGGAATCGGACTTCCGAAAATTATTCGGGTCGTTCCGATTATTCTGTGGATTGGTTGTGGATTATTATATATATACATATTTGGGTTTCCCTGGTTTGGGATTTGTAGGAAAATTATCGGCACTATTTTCCAGTTTTTGGGTTGACCAAAAACAGAGGAGATGCTGCCGAATTTTTCCGTAAATTCTAGATTATTTTAAAAATGAATTTAAAATGGATTTCGGAATTTTATTTGATATTTGGTTTTGGGCGACGACCGTATCGGTCAATGGACCCGGCTAAGTGCAAACGAAACTGGCTACGCCCGGACGTTGAGGCATTAGCCCAGTTGAAGATTGGACCATATCTGAGACTCTATATTTATCTTTATTTTTACTATTTAATTCTGATCATATTTTATTCATATTTAAACTTTAGGACTAACGACAGTTTTGTCTTATTTCAATTTATGTAAATAAATTGTAATGGGTATAAGCCCAGCTGGCTGTGGTCTGTAACTGTATTTGGTAGCTTAGATTTTAGTTATTTCTGGTTTTGCGAGATTTTGTATTAAACGAGTAAAATTGAATAAAAAGTATTTTCGTATAAAAATAATTAAGATTTTCTCACCTAAAATCTATCAGTTTTTATTTAATTAAAAATTTTGTATTTCTCACTAAATAAGAAAATTAGCTTTATATTTATAAACTATGAAAATACCAAGTTTTAATAATTAATCTGGTATCGACAAAGTTTTCCAAATTCAAAAGTTTAAAACGATCTATTTTCCTTGTACTAAATCAACGCAAAAATAATCGTATTTTCGTGTTTTGTTAATTAAAAGAATTAAAATTGGATTAGGACACAAATAGAGATTTCAACTAGCGTAGCTAGATTGGTAAACCTGGAATCTAAGTCAATTTCTCGAATGTAGGAATTCTAGGACGATTCTGATTTCCTGTCTCGAAGTCTTCTACCTCTCCAGTCAAATCCTTTGAGACAAGTATAGTTTGTGTTAGTTTACAGTTATTTAATTAATCGCTTTACTGCAAGTTTAAACCACGATGCAAACACGAAACTCTCTCTGAGAGCACTGTAACTACTGGGGACTGGAGGAATAGTGTAATGAGTATGACCATACTGTAACAAATCCCCTATCCTTTACTGTAACAAACCCAAGCCGGTCATATTTCATTGCCTGTTCAAAATCACACTGTTTTACTGCTGAAAACTGTTCATGTTTAAACTGTTTAGAACTGCATGATTCTATTATTTAATTTAACTGTTAAATTAGCATGAATTGTACTTTGCTCCCTCCTGACTGGAGATACATTTTTAGGGGACATTGAGGATGCTGAGCTGTTAATCAGCAGCTACTACGACCCTGTCCTGTACCCGGTTGTGCTGCCAGAGTCCCCATTGGAGGACGTTGGGACTGAGGCCGATGATCCGGCTGATAGATAGTTTTTTTTCTGCATTGTTGTTATTTTTATTTTGTTATTTCATTTCAGAACATTTCAATTTGTATTTAAAATTTCCATGTTTAATAAAGTTTTAATTTTTCGATGTTGAGTTGTGACAAATGTAGTGTTGTTGTATGGTTACCTGCTACTGGAACAGCTTACTGCCGCCGTCTCAACAACGGTGCAGGCTGGGCATGATCCGGTTCGAACCAATTATTTGGGATCGGGTCGTGACACATGAAAAGATCCAGAGGGTACTGATCCGTGTGAACGTCGTGTCAGCATCAAGTATACTAGTCTATAACAAGAGTACATATCCAAAGAAGCATGAAAAGATCAGAGAATGTACTCGCCTGGTAATCCAAGCCGCTGATAAATGTAGATGTCCAACTGGAGTCATAGTGTCCTATTTAGAGCAATCATAAGTCATAAAAGAGTTTAACATGAAATAAGAGTAATCTACAGTGCATTCTAGATAGTTCTAGGTCCTTCTAGGTCAAAGTCTAATCAACAAGTCCACTAGGTCAACTAAAGTCAAATTAGAGTCAAACTAAAGTCAACTAGTCAAGTTCTAGTTCAATTCGGGTCAAACTAAGCCAATGGTTGACCTATAGTTGACTTTTGGTTAATATAGTCACCCTGGTCAAAGGGGGATCAACTCTAGTCTCCAAGTATTAAACTATGAGGTTGTACTAATTCTGAATTACGGAAAAAAATAGGAATTGACTAACTAATGGTGACACCTGGAGAAAATATCTACAAACATTGTCGGATTATAAAACAATTATCACCAATGTGTCCAGAAGGGTCATATTAGCTAGGATAGCCTGTCCTTAAGTCCAATTCTGGACACAGGGGCAAAACGGTAATTTTGGGCAAAAATGATGTCCGCCGTTGGACCCGCTTTGCATCGAAAAATATGCCAGAGTCAACGGTCTCTAAAGTCGTCAAACTACATGTCTACGGATCCAGTTTTTTGATACGAACCCAACCGTATGTCCAAAGTTGGATTCCGGCGGGCCGTGCACAAAATCGCCCGTTGAGTGGGACCGTGGGGCCCGCAAAACGACGTTCAATTCGACTGTCTCAGATTTGGACCAAACTTGGCATGCAGGACCAGAAAAATGATACGGTTCGGTTGGCGCAAGTTTCGTCTCGATCTGACGAACGTGCACAAAGTAATTGAGAAATTTGCAAAGTACACGATACGAGGAATTTCGACGGATACGCATCAAATTCGTCGCGCACACGCGACCAATTCAAATTCCGTCAAAGCCCACACGACCACGTAACCATTACACAGCTTTCGATGCGTTCGGTTCATGACCACATCGTTCGGATTGGCATGACGCACGTCGTGTGGAACAATTTCAATGTTTTTAAAACAGGTTTTTGGAAAACTTTGGGATTCGATTTCTCGACGCATAGTCGATGAATTCAAATTCCGCAAGAAGGGATTCGAAGCCTTACATGTTGTCAAAAAGTGTCTTCAAATAGTTTTTCTAATATTGGACTGGAAGGATCGGGAATGATCCTCGAACATGGGGGTTTGGGCTGAACTAGTGTTCTGTTTCGGGGTGGTTTTTCGCCGTCTTCTAATCGATTTCTCGGGCAACCTATCGCTGAATAATTCAATCGACCTAAAGGGGAATTAAGAGGTATAGATTGAGTCCATACCTGAACAAACGGTTTGAAGAACCTTCGACCGTGCGTGGAGAAAACACCACACGAAGTGGGCCTCGTCACGCTGCTGTTGCTGCTCTGCTTGAGTTGCACGCGCGCGCACGACCATTCCGACCGGCGGCGCGTGGCCAGGGTGGTGCGCCAGGTCGGGCTGGGGGTGGTGGCGGTGAAAGTGCTTAGGGTTTTGGAGTTTTTGCCGATCTCCTCCTTATATAAGCTATTGATCGGGGGGTTCCTCTACAGCTCGGGTCTGGGATGAGCTCTCGGCTTGGGCCTAAGAGCTGCTGCTGGCTCGGTTGGTTTGGGCCACATACGTACATATATACTTATATATATGTAATCCCTTATATATATATATATATATATATATATATATATATATATATATATATATATATATATATATATATATACACATAAATATATCCGTATATATACAATTATATATATATATATATACGTATATATACAATTATATATATATATCCGTATATATACAATTATATATATATATATATATATATATATACGTATATACACACGCAATATATATTTATATTTGCTAACACATATTCACCTATATTTTTATATATATATTTATGTATATATATATATACACACATATACACATACATATACACATATACACATATACACACATATACACATACATATTATACGTATATTTATATATACACACGTAAATTCCTATGTAAATATACATATATACATAATATATATATAAATACACATATACAATATATATATATATATATATATATATATATATATATATATATATATATATATATATATATATATATATATATATATATATATATAAAATATATATATATATATAAGATAATGATGGATGCTAGCGGAGCCTTGCGCTGCCGCCCTTGAGAAACCCTAGCCTTTGTACACCGACGCCGGCGTGGCCTTTGGCCGGGCCGGGGTCTTCACGGCCACCTGAATAACTTGATCGGTGGTCTCCCTGTTTTGTTTTGTTGTAGGGTTGATGGCGGCCAAGTCTTTCACTGAGGCGGTCATAGGGGCCCCTGTGGTGTCCCCTGTGATCCCCCCGCGCACGATCACATCCTTCAAAGGAGTTCCTACAATTTCTTTCTCTGTGGAGGAGGAAGCTGCACTGTCAGATCCACTAAAGTTTGCTTTGGTGGGGAAGTTTTCTCATTCCCGTCCTCCGATCGAACTGATTCGGAAGGCACTGGCTGGATTCGAGTTCTCTGGATCTATTAAGGCTGGAGTGATCGATGACAAACACGTTCTTATTCGGCCTTCAACTGAGTCGAATTTTCTTCGACTTCACTCAAAAGAGGTTTGGTATATTGCTCGTGCTCCCATGAGGGTTTTCAAGTGGGATCCGGACTTTTTGCCTTTACATGAATCGCCTAAAATTCCTGTTTGGGTTACACTTCCAAACCTCTCTCATCATCTATATGCGAAGGATGCTCTTTTCGCCATTGCCTCCGTGTTTGGACACCCTCTGAAAATTGATAAGGCTACTGCAGATCTATCCAGACCGAGTATGGCAAGAATCTTCATGGAGATTGATGCTTCTAAAGCACTTCAGCGTCGTATTCGCATTAATTTGCCTAGTGGTAGTTTTTGGCAGTTGATTGAATATGAGACTACACCTCTTTATTGCTCTCACTGCCGCCACCAAGGTCATTTAATTGATCACTACAAATTTAAACAGAAGGATAAAGGTAAAGAGCCCCAGTATGTTGAGCCTGCTCCTCAGATTCAGAAGTCAGTTCCGATCGTGCAACATATTCTTCAACATGAAGTTGTTGGCCAATCCAGTGGTCAAGTTCACCCGGAGAATGCAACACCTACACAGTGCCAAGGGATTAATTCCCAGCCTATTGAAGATGACACTGCCTTGGTATCTGCAGGCGATGGGATTGCAGCCCCCAAAGAGAATGGGTTTTTCCCGGAGAACGAGCCTATTCATAACCTGGATGGGACTGTCCAGGGTTTTGCACCACATACTGAATTGGGGGATCCTACTCCTCTCCAAGTTCATGACCAAACCCTACAGCCCACTGGTGATACTGTCGCCGAAGTTTCTCCGGATGGGGCGGTCGCGGACAGTGAAGAGGAAGGAGAAATATCCAGTTGGGCAGACGAGGTGGAGGCTGAGCAAGACAAAGAAGAAGGGGTTGACGTGCCGCCGACGACAATTCCAAAGAGAACCAAACGCCCTCCAGAGCCTTCCGATCGTGTCCTCCGGTCGGCTGCTTCCACTAAATCTGGTAAACCCCAAGTCTCCTCTAATGTTTAACCTATTAAGCTGGAATATAAGAGGAGTAGCAAACACAGTGGCTTTTAAAAGGTTAAAGAATCTTTGTAGAGGGAATAAGGTGCAACTTCTTGCGGTTATTGAGCCGAAAGTTTCTAAGACTCAATTGTTTCACTATCAATTGAAGTTGGGGTTTGCGACAGCCTTCAGTAATGATAAGGGCAACATATAGGTGATGGCTAGGGCTGGATGTTCACTCCATCTTTTGGATGTTTTTGACCAAGCCATCAATGTCTCCTTTCAAAATGAGAGTCTTCAGGCGCCACTTATGTTTACATTTGTGCATGGGCATTCTAAGAAGGAGGGTAGGAGACATCTATGGGATAGGCTCCTTCAGTTGAGGACTGCTAATCAGCTGCCATGGGCGGTGGGGGGTGATTTTAATGCAGTTGTTTCGTCGGATGAGAAAGTTGGAGGACGAGCTGCATGCCAGGTTTCTATACAGGAGTTTCTAAACTTCCAAATGACGGCTGGCTTGACTGATCTTCCATACTCAGGGAGCAAATTCACATGGATCAAATCCAATGTTGGGGATAGACAAGGCTCTAGACTGGATAGGATGATGGTTACGTCGGATTGGCTTAGTTTGGCTCCACTGACCATGGAGGACCATCTAAACCGAGCTGAGTCTGACC
>JANAVB010008799.1:6129170-6480332 GCA_029216955.1 Iris pallida
TCCGTCGTTACAGTCAACAATCAAAAGACATCATCCGAAAGATGGATTATGACTTCAAGAGTGGCCTCAACTACGGTAAGGGTAGAAGAACTCCTATCCGTACGACTGTTCCAAAAGGAAAGTCAGAGATGTACTACAGCAGGACCAAAAGAGGTCTCGGATATGCTTCACCTCCGGCATTATCCCCAACAGCTTCTGAATCCGATGGTGAGGAGCGCTCTAACTCTTCTGATTCCAGATCATAGGATTCTGACACCAGCATCGGTCAAGTTCATCGACTGACTGTATCTTCTAACATGGTCTTCGTCGAACTTTCAGAAGGCTATGACGAGGATATTAAAGAGAGTCCTGAAGCAGATCCTTGGGCTCAACGAATGGATACCCAATGGGAACTCCGATTCGAACAACGAAAACCTCCTACTGAAGATCAGTTGGTTCAAATTGATGTAGGAGAGAGCGGGTCACCTCGTCCAATATTTATCAGCAAAAACCTCCCAGAGGCAGATAAGCAGGAGTTAATTCTTCTTATTAAAGAATATATTGATGTCTTTGCTTGGAGCTATAAAGACATGCCAGGTCTAGATCCGAAAGTTGCTACTCACAAACTGAACATCTTGCCGAATGCAAAACCGGTCAAATAACAACAACGGCGCTTCAAGCCAGAAATGATGGACGCAATCGACGATGAAGTCAAGAAGCTCATCGCTTGTGGATTTATTCGAGAAGAGCAACATCCATATTGGGTAGCCAATGTCGTCCCAGTTCTGAAGAAAACCGAAAAAGTTCGAGTTTGCATCGACTTTCAAAATCTTAATGAAGCATGTCCAAAAGATGAATTTCCTCTCCCTATCACGGACGTCATGATTGACAACACCTGTGGGTTCGAAAGGATATCTTTCATGGATGGATTCTCCAGATACAATCAGATTCGGATGAATCCTGAAGATGAAAAGCATACCTCTTTTCGCACTCCTCGTGGAGTCTACTGCTATACTGTCATGCCATTTGGTCTCAAGAATGCTGGTACAACTTACCAATGAGCCATGAGTACCATCTTTCGAGATCATCTTCGCAAGACTGTCGAATGCTATGTTGACGATATCGCTGTCAAAAGTCGTCTGAAAGCAGATCATATCCAAACTTGAGAACTATCTTCAATCTCATGCGCCAACATCAACTCAAAATGAATCCCACCAAGTCATTCTTAGGTGTCTCTAGTGGCAAATTTTTTGGCTTTGTCATTACCTCTAAGGGTATACACGTGGATCCCGAGAAGATCAAAGCCATTCAAGAGAGGCGTCCTCCACGTAACCTAAAAAAGCTACGAGGATTCCAAGGTCGACTTGTGTACATCAGGAGATTCATTTCGAATCTGTCTGGGCACTGTAGACCATTTACACAACTAATGAAGAAGGGTGTATCTTTCGTTTGGACCGAAGAATGTCAACGAGCATTTGATGACATAAAGCGGTATCTCATGAATCCACTAGTCTTAGTGCCACCAATCTCTGGCATACCATTCTTAATGTATGTCCGGGCTATGGATCATTCATTGGGTGCTTTACTTGCCCAAAAGAATAAAAAAGGCCACGAACAAGCTATCTATTATCTCAGTCGTACTATGATTGGTGCTGAACACCGTTATAGTCCGGTTGAAAAAGAATGCCTAGCTCTTATGTTTGCTGTTCAAAAGACTCGGCATTACATCATTGGCCAAAATATTCATGTCATATCCCGAGTTAATCCTCTACGGGTACTGATGAAAAAGCCTAGCACACTCAATTCTCGGCTGGCTATATGGGACATTCTGCTAGCCCAATATGACATGGTATATGTTCTTCAAAAGTCTGTCAAAGGTTAAGCACTGACGGATTTCTTAGCAGCTCATCCTGTTTGTAACGCCCCAGTCCCAGATACTTGAGACTAGATACGTATCATGCCAGCTGTATACATACGAGTAGATATACGACTCGTATATATACATAAGCTGTAAATGTAGTAATCCAAGACAACTAAATCTCATCCACAAAGATACTAATTTTTATATAAAGCAACTTTGAGCTTGTCATGTACACAATAGTTGGGCGGAGACAAAGTCCACTACCAACCAAATTAAATATGGAAAAATATACAAGGAAAGAATTTAGCAAGCGAGAGCAAGTGACGAATCCAAGAGTAATCATCACGACGAAATAGAGCGCAAGTCATGGCCTTAGCTAGAGCACCTGCAAGAAATCACGAAAACACACACCTAAAAAAAAACCAGGTCCTCAAAGGGACGTAACAAGACACATAATATCATGCCATAACTGAATAGTAAGAGCTCAATAGAAATATACATGCGAAAAGGGTCCTAACCATTCTATGTGATATACGCCTTGAGAAGACAACGTTCTACGCAGGAGCTTATAGTGTTCAGCATAGATGGAGAGAGAGTAATAGTAGGTAGGGCTCGTAAGAGGCACTATCAACTATGGGCAGAAAGTAGTTCTCATATGAGAACTATCGACCCCGGGACAGTAAGTAGCGCTCATCCGAGACACTATCGGCCCAAATCTATATGTGTACTGAACAGGTAGCCCCTACGCTAATAACTGTCTTCCCCCTCCCCATGATACTCTACATGTGTCGACTCTACGACACTGTTTAATCCTTAATAATTGCCAAAGTCTTCTACACAATCTATTAGCAGTTATATCTTAACGCATACGCACGGGGGATCAGCCTACACGCAAGTGACCTCTATATGATACTCACAACTCTCACACACAACTCATGTATAATCGTACCAAGTCAATGAGACACTCTAAATTTGACGGTAGTCCCTTAACTCTAAGCCAATTTTATAAAATATTGTAATTTGCATCTACATATAATTTAGAAAGAAATAACTGAAAAATAAATACGACATGCATGATATTGAGCAGAAATTTAAACAGTAAAGGCAAGGTGTCTTGCCTGGTGTTACGCCTGGGGTGGTGCAATAATCCGGCAGGTTTCGAATGTCCAATAGCCATGGTTGATTGGTAGCAGTCCAAAGTCGCAAGGAAAAATAAGGATGTTTTGAATTAGTCATGATTAGTGATGACACAAGAAGGAATTTGCATAAGGTAGATACTCATACTCTATTTGTTAGAAAATATTTTTATTACTTGAAGAAAATAGGATTTTAATAATCAAAATAATTTTAAAAAATACTTGGAAGAATCAAACCCTTGTGGGCTAACTTAAGTTTTGTAAAGATAAAATTTTGAGGTAGGTAGCTATATCTTATTAGTAAAAATCACAAAATCTAGGAATCATTTGTAACTTAGTTTTATTACTTATACATTATTCAGGTGAAAACTATAATTAAGATTAAATAATATTATAAGGATTTTTATTTACAAACATATTTTTGTAAAAAAAAATTTTATATAACAACAACAATAATAATAATAAATAATGATAAAGATAACAACAACAACAACAATAATAATAATAATAATAATAATAATAATTATAATAATTATAATAATAATAATAATAATAATGGTGATAATAATAATAATGGAAATAATAATAATAGAAATAATAATAATAATAATAATAATAATAATAATAATAATAATAATAATAATAAATACAATATGTAATGACTTAATAATAGTAATAAACAATAATAACTAAACATAATAATAGTAATAACCATAATAAACAATAATAATAATATATCCCAAAAAACCCATTTACTTCCCCAAATCTATACTGTAGAGAGAGGGTGAGAGAGAAAGACGAGAGAGAAGAGAGAGGGAGAGTGGGTTTCGAGGGGGGTTACCGGCGGTTCCGGCGCGCTGTCGGAGCGGAGGCACGGCGGAGCGGCGCTCGTCGGCGCGTCACTCCGGAAAGTCGGCGACGGAAGATGTAGGCGGCGGCACTAGCCCTAGGCGCGGGGTCTCGTCGGCCCAGAAGCGGCGGAGACGACACGGCGGCGGAGTGGTCCTGCGAGGGAGGAAAGGGCGGATCTAGCGGATCCGGGGCTTTCCGGCGGGGCGCGCGGCGACCGAGGATGGGCGGCACGGCACTGCGGTTGCTTCGACCGCACAGGAGGCGGCACGGTGGTTGGCTCCGGCATCGCACCCCCTCGGCGGCGTAGTCGTGGAGGCGAGGCGGCCGGCGTCTCGGCCTGGTGTCTCGGCCACTGGAGAAGGCGACTGTGACGAGGCGGATGCCTTGGGTCGACGCCCGTATGGCGCAATGGCCCGTGGTTCCGTCGGAACTCTCGAGGGCGAGATGGGGTGCACGTCGTGGCGGACGGGGTACAGCACGCAGGCTGCGGCCGGTCCTGATCACCGGCGACGGAAGCGAGAGGCAACAGCTGGAGGCCGGAGGTAAGGTTAGGGCTTCCTTTCCCATCTATTTCCGTGGTGGTGGTTGGTCGTACTGGGGATGGCTGGATTCGGGCGCCGTGGGTGCTAACGGTGGTGACGGGTGTGGTGGTTATGACGTTGGTGGCGACGGCGGTAGCATGTTTGCTGTGGGGGACGGGTTGGATATGTGCTGCAGATGTTGGCGGGTCAGGATCGGAGGGGCTGGTGATGGCGGCGACGCCGAATGGCGGGTTGAGGAGCTGAGGGTTTCTCCGGCAACGGTGAGGGCTACGGGTAGTTAGGATAGGGTATCGTGTCGGGGGTGTGTCCGACACAATATGGATGGACGTCCGGGATTGTCGGACGAGATAAAATATTGTAATTGTAGTGGGAAAAATTTTAGTGGATGGGAGGCACGGACACGGTACACAATGGGGTCGTGGATGAAAATTATGGAGGAATACCTGCCTATATATATAGGATGTGGAAATTCCCATTAGGATAAGGCTTGAGTTTGTTTAAACCATAATTAGATAATAGCTACAAATAAATTAAATCCAAATTCAAATCCAAATCCAATCTAAATCCAAATTCAATTTAAATCCAATTAAATTCCTTTAGTTTAAAATCAAATCAATATCAAATATAGGTATTAATTTATTTATTTAAATCATTCCATAAATTCAAATCAAAATTTAAATCGCAACAATAAATTTAAAATATGCTTTCCAAAAATGCTAATAATTTTAATTTGAAAAATTATATTATTAATTAAAAATAAACTAATAATTAATTATGAGATATGTATGCATAAATAATATTTACATAAATATATCTTTCTAGTATACAAAAGAATATTATTTATTATTAGTAGTTGAAGGTATTTTTTTATATATAAAAAGAGCGAACTTAGCAATTCTTGAATTATAGCAAAGTATTTATTACATAAATTATTTTGAACTATAAAAATTAAAATTAAATATTTTTCTAAAAATATGTACGCTCGTCCATATTCGTACTCGACGAGAAATTTTGAAATACGTCGTTTGCGCACAACGTACAATACGACTACATGACGTACAATATAAAAATTTTAAATTAGTACCAAAATCGATAAAAATATAGTAGAAATTTAGGGGTTTTACACTGTTCCAGAGACGTCCAAACTCTATGATGAAATTCCAGACGAGACTTTGGAATCTAATACGATCTCCGAGGACTTTCCTACTTGGCGTCTATTCTTTGATGGTACATCCAGGATTGGACCCAATGGTGCCTTTGTCGCAGGAGTTGGAGTTGTCCTTGTTTCTCCAGACGGATCAGCTATTCAAAGAGCATACTCCCTAGATGAGCCTTGTTCCAACAATGTGGCAGAGTACAATGCTCTACTCATCGGCCTTCAGCTAGCCAAACAACTTGACGTCGAGTATCTCGAAGTCTATGGTGACTCTAAACTGGTTGTTAACCAGGTTAGAGGAACCTATGAAGTTCGCCATCAAGATCTAGTGCCTTACTATGAAACGATAATCAACATGGCTATATCATTCAAAGCTTTCTTCATCGAATATGTACGCTGAGCTTGCAATACCGAAGCAGATGCTTTGGCTAATCTTGCAGCAGTCCTAGCCATCCCTATCAAAAGACAGCAGGTGGTGGTCATCTCTAATCGGGAATTGTTCCGCGTTGAAAACAATCGTAATATTGAGTTCAGTAATCTTACTAAAGTCAATGTTATCAATGAAGATTGGAGAACTCCTTTCATAGACTTTGTGGTCCATGACATACACCCTGAATATCCCAAGGAGGCTACGAGTATTCGTCGGCGGTCTTTACGATTCTACTACAATCAGACCACCAAGACTCTCTACCGACGAACTTATGACGGCCTACTCTTGCGCTGTCTTGCTGGTGATGAAGCAAAGCAAGTACTGCATGAAGCTCACGACGGTGTCTGCGGAGCACATCAACCTGGACCTAAGCTACAGGATCGCATCCGACACATGGGTTACTATTGGCCCTCTATGGTATCTGATGCCATCAAATATGCGAGAAAATGTCGAGCTTGTCAAATCCACGGAGATTTTATTCATCAACCATCAGATTTTCTTCATCCGACTGCTGTCTCATGGCCTTTTGAAGCTTGGGACATGGATATCATCGGTCCCATCAATCCTCCTTCTTCTAGAGGACATCGGTTCATACTGGCAATAATCGATTACTTCTCCAAATGGGCCGAAGCTATACCATTGGCTGAAGTCAAGGCCAGCAGTATCATCAACTTCGTCAAACACCATGTCATCTATAGATTCGGTGTACCTCGAAGGATCGTCCATGACAACGAACCTCAGTTCATCAGTCAAAAGTTCACAAGGTTCTGTGACGATCATTGGATTGATAATATCACTTCGACAGCCTACAATCCTGCTGCTAACGGCTTAGCTGAAGCTTTCAACAAGACTATCATCAAGTTCCTCAAGAAGTTTGTGTCTACTAACAAATAAAACTGGAGTGAAAAGCTTGGAGAATGTCTTTGGGCCTACCGTACTACGGTCGCTATCCTACAGGCTGTACACCTTTCTCTTTGGTATACGGCTATGAAGCAGTTCTACCCCTGGAACTTCAAATTCCGTCTTTGAGGATTGCCATCGCCAATGAACTCACGACAGAGAACAACGATCTTCTCTGACTTCAAGAGTTGGAAGCGCTCGACGAGAAGCGGTTAATGGCTCAACAGCATATTGAGTTATACCAAGCCCGCATCTCAAAGACTTTCAACCGTAAAGTTAAGGTCAGAGCCTTTCAGAAAGGAGAGCTTGTTTTAACAGTCAGACGTCCTATGACTATGACTCACTCAAGCAAAGGCAAGTTCGATGCAAAATGGGAAGGTCCATATATCGTGAGCAAAGTCTTCTCAAATAGAGCCTATCAACTCACAGAGTTAGATGGTCGAGTTGCAATGATGCCTATCAATGGCAAGTTCCTCAAGAAATATTATGTATAAATGTAAAAGACAGTGATTGTAATTATTAGACCAGTTCATAAATAAAATTCAGTTTTATTTCCTCTTAAATGATAGTACATAATATCAAGGAAGGTCACTATCATCCTTCTCAAATTTGGGACGCGGGCCACTACTATCCTTATCAAAGACATGATCAGCAAAAGAGTCAAGAACATTTTTGCTGGAACCCACCAGAAACTTGCAAGCAGCCATTCTCATAGCTTCTTCTTCTTCAGTCTTCCTTGCTTCGAAAAGGAAGTCTAAGATGCCCTTTGGCGGTTTGGGGGCAGATGAACCTTCGTTCGCTGTCATCTGTTGAGCCGGCTCAACTGGACGTTCTTCAGTACCCGCTTCAACCTTCGAGGTGATCTCAACCTTCCTGGATGCATCTCCAGACGACATCTTTATGTTGAAAAGTGCAAGTGACCATCTTATCTGATTTTTTGTTCTATTTATAGACAGAGCGTCGTAAGACTATGAAGCGACACATTCATCCGACGGTTCACCCGTTCATCATCCGACGGTTCATCCGTTCGTTTAATTCATCCGACGGTTCACTCGTTCATCATCCGACGGTTCATCCGTTCATTTAATTCATCCGACGGTTCACCCGTTCATCGTCCGACGGTTCATCCGTTCATTTAATTCTTCCGACGGTTCACCCGTTCATCGTCCGACGGTTCATCTGTTCATTTGATCCATCTGACGGTTCATCTGTTCATCATCTGACGGTTCATCCGTTCATTTAATCCATCTGACGGTTCACCCGTTTGTTATCTAATGGTTCATCCGTTCATTCCATTCATCGGACGGTTCGTCCGTTCATTACATTCGTCCGACGGTTCACCCGTTCATTTAATTCATCTAACGGTTCGTCCATTTATTTCACCACCATTTCATCTGATGGCTCGCCCGTTCATTACATTCATCCGACGATTTATTTCATTTATTTATTTCGTTCTTATCAGCAACTTGTCATCTTTGATTATGTTGTCTATTGAAATAATGATATTCAATAAATTATATTTGTCACGTCCATATTACCTCTGAGCAGATATAATTGAATATGATTATTTTTCAGAATCAAAAAATATATCATGTTTTGTACCTCTGAATATATTTTCTATCGCTATTATTTATATCTGAATAAGATATGCAACAAATAATAAATCCACAAAAATATCTTTTTATTGATCAAATATGAAAGACTTACAAAGACAAATATCATGACAAAACAAGAAGATACAAAAGATCTTTCTACTCAGCCGGTGGTGTCATTAAATTGGTCATCTGCTGCTTCAAAATTTGTAGCCGCTCTTCACGAGATTCCATCACTCGTTTCCTAGCTTCTTCCATCCCAGATTTATCATCGAAGGTTGGCAGGGTTACTAGTCTACGAGTAACTTCAGCTTGGTGAGATGCAGCATATTCATCCCTCTCTCGAGTCAGAACACCAAGTTGTTGAATTGCAGTTTGATGTTGAGTAGCTTCATCCTCCAGAGTTAATTGAGTAAGTCTCAATTCTTCCTGAAGACAGGCAATTTTCTCTTGCAATTCAGCAACTCTTCTTTCTTTTTCTTCAGCGATAGATGCCACTGTTTCTACTTTGGAATTGTACTCAGCGGACTTGGCAGTGAAAGTATCCAAGAGAATTTGGAAGTTAACTTTCTCAACCGCAGCCTCTTGAGACATTCGTTCAAATTCAGCTTTCACCAGAGGCTCTACTTCTTCCTTTCTTAGCTCTTTATAGCTCTTAACTGCAGTCTCCAACTCATCTAATATATGATCAAGGAAAGTAGCCTGGGCTTCATCCCCTTGGCTGTGGATGGCATTTATCAAGTAAGAGGTTGGACCTCTAACTGTAGAAAAAGGAGCCTCTTCCTTCTCTATCACCCTATCTATTAAGGGTCCCAAAGAGTTAAAGAAGAAGTTGGTAAATGAGCTGATAACAAATTGGTTGGTGGCCAAAGCACCAGGAGTAGCAGCGACTCCTGTTGATGATGAAGCAGTAGGACGTTCAGCCACTTGGACGGGAGGCTCTTTAAATAAGGGAGCTAGAGTAGAGCTGGTTGCTCCTCCCGGTTGTTCCTCTGCAAAAATAGATAAACTTTATCATTTTGTCTGTCATTTGCAGCTATTAAAAAGATCAAAAGTGAAAGCAGTCTTACCATAGCTTGGTTCAGTGATGATTCGGCCATCTGCTGGCCCAGATTCCAATCTAGCAGAAGTAGCCTCAGACATTACTGCCTGGCTTCTGCCTGCCTCAGAGCCACCTGACAAATGATGACTGTTGCTAGCTATCGTCATTACAGGTACTATATCCGTGCACACTGGAGGAGCTGGAGAAGATTCAATTTCTTCATGGATCAAAGATAAAGATGTCAGCTATTAATCTATGAAAAGAAGATTAACAATTTCATTTTATACCTTTGGGATCAACAGTAGGAGTTTACTCCAGGGCCACTTCCTCATTTGCAATCTTTTCAGGAGATACCTGCACCTCAACATCCTTTTCAGGATCCAGGGTGTCATCAGCTGCTTTGGGAGATATACAGACGAAGACCTGTATTTATTCTACAGGTCATCGCTGATAGCAAATCCATCCGGTAGCCGAAGACTAACCGGACGGCAGCGAAGAGTACGTCGCGGTGGAAGCGGTCCACGGCGCTTGCTCCGGGTACAACAAATCGACGGAGCCAGTATGTCAAAAATCCTGCCAGCTGAGCTTCTTTAGACATGGACCTGTAGCCCATTCTTATAAAGCTCTCAACAAAATCTCCGGGCTTGAGCGGAGGGTATTGGTGTTCATCAGTAACTCTGATATCCATTCTCTTATTCTCTTCCATCAGTTTTATTACTTCACCGTGGCTGAGAGATTGAAAGAAAGTTGGGTTGCATGAGTCATGATCCTTGGTCTTTTTCAAAGTTGGGTTGCATGAGTCATAATCATTGGTCTTTTTCTCAACTATATGGTTAAAAAAAAAGATACGACAACCACTTCAAAGAATAACATGTGCTGGAAGAGCCGCTCTTGTAGTACAGGGAGCATATATTGTAATGGCACAGTAGTTCGTCGAAAACTGCTACCATCTCTGCATTTTTTCGACGTAATCTCTCTAACTCGTCGTTTGTGGGAACATACTCCTCATAAGGGCAGTCTCCCGTTGGTAGGCATGAGATATACTTCATCTCATGGAGGGCCAATTCCATTTTCCCGTAGGGCGTCATGAACGTCCCTGTCCTATAGTTATACCTCTCTGCCAGGGCCAAAAACAGATGAGGGTTTGGGTGGAAGCCTTACACGGTAGCATATACCGCATTATAAAGCTCAATCTCTTTAATTTTGTCTTCAAACTGAGCCAATGCCCAGTTGGCTATGCAGTTCCACCTCCTGTTCTCCGGGTTTACCAAACCGGTCAGCCGGATATCCTGATCCGGGTATCTACCTTCCGCCTTTGCATACTCATTAGCGAAGATTGGTGTTCTCACAGGCAGCGACAAAGACGAGTTTTCTGGAGGGATACAGCCTGGCTTCAACCCTCTGAGTAAAGTGTTGTGTCGCTCAGAAGAGCTATAGAACATGTCTCTATTGTTCGGGCCTTTCTTGACACAGATCTTTCTTATTCGTGCATGTTGAAGGGGAGTAATGTCCCAATCTATCCTCCTGGGATGGCTTGCATGAGCATATCGTGCTAGAGGGAGGCATCTAGCAATGTCCGGTAACAGGATCAGTTTCTCCTTCCCTTGGAAAGTTCTATGCTCGACACGGGGCCTTGGCTGAGAACTTTTGTCAATGGATTCGCCAAATAGGAACATAGGTTTCTTGTGGGTGATGGCGTCATCAGATTGTAAGGGCTGCCCATTCATCAGACTTAACAAAGTCTCCTTGTCCTGTGCTATCAAAATAGCTTGGCGGGAGTATGGCAAAGCATATTGTGGGAAGAGCACATGTGATAAATCTTCTTTGAATTCCGGCTCAGCAAGGGACCCTGCAAATATTTCATAATTAGGGTCCTCTCTGATGTTAACTGCATCAAACAGAAAAAAACAGAATTCAGTACAAGTAAAATCAAAGATTCTGTCAGCAGATTGCACAAGTATCATATTGCGCAAGCATCAGATTACGCAACCATCAGATTGTGCAACAATAGCTTCTATACGCAAACTATCCAGTGGCGCCAACTCATCCACTTGCGCAAGCTATCAGATTGCGCTGAATAACTTGCTCAAAGTATCAGTTTGTGCTAGATAGTCTTGTGCAAATCAGCAGACTGTGCTGACTTTTGCCAGCACGTTCTAACCGATTGCGCAAGAAAATAATCTTCATAAAAATAAAGATTATTGGTTTTGTGCAACCGAAACCCTAAACAGTGCGGCACAACGTAACCAAATTTCTAAAAAGAGATCTGTTTGAAGGTGCAGCAATGGCGAAGAGCCCTAAAAAAGGTTTTTCGATCGGACGTCTACCTTGCAGAGCTGGATGTGTCACTTCGTGTCGAGAAGGGCGCGACGCAGCACGAGTCGAAGACTCGACGGGGGCCTTCTCTTTCTTGGCGGTGAATCGCTTTGGGGCCATAGAGATCGACGGAAAGAAGAAGAATCAGGAGAGCTTAGGAAGTTTTCTCTTTTGAAAGTTCGAAAGTAAGTAAAGAATGACAGTGAGAGAACGGAGAACTATTTATAGTTTTTCGGAATGAACAGACTCCTCAGATTGCGCTGGATAAACAGGAGCTACTTCCTCCAATTGTGCAGGCAGGTCATCATATGCGCAACTTGATTTTTAAATCAAAATTCAAAGTATTTCGAAGCTTTGACTATTTTTCAAACTTCAAACTTTGAAGGGGGTCTTGTAGGTCCTAAAAATCAAGTTGCACCTATCAACAAAGTTATGAAAATCAAATTATACATCCTTCATGTGAACTGCATAGAAGACAGATTGCACAATAATTCAATTGCGCAGGCTGAACTGTGCACTCATCCAAGTGCGTACGCTGGCATGGCCTCGTCATCATTACCTGATAGAGAATCAGATCTTCTGCCAGCCGACAGCACGGAGAACGAGGAAACTGTTCATTTATCATGCAGTACAGCGCTCGAGGACAGCTGTACATGCAGCACAATCTGCCTGTAGCGCAATCCAGCCCAGTGCGATCCATCCTAGCGCAATCCGAAGCCAGTGCAATTCAGGTGGCGCACTCTATCCCTACAACTGACAAAGTACACGTGGCCTTCATGCCATCAATGACTCATTACGTGGTAACCGTCTGTACACGATCATGCACATTTCAATCAAATAATGCCATGTGTCCAACACAGTTGGCCCACGATCAAATAACTGCCAGCGCAGTCTAATGTCTGCGTGGTCCAATGCAGCGCAATCCAACTTGCGCAGTCCAGAATAACTGAAAAGTAGTTATTTCCAGAACTCTATAAATAGAGTTTCAAGTCCTTCCTAGGGGGATCATACACGCATACAGAGATCAGAGATCATCACCAGAGATTAGGAGTTCTTGCCAAAGTTCATGCAATCTTCAGAGACTACCGTCTTCAAAGTTCACATCGTCCAAGGGATAAAGCGATCGTCATTCAGATCGGATTTCTATAGTTGTACTTTTCCAGAATTCTTGTAATATTCTTTACATAGTTTGTTGAAATAAAGATCAACTTTTGTTTTTGCAAACACTATGTACCCGACAAAGACACATTTAACCGCCCTAAGATCCAGTTTGTCAACTCCTGACATATTATCTTGGACAAAACATACACACCCAAATACTTTCGGTGGAACAGTGTACGTGGTTGCACCAGTAAGCATCTCCAACGGTGTCTTCCAGTCCAATACCTGAGATGGCATTCTGTTGATGAGATAAGAGGCCGTTAACACCGCCTTCCCCCATAAGTGTTTCGGGACATTATAGCCAGCATCATCGTCCGTGCGACCTCCAGCAGGTGTCTGATCTTCCGTTCGGCCACACCATTTTGTGCCGGTGTATAGGCACATGAAGTTTGGTGTAGTATTCCATGAGTGGATAAATACTCAGCAACCTTCTTATTTGTATACTTCGTCCCATTGTCAGACCGTAAGCACTTAATTTTAGTGCCATATTATGTTTCTACCCGACGATGAAGGTCGCAAAATGCCTCAAAGACATCACTTTTGTTATTCATAAGGTAGACCCATGTCACGCGAGTATAATAATCAATAAAAGTGACGAACCATCGAAAACCGTTAATACCGGTTGTAGGACAAGGGCCCCATACGTCCGAATATATCATATCAAATACATCTGAACTTCTACTTCCTGAACTCACATACGTGCATCTGGTATGTTTACCCAACTCACATGCATTACAAAATAACTTCTCTTTATTAGCCCTTTGGTATAAGGACGGATACATTTGACTAATAATTTTACAAGAGGAATAACCGACACGCTGGTGGTGGAGTAGCAATTCATCTTCTACACTGTATCGTGAATCTTCTGGTGGTGTATCTGCTACCAGAGATGCCAATACTTTGTCCAGTCCAGTCCTGTCCAAGTACTACATCCCCTTATACCATGTGCCAGTCCCTAGTCGTCGTCCTGTCCCCTTCTCCTGAAAAGTCACCGTAGGAATGTCAAAGGAAACAGTACAGTTAAGATCAAGAATAATGGCACTAATAGAAAGAAGATTGATAGGAAAAGACGGAGCATATAAGACATTGGTGAGAGTCAGAGAAGGGGTGCATGCGACAGTGCCTTTACCCATGACAGGGCTGGAGTTACCATCAGCTGTAGTGCCCCGTCCCTACATCGTGCCCCGTTGTCCGTCCACGGGGTGCGCGAGAAAGGAACACTGTCGCTATCGACTCGGTCGGGACCGATAGGTCGGGATCGATCGAATCGATCGAACGGGAACGGTTGAATTAAGATCCATTCCACGTTATGGAATGGCTTCTTCGGAACCAAGTCCCACATTCAGCGGGTAGCGCCTCAAGGATTGACTCTGCGGCTGAGTCGGAAGAGACCTCCCGTTGCTCTGCTTTTCACGCCGCTTGCGTTGGTTTTGGCTTTGGCTTTCTGAATGCGTTTTCGTGAATGTTTTCGATGGTTTTTATGGTTTACATTTCGAGCTCGCATTTCCTATCGAACTCTTGTATAATACAGTGTTCTAATCGGTTGCTTGTGCGATTTCAGGTGATCGCGTAGGTGACGTCTAGCGCAGCCAACAAGTCCCTCGCCTCAAGCAAAACTCAAGGTGAGTGGCTGACCTCCTTCGTCTCGACCCTCTATTTCAAAATGTGAACTCAGGTAATGATATCGTAATTGAATGAATTGCTTAAAGAATACAAGTCCTATGGGTTAGAGGAGAAAAAGATGTGTTGCGTAGAAAAGAGATAGAATTATTACAAGCCTGCAAAACAAACAAGTAAATGAATCGATTACGGTCTTGGACAACTTGTCGACAAGGGCGATGGTTTCTTCGAGCGGCAACCCGGGGCCACGGGACCGACTCGGCCTAGGAAGAAACAGGTTATAGCCGAGCTGGGTATGAAGCAACCGGTAAGACGGGGACTTGCATCGGAGCTCGCTACTTGCGTTGCAAGGGTCCCGTATTACCAGGCTATATCTAAATAGCTAGTTATTGCCAGTGACCTTCACATCAAACACTTGGTATAATTGTTAACAATGAGCATGGAAGGTAA
The DNA here is from genome assembly GCA_029216955.1 of Iris pallida. Classification (NCBI taxonomy): domain Eukaryota; kingdom Viridiplantae; phylum Streptophyta; class Magnoliopsida; order Asparagales; family Iridaceae; genus Iris; species Iris pallida. The sequence continues at coordinate 6,144,208 of JANAVB010008799.1, forward strand.
CGATAACGTCAAAATGCTTGTATAAAATGTTTAGGGTGGCTAGAAAGATCATCAAAAAGGAAGTCATATGATTTTTATCTATTCTTGAACCAAATGAGAGCCCGAAAATTAATTAGTCACTCGCCAGTACATGTTGATTGTACTGATCCTCGCTCTCTCCACAGGTACGCTAAATCAGGAGGAGCGTGCCACGTGAAAGAAGGAAACGCTCGTGTGTTTTGAAGCTTCGTTCGTGCGGTCGAAGCTTGGATCCAATCTCTTTTGAAGACTCCGCTGTTGAAAGCTAGAAGACAGATGGAGCGACTGCCCACTATCCCAGGTGGTTTTGAAATGCTGGTTGTAATCAGGGATGAAATGTATGGAATGGCTATCTCATCGGCCTTTATTTTGTAATGGAGTCAGTTTGTAAAAAGCCCGCACGACGTCCTTATATCGAGTTTGTAACATGATGTTCATTATCAATAAAGCTTGAGTTTTCCTTCTATATGAATGTGTTCAATTTCTATGCGTACTCTTATATATATATGCTGTTGTATCGGATGACCTTATGAACCGCCTTGTGCAAGCGCAACTTAGGCTTGCACGGCATCACGCCCGGGGGACGACTATCGATTCTACCGAATCGGGGTGTGACATAATGGTATCAGAGCACGGCTTTATGTCCTTGGCCCCCAGTGTCGAGTTTCTAGTCTCAAAACTGTTGGTCTCGTGTCGATGAGATATGTCATTCCATACGAGTGAGTCCGTGATAAGTATTATTACTAATGTATTTTTGCCTTCAAATTTCCAGAAAGTGCGGCGGTGAACGAAGAAAGTGCTTCGAGCGGCTCGAGTATCTCGAGGCCCGGACCCTCTAACGATGCCATGGAGCGGATGTTGCGCATGCTGGAAGCGCAACAACAACAAGCTCAGGAGAATCAACGCCTGAATGAGCAACATCGACGGAAGACTGAGGCACATCGACGGGAGGTAGAGGCACGCCAGACCCAGTTCGAGGCCCGATTCGATGCACAATTCAAGTTGCAGCAGAAGCAGCTTGATACTCTTCAGCAGATTGTACAGACAGTGGTGGCCAACAACAACAACTCCGCGACGACTCCTGCCGTGACCGAGCCTGCGGCCAGATAAAGCGAAATCGATCCGGAGGTACCCGAGCTTATGCCTGCGGCACCGAGAAGTTCCAACTTCGACGTGTCAAAATTCACAAAAAGCTTCCGTACTTCCTTTTGCGGTACTGAAGACCCTTCGTTGGCAATCGATTGGCTGGAGGAGTTGGAAGACCGGTTCGAGCTTCTGGGCGTCTATGAGTCCAAGAAAGTCGCTTGCGCTCAACTTCTACTCCGATTGAACGCGCACGACTGGTGGGCCGTGCAAAAGCGAGCAATCAGACACGACAACGAGGCAGCAACGATATCTTGGGCTACCTTCCGAGAGGCATTCGAGATCGAGTACCTTCCCGATGCCATTCGACAAGAGAAGGAGAATGAATTTATGCAGCTAAAGCAAGGGAATATGACGGTGCGGCAGTATGCAGCAGAGTTCAACAAGTTAGCCAAGTTTGCTGGACAATACCTGCCTTCCATGGCGAGTCGTGCACGACGGTTCGAAGTGGGCCTACGACCATCAATCGCCGCCCATGTGTCTGTTCCCAAATACCAAACGATAGGGGAGTCTCTCAACCACGCCCTCCGCCTTGAAAGCCAATACCCTCCAAGTGCTGCCGGCGCTGTGCATACCTACAATCACAAACGCCCTAGCCACGCGGGAGGAAACAATGGGACCAAGCGTCCAAACAATGGGCAACAAGGCGGGTACCAAGGGCGTAACCCATGGCCATATTGCATCCGCTGCCGCCGGAACGGTCACACTATCTTCGATTGTCCGATACCAGTAGATGGATGCTGGAACTGTGGCAAGAAGGGCCACATTCGTGCTGAGTGTCCAAGCAGAAGGCCGAACCCAACGGCGCCCCAACAGCACCGTCCAACGGTGCCTCAGCAACACCGCCCAGGGAATCAAGTTCCAGCACCTCGAGCCCAGCAACCTGTACCGTAAAATGGCCAAGACCGTCGCCCCAATGCCCAGGGCCGCGTCTACGCCATGACTCGAGATGAAGCGCTGGCATCAGACACGGTCGTGACAGGTATACTTAGTTTTAATAATGTGCCTGCTCACGTACTATTTGATTCAGGTGCTTCGCATAGTTTTATAGCGGCGGACTTTGTCGCCGAGCACAAATTTCCGTTAGTATCATTAGACCTCGACCTTAGCGTGAGCACACCTTCGAGCACACCTATACTAACTAATTCAGCCTGCACCGACGGGATTATCTGTATCGGCGGTCAAAAGATCGGTCTGGACGTGATGGTCCTAGACATGAATGACTTCGATATCATTCTGGGAATGGATTGGCTCGGGCCGTACAACGCAACCATAGACTGTGCCAGAAAGACGGTCACTTTCCGCATACCAGGAGTGCCTGAATTCTGCTTTTCGTGTGGTGAGGCGTCGTCGACCTGCATGTTGATCTCGGCAATCTCTGCTCGGAGGATGCTGCATTCTGGGTGCGAAGGCTACTTGGCGTCCGTCTGAGACATGCGACAGGATGGTGCAAACGTAGGTCAGACCGACGTTGTGGCAGAATTCCCCGATGTGTTTCCGGACGAGCTACCCGGCATGCCCCCCGACCGAGAGATCGAGTTCAGCATCGATACATTTCCCGATACTCGACCGATTTCTAAGGCCCCGTACAGAATGGCTCCCGCCGAGCTGAAGGAACTCAAGGTCCAGCTACAAGAGTTACTCGATAAAGGGTTTATTCGGCCTAGTGTTTCACCGTGGGGAGCGCCCGTATTGTTCGTAAAGAAGAAGGATAGGTCCCTGCGTCTGTGCGTCGATTACCGGGAGCTGAACAAAGCCACCATCCGGAACAAGTACCCATTGCCCCGTATAGACGACTTATTCGATCAACTGCAAGGCGCCTCAATATTTTCGAAGATTGATCTCCGCTCAGGTTATCATCAACTCAAGATCAAGTCAGACGACGTGCAAAAGTCCGCCTTTCGCACTCGTTACGGCCACTACGAGTTCCTGGTGATGCCATTCGGCCTGACGAACGCCCCTGCCGCCTTCATGGATCTGATGAATCGGGTATTTCGACCCTTTCTTGATAAATTTGTCGTAGTCTTTATTGACGATATTCTGGTCTACTCGAAAGACAGGGCGCAGCATGCAGAACATCTGCGGACCGTGCTCCAGACACTTCGAGAGAATCAGCTATATGCAAAGCAGAGTAAGTGCGAATTTTGGCTCAGCAGCGTATCCTTTCTGGGTCACATCATTTCGTCCGAAGGTATTGCAGTCGATCCGAAGAAGGTGGAAGCCGTTGCTGATTGGAGGCGGCCTGCGTCTGCTAGTGAGATTCGAAGCTTTCTTGGTTTGGCGGGATACTATCGACGCTTCGTGAAAGACTTCGCAAAGATTGCATCGCCATTGACTTGCCTCACTCAAAAGGGAGTCACGTATGAGTGGTCGGATGACTGTGAAGCTTCATTCTAGGAGCTAAAACGGCGATTGATTTCGGCACCTATACTCGCGCTTCCGGATGGGCCAGAGGGTTTCCAGATATTCAGCGATGCTTCAGGCCAGGGCTTGGGATGTGTGCTCATGCAGCGGAACAAGGTGATATCCTTCGCCTCGAGACAATTGAAGCCGCACGAGAAGAACTATCCTACGCACGACTTGGAGTTAGCGGCAATTGTGTTCGCGTTGAAATTGTGGCGTCACTATCTATATGGTGTGGCGTGCGCGATCTATACCGACCACAAGAGCCTCAAGTATCTCTTCACTCAGAAGGAATTGAACTTACGACAGCGGCGCTGGCTCGAACTGATAAAAGACTATGACTTGACGATCGACTACACTCCGGGCAAGGGAAATGTTGTGGCGGACGCTCTGAGTCGAAAATATCTTGCCTCGCTCTCCATCGACCGCAGACTACTACAAGATTTAGAAGAAATGGGCATCGATCTCCGGGTTCGATTCAGGGATATACGGTTGGCGCAGCTGCAGTTAGAGCCGAGTTTGCTGGAAAAGATCAAGACCGCTCAGAAGGATGATCCGTACCTGAAGAAAATGTACGAGCGAATTTCAACAGGTAGTGCGACCGACTTTATGGAAGACAAGACCGGCGTGCTGAGAATGAATGGCCGACTATGCGTTCCGGATGATAAAGAACTACGAAGGAAGATAATGTCGGAGGCCCATTATACGAAATATACATTGCATCCAGGCAGTACCAAGATGTATAAGGACCTTCGTACGACCTTCTGGTGGCACGGGATGAAGAGAGATGTGGCGCTCTTCGTGTCGCAATGCATGGCCTGTCAGCAGGTGAAAGCTGAACATCAACGACCGGGCGGAGAGATGCAGAACCTTGCCATTTCAGAGTGGAAATGGGATCATGTCACGATGGACTTTATTGTTGGCCTGCCAAAGACACCACGGGGGAACGACGCTATCTGGGTCATCGTCGATCGACTAACCAAGTCAGCGCACTTCATTGCCATCAAAGTTACTTGGAGCGTTGATCGCCTGGCACAGATTTATCTTGACGAGATAGTACGGCTGCACGGAGTTCCAGTATCCATTGTCTCTGATCGGGATTCACGGTTCATGTCGCGATTCTGGAGTAGCCTTCAGTCGGCACTGGGTACCAAGTTGCAATTCAGCTCAGCTTACCATCCTCAGACCGACGGCCAAACGGAGCACGTTAATCAGATTCTCGAAGACATGCTACGGCTCTGCGCAATTGACTTCAAATCAAGCTGGGACGTCCACCTACCGTTGGCAGAATTTGCATACAACAATAGCTATCAGTCCAGCATCCAAATGGCGCCGTATGAAGCTTTGTACGGCCGGAAGTGCAGATCGCCCATTTGCTGGGATGAAGTCGGGGAACGGCAGATACTCGGCCCGGAGCTGGTGGAACAGACTGTGGAGAAGGTCAAGCTCATTCGAGAAAGACTGAAGATTGCACAAAGTCGGCAAAAGAGCTACGCCGATACCCATCGAAGACCGCTTGAGTTCCAGGTGGGCGATCATGTGTTCCTGAAGGTGTCGCCTATGCGAGGAGTTACTCGGTTTGGCGCGAGGGGGAAGCTGAGCCCGAGATTCGTTGGGCCGTTTGAAATACTCGAGCGGGTCGCCCCAGTGGCCTATAAAATTGCCCTACCGCCGGCGCTCGAAGGTGTGCACAACATCTTCCACGTCTCCCAGCTGCGGAAGTACGTGCACGACCCTAGCCACGTGGTAGATTTTGGCCAGCTGGAGCTAAAGTCCGACTTATCCTACGTCGAAGTGCCAGTTCAAATCATAGAACGCAAGGATAAGCTGCTGCGGAATCGGACGATCCCTCTCGTTCGCATACTTTGGAGGAACCATGCGGCAGAAGAGTCGACATGGGAACTCGAGTCTGAGATGAAGGAAAAGTTCCCTTCATTGTTTTCATAGAGGTAGGTTCTGTTCTTAAGTTTCAAGGACGAAACTTATTTTTAGTTGGTTATGGTGTAGTGCCCCGTCCCTACATCGTGCCCCGTTGTCCGTCCACGGGGTGCGCGAGAAAGGAACACTGTCGCTATCGACTCGGTCGGGACCGATAGGTCGGGATCGATCGAATCGATCGAACGGGAACGGTTGAATTAAGATCCATTCCACGTTATGGAATGGCTTCTTCGGAACCAAGTCCCACATTCAGCGGGTAGCGCCTCGAGGATTGACTCTGCGGCTGAGTCGGGAGAGACCTCCCGTTGCTCTGCTTTTCACGTCGCTTGCGTTGGTTTTGGCTTTGGCTTTCTGAATGCGTTTTCGTGAATGTTTTCGATGGTTTTCATGGTTTACATTTCGAGCTCGCATTTCCTATTGAACTCTTGTATAATACAGTGTTCTAATCGGTTGCTTGTGCGATTTCAGGTGATCGCGTAGGCGACGTCTAGCACAGCCAACAAGTCCCTCGCCTCAAGCAAAACTCAAGGTAAGTGGCTGACCTCCTTCGTCTCGACCCTCTATTTCAAAATGTGAACTCAGGTAATGATATCGTAATTGAATGAATTGCTTAAAGAATACAAGTCCTATGGGTTAGAGGAGAAAAAGATGTGTTGCGTAGAAAAGAGATAGAATTATTACAAGCCTGCAAAACAAACAAGTAAATGAATCGATTACGGTCTTGGACAACTTGTCGACAAGGGCGATGGTTTCTTCGAGCGGCAACCCGGGGCCACGGGACCGACTCGGCCTAGGAAGAAACAGGTTATAGCCGAGCTGGGTATGAAGCAACCGGTAAGACGGGGACTTGCATCGGAGCTCGCTACTTGCGTTGCAAGGGTCCCGTATTACCAGGCTATATCCAAATGGCTAGTTATTGCCAATGACCTTCACATCAAACACTTGGTATAATTGTTAACAATGAGCATGGAAGGTAACGATAACGTCAAAATGCTTGTATAAAATGTTTAGGGTGGCTAGAAAGATCATCAAAAAGGAAGTCATATGATTTTTATCTATTCTTGAACCAAATGAGAGCCCGGAAATTAATTAGTCACTCGCCAGTACATGTTGATTGTACTGATCCTCGCTCTCTCCACAGGTACGCTAAATCAGGAGGAGCGTGCCACGTGAAAGAAGGAAACGCTCGTGTGTTTTGAAGCTTCGTTCGTGCGGTCGAAGCTTGGATCCAATCTCTTTTGAAGACTCCGCTGTTGAAAGCTAGAAGACTGATGGAGCGACTGCCCACTATCCCAGGTGGTTTTGAAATGCTGGTTGTAATCAGGGATGATATATATGGAATGGCTATCTCATCGGCCTTCATTTTGTAATGGAGTCAGTTTGTAAAAAGCCCGCGCGGCGTCCTTATATCGAGTCTGTAACATGATGTTCATTATCAATAAAGCTTGAGTTTTCCTTCTATATGAATGTGTTCAATTTCTATGCGTACTCTTATATATATATGCTGTTGTATCGGATGACCTTATGAACCGCCTTGTGCAAGCGCAACTTAGGCTTGCACGGCATCACGCCCGGGGGACGACTATCGATTCTACCGAATCGGGGCGTAACATCAGCAGTCTGAATGCTCTCCGGCGTCGGTAGGTGAGTATAGTCCTGGAACTCACCGCGGGTCCCCGTGACATGGCGAGATGCCAAAGAGTCCATAATCCAACCTGGTTGGTGGACAGCTGCTACAAGAGCAAGTGCAGGAATACCTGTGCTGGTTTGGGCAAAACAAGTGATGTGATCCTCCGAGGTAGATGACGCCCCATGACTGCCGTCCGAACTCAGCTTCGTGCTGCGTAACTTCGCGAGGAACTCCTTCTCAAGAGGGGTTAACTCAGCCAGGTAATTTTTATCCCCTTCCTCCGTCAGATTAGCTTTGTGTCATCCAGAATAGTTTCCCGTTCTACCAGCATAACCGCCTCTACCACCTCGACGTCCACTGCGGTCCCGTCTACGATCACTCGACGGACTTTGCAGGGGTTTTGGACAAAATTTGATGTAATGCCCTGAGTCACCACAGTTGTGGCAAACACTGGCCACAGAAGAAGGCGGATTGAAGGCGGCAAGGACAGATTTGTCAACAGCGGCTTGCTCCCCCTGGAAATAGCCCTTGTTGGGCATCAACTTCAATCGAGCCTCTTTTTGTGCCATGGCAGCTATGGCTTCTTCTAAGGTTGAAAGCATGGGCTGCGCTAGGAGTACATTCTTTCTATGCTCAAACACAGGGTTAAGACCCTTCAAGAACTTCATCATCTATTGTCGCAAAATATAATCCAAAAACTTTTGAAAATATTTCGCAAATACTGGTTCGACTTGTGCATCTTCCATCCCAAGAGGATCATAGTGATCCAGATCAGACCAGTACTTCTTCAACAGTGCTGCATACTCAGAGATGGTACGGTCATCCTGGGCCACCCTATCAAGTTTATCCTACAGTTGGAAGACCCGCATATGATTGCCTGAGCCTGAGTACATATCATTCAAAGTCCGCCATATATCAGCAGCAGCCTCCATCGCCTCTATATTGCCCGACACCTGGTCGGTCAAGGAGGCTTTCAACCATCCAGCTACAACATTGTTGACAATTTTCTAAATAGTAAACTCCTTTGAGGAGGGATCATATGGCGTCTTGGTTTGGCCATTGGCATAGCCAACCAAGCCTCGTCCCTTCAGCATCCATATTGCCTGCCGTGACCATTTCAAGTAGTCGGGCGTCCTTTTCAACTTCGTCTCCAGCTTGTCCAGCTTCCATATTTTGTAGGGTGACGGATCCACATCAGTATGGATCACACGTGGGGTTGCCTCGGTTAATCTCTTTGATAAAATATCATCAACCAAGGCCTTCATCTCTTCTGCTATCAGTTTACCACTGATCGAATCCATGGCGTCTTCAACTGTGATTCATCGTCGTCGTCGCCGTCTTCGTCGGCTTCGTCGTCGTCATCTTCGTCGGCTTTGTCGTCGTCTTTATGTAAAGTCTTCAACAGAGACCTTACAAATGCGTGGTTAACGCGGCCAACACCAACGCACGCATGTGGATCCTAATTTGTAGATCGAGAAAAAAAATAAAAAAGTATTTTGTAATTTCGGAGGGCGTAATCTAGGAACAGATGGTGCAAATAAAGCATTTGACGTCCATCCGTCTTCGAATAACCGCCCACATAATATCTCACGCAAATTATGGTTTTTTTCGAAAAAAGGGGGGGCGGCAGCAGTTGGGTCGGAAGAGGTGGGGGGGCATCGGGAGGGGGGCAGCAGCAGGTGTAGTGCCCCGACCCGCAAAGTCAATCGGAGGAATCGAAACGCCGACGGCGTTGGAACTAAGCCTTGCAACGGCTCGCCCGGAGACATCGTTCAGGTGGGGGAGTTTCGGTGAACTTACTCCATCTTAGCTTGCACATAATAAATTGTGTTTTCAACTCGCACAAGTAGGCTAATGTAAAAGCTACGCACCAACATAGCTAAGGGAGTAATCCCGTCGGGTCGGAATGTCCTAGAACATGGTAAATGGTCCCACGGTCTGCATAGAAGTCGGCTCAGCGTGCTTTTAAATGACACTCGATCCTTCGTTCCCGTGGCTTGGGAGAAGGATGTTGGCTCAAGTTGCTAAGTTGCCCCAACACTCGAAATAGCCTAAGTCCTAGGCATCGCCTGCGTGATTGCTTGTTAACGCAGGCACGGTCCCATTGTACAAGGCTTGGCATAGCCTTCGCATGTCCCGTACGGCTTAGAATAGCCTTCGTATGTCCCGTTGGTCCCGTCGATTCGTCCCGATACTAAGTCATAGGCGTCGCTCGCATGAATGCTTAACAAAGCAGGCACGGTCCCGTCCAGCAAGGCTTGGCATAGCCTTCGCACGTCCCGCAAGTTACGTCGTCTTGTACGGCTTATTGGCTTAAGTCTAGGCAACCGAGAACTTGGTTGTTAAGTCGACCCCGTGCCTAGCACGTTCCCTCGAGGCGTAGCTCGGCGTAACCTTCGCTCGTCGAGTCATTACTCGTACAAGTGAACAAGAGTTGCTCTAGGCTAACGAAGCCATTCCTAGCGCTATCCCGCTCTAGCTACGGTTGTCAAGTCAAGTAGTCCCTTGAGAACAAGGCTCGTCGTATAAGTATATGATTTGAGCGTTAGCGTCGCCTAGAGAACCATGCCTGTCTAAGGCACGAGCCACGGCCGAATACTTGATTAAGCATGCCGGTCCCGTCCGGTCATGTCCTGCCTGAATACTTAAATAAGCATGCCGGTCCTGCCCGGTCATGTCCTGCCTGAATACTTGATAAGTCTCGTACGAGATCGGTCCCGCGGCTTGGGAGTCTCGATAGAATAAAGGAATGTATGGTCATGTTAAGGAAAGAACTAGATAGATTGAATAGATCGAGTCTTGTATGGTCATGGACAACTTGTCGACAAGGTGTAGTCTTCTCGGGTGATCTCCTCCGGGGCACCGGGATCATCCGCCCAGGAGAAGCGAGTGTGGCTCAAAGTAGGATGCTGGATGACCGCATGGGAGTATCGGCGCTTCCGGGGCTAGCTACCCTTAGAAGGGCGGACCGATACCCCCGCCGAGCCATGTCCAAGATAGCTTGAAATTGCTAGTGACCACTCATGTAGATGTGTCGGCAATAGCGACATACCGCGTGTATGCCTTTGGATTTGGGTCTAGTGCTTGAATGCAGGTCCTGTTGGTAACACAAGGTCTGGGCCTAAGACTGGGCTGCAGCGTAGGCACCGTGCTTGTCACGATAGATTGGCGTCGGGATGTCCATGAGATTAATGCTAGGTTTGGCAAGTCTTGTCTAAAGTTGGTTCATGAGTCGAACAGGAAGGCCGCAAGGCGGTAGCACGATAAGTCTTGATAACTTGCGAGGCGCGGCCTCAATCTTGAAGCACGAGCAAAGTCTAAGTAAAGTCTAAGGCACGACCTGCACGAGTCGTCCCGTTGCCGTCCCTTGGCACTTGAATCGTTAGCACAAGAATTGGTCTAGTGGCACTTGAGTTTAATCAAAGGTCCTGGCACGGCCGAGTTCACGTGAATTGCCCCTCGACAAAGCACAGTCTTGAACCAGTATAAGTTTGGAATAGAATGTGGCACGACCCTGCCGTCCCGCCTTGAAGTTTGGTCAAGTACCTAAGCGATGAGGCACTGCCTCGATCAAAACACACGTTGGCAAGATAGCGTGACCCTGTCGTTGCACGACCTTGTCGTTGTATCGCTAGTTATCAACTGAGACGTCCTTGTCCTAAAATGAATCCTAAGGCAAGACTAGAAAGACAATTGAAAGGGTTTAAGCTGCACAAAGTAAATGAAACGTGTCGGTTATGTATGGGTGGGCGAAAAGCTCACTCCACCAGTACAGTGGTACTGACACCCACATAGTGTTTCATGTGCAGGCACAGGTAGAAGCTCGTGGCGCGGAGCTCGCTTGGATGCATCGAGGCATGGAGTTCCTTGGCGAGTCGAAGCGTGCGGCCGCGTGACCCGAAGACTTATACAGGACATAATGTATGGACATCGCCTTCCGAAGCTTCCGCTAGATTCAAGTATTGTATCGAGAGAAGAGAGAGAGAGCAGAGTGACTTGTAACATGAGTGAAAAGTGAGCCTGAGAGACTTGTAATCGGCCTTGCGCCCACAATGTAATCTTGTATTCAATATCAATAAAGAGATTCTTTTGAGTTACTTGTGTCCATGTGTTCTTCTTTAAATTCTGCTGCAATGTTTTCAATGTTTCTGCTTGGGACTTCTGTGCGATGACCCCGTCGCCGCCGATGTAATCGGCCGTTATGGAATTACCTTGCACGAGCGCAATCTAGGCTCGTGCGGCATCACGCCTTAGCGAGGACGATCGCTCCTACGGGAGCGGGGCATGACATAATGGTATCAGAGCACGGCTTTACGTCCTTGGACTTCATGTCGAATTTCTCAGTTTTGGAAAGCTCGTCGTTGGAAAATAAGTGTACGCTCTCTCTCGATTGTCCCTCGGCATGTCCATACAATAAGTCTAAATATTTTCGAAAGCTCGTACAAGCGTTCACTCAAACGCATCGATAGGCAAGGCCTTTGTGCCGAACGTTGCAAACTTGACTCGATTGAAAACACGTGCTAATGTTAGCAAGTCGCACGTGTGCCCGAATAGTACTACATCGACCTTAGCAAGTCGCATGCATGCCTAATTAGTCCAAATGTCGACCCTAACAAATGAGCTTGCAAACTCAACATTTAGTCTGCACGGGATAGCTATGCACACGGCCTTTTGGCTAAATTGTGTTTCGCGTCGCGCACCTCGACCCTTGGTGCAACGAATCGCGAACGATATCAAGTATCGCTCGGTCGGGGGTGGAGATGCACTTAGAGTGTCTGTCGATAGGAATGCTATCGAGTTAACGCTTAGGCGTACATGAAGGATTGACTTGGATTTCGAGATATAGTGCGAACGACTTTGTGCGTCGGTACGACGCGAGCGACTACGCTAGTAATTCGTCGAACGAATCTAAGAGATGTCTTAGCGCATGATGCGAACTTGATTGAGGACTAGAATGGATGGCTCGAATCCGAGTGGTGTATGGATTTTTCTTGGAAATGATTCGAGCGGAAATTGAGGATTTCGAGTATGTCGGCGAGGCGATACGATCGCGCAAAGCCTTAGAGCGCGTCACATTTAGTTGGACGTGACTTCGTGTGTCTCGAACGAGCATCTCGTTCGGACGACTTGCGAGTAGGCAACGCGAGTAGAAATCGATATCGAAATGATTCGAACCGATGAATGAAAATGAATGGTCTTGATCGAGGAAACTTAGAGGAATCGCACGTACGATTTCGGATTGATACAAATGAAATGTGACTTGGGTTTTGAACGACGATCTTGAAATGAGCTTGAGGAATAGTGATCGAGCTTGATCTTGAATATCGAGGAAATTGTGGGATATCCAACTCGGACAATAGCATCAGTCGCACGACTCGAAATTGGCTGCAAGGAAGATCGTCAGGTTACACATATCGTCGATGGTATTGAGGCGTATCAGAGACCGATATGCGATAACTCGGGGGTACTCTGACTCGGTAAATGATGAACGTGCAAATATTACTGTTCCGATGGATGTTGTAATCGGGATATTGAAATGTATCGAGGAAAAGATAAACTTGGCTCGAGGATTTTCTGGTTGAACAAATGACGGGTAGACTGTCGAATCGAAATCTGTCTCGGATGAAAATGAAAATGCTTGGATTTACTTCGACGATAACCCCAACATCGACATTCTTGTCTATGCGAGCGCAATTACAGCCTCGCACATGCGTCGCGCCGATTAGGGCGATCACTCCGCGTGAGCGCTGGTATGGTGATTCATACAGCGGGAGTGATCAAACTTGCTTGGCGTGGCAATTTGTATGCTTCGACTTGTGGTTTGACACGAAGGTGACTCGTGAATGAATCAGTGTGCTTGAGGATTGAGTAGATCCAATCCGCGTATCGAGAAGGAATGAGTCTAGACTCAAATAAGAGTTACGCCCCGATGAGAACGATTATTCTGCGGGCGCGTTGCATGGTGATTCATAAACCGTCGTGGATAATCGGACTCGCGTGAGATTGGGGCGCAACGTATTGTCAAGCTAGATGACCTTGTGATCGAGTACACGAATTGGTTAGAGTTGGAGATTGAACGGATTTGAATTCTGTGCAACGAACGTGTCGATACGAATAGGTGATCGTGCTCGATGTTTAGAAATCTGAGTGACGCGAGCTTGGGTAGAAAATCCCGTATTATCGACTATGGTTTGACCCTAGGATTGGGGTCAGTATTGGCATTATTGTTGGGGAACTATGATTCCAATCCTGACATTGACTTAGCCTCGAAAAGATTGGCCTAGCGGTTAGGCGAAACGTCCCTGTTGCAAGTGTTATCAATCGAAGGATTGATCTTGAGGATTAGTTTAAATGGATAGTATAAATCACGAATGTAAGAAATCCTGCTCACGAGACTCGGCTGACATGCATATATTTCAGGGACGCCTGGGTATGTGCACGATGCGACTCGAGTGAGAATGACAACTCTCTATCATGCGGCTTGGTTGAATGCATGTATTTTGGGGATGCTTGGAATGCGTGCACGATCCAGCCAAGTGATACGTTGAGTTCAAACACGACTGGGGAACGAGAGTGTCGAGATCTTGAAATCGTGTTAACGGAAAGATTGATAAGTCGTGCGAGCGTAGCTCGGAATCGAAGGAACGCGTAGGCGAGATGCATACGAATAAGTCTTGGCCATAGAAATGGTAGGATGGCCTGCCCTCAGGAAAGTCTCGAGGACGAGACTTGTTCTGAGTGGTGTATGTTGTAGTGCCCCGACCCGCAAAGTCAATCGGAGGAATCGAAACGCCGACGGCGTTGGAACTAAGCCTTGCAACGGCTCGCCCGGAGACATCGTTCAGGTGGGGGAGTTTCGGTGAACTTACTCCATCTTAGCTTGCACATAATAAATCGTGTTTTCAACTCGCACAAGTAGGCTAATGTAAAAGCTACGCACCAACATAGCTAAGGGAGTAATCCCGTCGGGTCGGAATGTCCTAGAACATGGAAAATGGTCCCACGGTCTGCATAGAAGTCGGCTCAGCGTGCTTTTAAATGACACTCGATCCTTCGTTCCCGTGGCTTGGGAGAAGGATGTTGGCTCAAGTTGCTAAGTTGCCCCAACACTCGAAATAACCTAAGTCCTAGGCGTCGCCTGCGTGATTGCTTGTTAACGCAGGCACGGTCCCATTGTACAAGGCTTGGCATAGCCTTCGCATGTCCCGCACGGCTTAGAATAGCCTTCGTATGTCCCGTTGGTCCCGTCGATTCGTCCCGATACTAAGTCATAGGCGTCGCTCGCATGAATGCTTAACAAAGCAGGCACGGTCCCGTCCAGCAAGGCTTGGCATAGCCTTCGCACGTCCCGCAAGTTACGTCGTCTTGTACGACTTGTTGGCTTAAGTCTAGGCAACCAAGAACTTGGTTGTTAAGTCGACCCCGTGCCTAGTACGTTCCCTCGAGGCGTAGCTCGGCGTAACCTTCGCTCGTCGAGTCATTACTCGTACAAGTGAACAAGAGTTGCTCTAGGCTAACGAAGCCATTCCTAGCGCTATCCCGCTCTAGCTACGGTTGTCAAGTCAAGTAGTCCCTTGAGAACAAGGCTCGTCGTATAAGTATATGATTTGAGCGTTAGCGTCGCCTAGAGAACCATGCCTGTCTAAGGCACGAGCCACGGCCGAATACTTGATTAAGCATGCCGGTCCCGTCCGGTCATGTCCTGCCTGAATACTTAAATAAGCATGCCGGTCCTGCCCGGTCATGTCCTACCTGAATACTTGATAAGTCTCGTACGAGATCGGTCCCGCGGCTTGGGAGTCTCGATAGAATAAAGGAATGCATGGTCATGTTAAGGAAAGAACTGGATAGATTGAATAGATCGAGTCTTGCATGGTCATGGACAACTTGTCGACAAGGTGTAGTCTTCTCGGGTGATCTCCTCCGGGGCACCGGGATCATCCGCCCGGGAGAAGCGAGTGTGGCTCAAAGTAGGATGCTGGATGACCGCATGGGAGTATCGGCGCTTCCGGGGCTAGCTACCCTTAGAAGGGCGGACCGATACCCCCGCCGAGCCATGTCCAAGATAGCTTGAAATTGCTAGTGACCACTCATGTAGATGTGTCGGCAATAGCGGCATACCGCGTGTATGCCTTTGGATTTGGGTCTAGTACTTGAATGCAGGTCCTGTTGGTAACACAAGGTCTGGGCCTAAGACTGGGCTGCAGTGTAGGCACCGTGCTTGTCACGATAGATTGGCGTCGGAATGTCCATGAGAATAATGCTAGGTTTGGCAAGTCTTGTCTAAAGTTGGTTCATGAGTCGAACAGGAAGGCCGCAAGGCGGTAGCACGATAAGTCTTGATAACTTGCGAGGCGCGGCCTCAATCTTGAAGCACGAGCAAAGTCTAAGTAAAGTCTAAGGCACGACCTGCACGAGTCGTCCCGTTGCCGTCCCTTGGCACTTGAATCGTTAGCACAAGAATTGGTCTAGTGGCGCTTGAGTTTAATCAAAGGTCCTGGCACGGCCGAGTTCATGTGAATTGCCCCTCGACAAAGCACAGTCTTGAACAAGTCTAAGTTTGGAATAGAATGTGGCACGACCCTGCCGTCCCGCCTTGAAGTTTGGTCAAGTACCTAAGCGATGAGGCACTGCCTCGATCAAAACACATGTTGGCAAGATAGCGTGACCCTGTCGTTGCACGACCTTGTCGTTGCATCGCTAGTTATCAACTGAGACGTCCTTGTCCTAAAATGAATCCTAAGGCAAGACTAGAAAGACAATTGAAAGGGTTTAAGCTGCACAAAGTAAATGAAACGTGTCGGTTATGTATGGGTGGGCGAGAAGCTCACTCCACCAGTACAGTGGTACTGACACCCACATAGTGTTTCATGTGCAGGCACAGGTAGAAGCTCGTGGCGCGGAGCTCGCTTGGATGCATCGAGGCATGGAGTTCCTTGGCGAGTCGAAGCGTGCGGCCGCGTGACCCGAAGACTTATACAGGACATAATGTATGGACATCGCCTTCCGAAGCTTCCGCTGGATTCAAGTATTGTATCGAGAGAAGAGAGAGAGAGCAGAGTGACTTGTAACATGAGTGAAAAGTGAGCCTGAGAGACTTGTAATCGGCCTTGCGCCCACAATGTAATCTTGTATTCAATATCAATAAAGAGATTCTTTTGAGTTACTTGTGTCCATGTGTTCTTCTTTAAATTCCGCTGCAATGTTTTCAATGTTTCTGCTTGGGACTTCTGTGCGATGACCCCGTCGCCGCCGATGTAATCGGCCGTTATGGAATTGCCTTGCACGAGCGCAATCTAGGCTCGTGCGGCATCACGCCTTAGCGAGGACGATCGCTCCTACGGGAGCGGGGCGTGACAGCAGGGGCGTTCGACGGCGGCAGCAGGGAGGGCGTCGGGGCAGCAGGGGGGTCGCCGGAGGGGGGCGTCGGGGGCAGAGGGGCAGGGGATGGCGTCGACGGCAGGGGGGCATCGGGGCAGTAGGGGTGAGCGGCAGCATGGGGTCGTCGGGGGGGCATGGGGGGGCATCGGAGGGGCAGGGAGGGGGGCGTCGGCGGCAGGGGGTATGCCGGGTTGGGGAAGGGGTAGGATTTTTTGTGTGGTTATGGCTCTGATACCATGTAGAGAATAATTATTGTATATATTTTATTGATTGGCTACTCCACTACTTATAGGGAGTCTAGTTCCTCTTCATACTACATTTTTCAATGTGGGACTAAATCCCTTATTAGTTCTCAACAGATTCATACTCCTAATAGAGAACTGAATACCAAATCAGTGTATCGACTCATCCATGAACGAGCTACCAGTTCTCTTAATGTTAATAACCAATCTGACTTCAATGATTAGAAGAAGTTCTGGAAGATTAGCAACATCTGTCCTCATGTGCTTATGTTTTCTTGGAGATCTCTACAAAATTCTCTACCAACTGGAGCTAATCTTCATAGGAGGCTTCAAACAATAAACCCCATTTGCATGCTATGCTAGGTGTAAACTGAAACCCTTGATCACATATTATTTCATTGTTCTGTTTCAGGACCAGCTTGGGAAAGGATTTGAGACATCAAAAACCATCTTCACCAACATACAACTATTGCTTCCTTCATGAAGAGCATTCTTTCAAGCGGAGATAACTCCATAATTCTTCCTTGCCTATACTTGATGTGGACAATCTGGAAAGCTCGCAATGAGGCAATTTTTGAGAGGAGAATGTCACGCCCCGACTCGCCGAATCGGTCGTCCTCGCCTTGACTCGAGCTAAATTGATCCCATGAGCCGGGACGTGATGCCGTGCAAGTCTTTATTCGACTTGCACAAGGCATGGATGTGCACTTGGGATTTACTTTGACACTACGTATTGAAATTAAACAGTGCAGAGAGTTGAAGACATAGCATAGGAAGAAATTTAGCTTTTCATTCATAAACTTCCAAAGACGCATTCAGAAATCGACGCGAAAGCACACTATCAAATCCATGCAACAATTCGTTCAGAAAGCCAAGAAAACAAATAAAACCAACGACAGACGGGTTGCGTCGCTCTCTTTAGTGTTCATTCGCCAAGACGCCGCCTACCGCATCTAAGACTTATTCCAACAGTAGCCGATCCATTAGTTGGAACGGTACTCATGTCACCCGTCCTAATCGATTTTATTGATGCCATGGTTTTTGTATACCAAACTCGTCTCCGAATCAGACTAGCCATCTATGTTTTCGACCATGTCTGACTTGCTACGAGCCTATTATATAGTGCTTTGCCCCAACGGGAGTGGGGCATTACATAATATAACACTAAGAAAAAGTTTCGCCCCGAAACTTAAGAACAAGGGTATGACCTTCGTCGGCGAAAAGTGCTATGCACGGGGTCGACTTGAACAACCAACTCTTGGATGCCTAGACTTAAGCCAACAAGTCGTGCAAGACGACTTAACCTACGGGACATACGAGGGCAATGCCAAGCCTTGGACCACGGGACAGTGCATGCATTTTCAAGCATTCACACGACGACGCCTATGACTTAGGCTAACTCGAGCGTTGGGACAAAATGATGAGACCATGCATGCTTTATCAAGCATTCACGCGGGCGACGCCTATGACTTAGGCTTATTCGAGTGTCGGGGAAACTTAGCAACATAGGCAAGCTTCCTTCTCCCAAGCCACGGGACGAAGGATCGAGTGTCATTTGAAAGCACGCTGAGCCGACTTCTAAGCAGACCGTGGGACCATTTTCCATGTTCTAAGACTTTTCGACGGGTCGAGATTATTCCCTTAGCTATGTGGATGCTCTCTTTTATTAACAAGTCTAACTTGTGCAAGTTGAAAACATGCGAGTTATTAAGTAAAGGCTAAGATGAGGCAAGTTCACCGAAACTATCCCACCTGTGCGAGGAGTCGCCTCGACCGAGCGAGCCTTCGAGCAGCCATTGCAAGGCTAAGTCCGAACGTCGTCAGCGTTTTGATTTCCTCCGATTGACTTTAAGGACGGTGCACTACATCATACACCACTCAGAACAAGTCTCGTCCTTGAGACTTTTCTGAAGGCAAGCCATTCTACCATTTCTATGGCCAAGACTTAATCGTACACACTCCGCCCACGCGTTCCTTCGATTCCGAGCCATGCTTGCACGACCATCAATCCTTTCCCTTAACTCGATTTTAAGTCCTCGACACTTTTCCATTCCTTTATTCTTACTTGAACTCAACGTATCACTTGGTTGGATCGTGCATGCATTCTAAGCATCCCCAAAATACATGCATTCAACCAAGCCGCATGATAGAGAATTCGTCGTTCTCACTCGAGTCGCATCATGCACATACTCAGGCATCCCAGAAATATATGTATGTCAGCCGAATCTCGTAAGGGGCATTCCTATATTCGTGATTCACGCTATCCATCTATGCCAATCCTCAAGATCAATCTTTCGATAGATAACTCATTGAAACAGGGCGTCTCGCCTAACCGCTAGGCCATTTTTCAAGGCTAAAGTCAATATCAGGATTGGAATCATAGTTCCCCAATAATAATGCCAACACTGACCCCAATCCTAGGGTCAAACCAAAGTCGGTAGTACGAGGTTTTTCTACCCAAGCTCGCATCACTCAAATTTCAAAACATCGAGCACGATCACCTATTTACATCAATGCATTCGTTGCGTATATTCAAATCCATTCAAATCACCAATTCTAACCAATTCATGTATTCGATCACGAGGTCGTCAAGCTTTGACAATTTGTTGCACCCCAATCTCACACGAGTCCGATTATCCACGGTGGTTTATGAATCACCATATAACGCTCCCGTGGAATAATCATTCTCATCGGGGCGTAACTTTTGTTTGAGTCTAGATTAATTCATTCTCGATACGCGGATTGGACCTACGCAATCCTCAAATTCGACCGTCACACACGCTAAGTCATTTTTGAGTCCACATTCGTGTTAAACCACAAGTCGAAGCACACAAATTGCCACGCCGTGCTAGTTCAATTACCCCCGCTGTATGAATCACCATACCAGTGCTCACGCAGAGTGATCGCCCTAATCGACGCGACACATGTGCGAGACTGGAGTTGCGCTCGCATAAGACAGGAACGTCAATGTTGTGGTTATTGACGAGGCAAATCCAAACATATCATTTTCATCCAAGTCAAGGCTCCAATTTGAAAGTCTAACCATCATTCATTCAACTAGAAAATTCTCGAGCCATGTCTATCATTTCCTCGACACGTTTCAATATCCCGAGTATAGCATCCATCGGAACAATAATATTTGCACGATCGTCATTCACCGAGTCAGAGTAACCCCGAGTTATCGCATATCGATCTTTGATATGCCTCAATACCATCGACGATATGCGTAACCTGACGATCTTCCTTTGCAACCAATTTCGAGTAGTACGACTGATGCTATTGTTCGAACTGGATATACCATAATTCTTCGATGTTCAAAATCAAGTTCGATCGCTATTCCTCGAGCTAGTTTCAATATTGTTGTCCAAAACTTAAGTCACATTTCATTTGACGCAATCCAAAACCGTAAGCACGATCCTCTAGGTTTCCTTGATCAAGACATTCACTTTTATTCATCGTTCTGAATCGTTTTCTAACTCGCGTTGCCCATTGACAAGTTGTCCGAACGACATCTCGTTCGGGACATTCGAAGTCACGACCAACTAAGCGTGACGCGTTCTAAGGCTCGGTGCATCGCATCGCCTCGCCGACATACTCGTCGTTACCTCTAATCCTTAATTCTTGCTCGAATGATTTCCTTGACAAATCATACACCACTCGGATTCGAGCCATCCGATCTAGCCTATAATCATGTTTCGTATTCGCTCGATATCACATCGTTCAGATTCGTTCGACGAATCTCTAGCGTACTCGCTCACGTCGTCTCGACGTACTAAGTCGTTCGCACTATTCCTCAAAATCCAAGCCAATCTTTCATTTAAGCCTAAGCGTTAGCCCGATAGCGTTTCTATCGATATACAATCTAAGTGCATCTCCGCTCCCGATCGAGCGATACTTGATATCACTCGCAACTCGTTTGCACCAAAAAGTTGAGGTGTACGACATGCGGCACAACTTAGCTAAAAGGCCGTATGCATAGCTATCCCGTGCGGACTTTTATTCAAGTTTGTATGCTCATTTGCTAGGTTGACACAAGGCTAGTTAGGCACGCACGTGACATGTCAACTTAGCATGTGTTTTCTTTCAGGACAAGTTTGACACCATTCCGCGCAAAGGACTACCAATGTGTCCGACGATGGCCTATCGATACGTTCGATTGAACGCTTGCACGAGCTTTTAAAAATATTTAGACTTATTGTATGGACATGCCGAGGGACATTCAAGAGAGAGTGCATACTTGTTTTCCAACGATGAGCTTTTAAAACTGAGAAATTCGACGTGAAGTCCAAGGACGTAAAGCCGTGCTCTGATACCATTATGTCATGTCCCACTCCCGTAGGAGCGATCGTCCTCGCTAAGGTGTGATGCCGCACGAGCCTAGATTGCACTCATGCAAGGCAGTTTCATAACGGCCGATTACATCGACGGCGACTGGGTCGTCGCACAGAAGTCCCAAGCAGAAACATTGAACATGCAGCAAAAATTTAAAGGGCAAAACACAAGTTATTCAAAAGAGATCTTTATTGATATTGAACAATAAAATTACAATAGGCGCAAGGCCATGATTACAAGTCTCTCGTCCTCACTTTTCTCTCATTTTACAAGTCACTCTGCTCTCTCAATTACAATGCTTGAGCCTACGAAAGCTTCGGAAGGCGATGTCCATACATTATGTCATGTATAAGTCTTGAGTTCATACGGCCGCATGCTTCGACTCGCCAAGAAACTCCGTGCCTCGACGCATCCAAGCGAGCTCTGCGCCACGAGCTTCTACCTGTGCCTGCACATAGAAACTGTATGGGTGTCAGTACTCAACTGTAATGGTAGAGTGAGCTCCTCGTCCACCCATACAAAACTGACATATTCATTTACTTTGTGCATTACAAGTCCCTTTCGATTGTCTTGCTAGTCTTGCTTTAGGTTCAGTTTTAAGACTACGACGTCTGACCAACTCGATGTACAACGACATGGTCGTGCTATAATATTAACGTGTATTTCGATCGAGGCAGTGCCTCATCGCCTAGGTACTTGACCAAACTTCAACTCGAGACGACAGGGTCGTGCCATACTCTATTCGTGACTTCAACTTTATTCGAGACAGTGCATCGCCGAGGAGCAACTTATGCGAACTCGACCGTGCCAAGACTTTCACTTAAACTCAAGTGCCTCTAGACCAATTCTCGTGCCAACGACGTCAAGGGGGACGACTCGTGCAGGTCGTGCCCTTAGACTTTGCATAGACTTGTCCATGCTTCAAGATGAGGTCGTGCCTAACGACTCCCTGACTTAGCCGACTTTTACATTACGATCCTTTCGACTTAAAGCGATGACACTCGACCTAACTTATGAAAACTTAGGCCAACAATGCCAATACGCGATTGCCAATATTGATACGCGAAAGCCTATACTTGATACGCGAAAGCCTTGCTTTGTGTCGAAGCACGTGTCTTGCTGCTGCCCAAATATTAGGCCTAGACCTTGTGTTACCTATTGGACATAATTCAAGTCCTAGACTCAATCCAAAGGCATACACGCGGTTTGCCGCTATTTTGCGGACCCATCTACATGAGTGGTCACTAGCAATGTCAAGCTATCATAGACTCGGCTCGAGATCTCGGCTCGTCCCTCCGCGGGTAGCTAGCCTGGAGGCGCTTTGTATCTCCCATGCAGTTATCCAGCATTCTACCATGATCCGCCTCGCTTCTCTCGGGCCGACATGATCCCGGTGCCCCGACGATCATTTGAGAAGACTACACCTTGTCGACAAGTTGTCCAATGACCATGCAAGACTCAACTCAATCTATCAAATCCTTCCTTAACTTGACCATGCTTTCCTTCTTTCTATCGAGACTTAACGAGACTCCCAAGCAGCGGGACCGATCTCGTGTACGGGACTTATCAAGACTTAGCGAGACTCCCAAATAGCGGGACCGATCTCGTGTGCGGGACTTATCGAGACTTAGCGAGACTCCCAAGTAGTGGGACAAATATTGCGATAACCAGTCGCGTGGACTTCCTTTGATTGTGGCATACTCTTTACTAATTCCATCGTAGCTCGTGCCTTAGACAGACTTGGTTTTATAGGCGACGCTATCGCTCAAGTCATATACTTTATACGACGAGCCTTGCTCTCGAGGGACTACGCTGTCACGCCCTAATCCAGCAGAGTCCTTTCGTCCTCGCTTCGGACTCTGTGAGAACATTCATCCTCGCTAAGGTCTGATGCCGTACAAGCCTAAGTTACGCTTGCACAAGGTCAAGACCTGAAGCAAGACAAGATAGACAAGATTGACAATACGCAGCGGAACGTATCGCAGATAATTGAAGCAGCAGCGGACATATTTCAGAATACATGTATTGAACACAATGGTAACAAGGAACAATTCTCTTTTTTGATTTTATTTGAACATATTACAAGCTCTCGATTCTTTCTGATGCAAATATTATATTCTCTCAAAACTTTATACATTACAATGATCCCGTTCCCATACATTACATCCCTTTATATACAAAACCAATTCTTACAACAGATGTTATCTCTTGGCATCTCTTCTGATTTCTGGCTCCTGAGGATGAGGCACAGGCTATCGCTTCGGACTATCCTTCTCGATGCATAGTGCACCTGCATGTAGACTGATGGTGGGTCAGTATATCAGCATACTGGTGAATTGTGAACAAAGAGCTACATTTGTCTGAAACGATCACTGTTTATTTAGTGAGAAATTGTTTCTTGTGATGTGATCTGGCTACTTTTTACCTATGTATACTTTTTACCTATGTACATTTCATGCATATAGAGTCTATTTATATGTCATTTTGAAAACACATCTTTGAAAAACCAACATATCATTTCCATTAGCCGCTGTGCCTCCCTTGGGTTCAGCTCGTCGCTAACCGCTGTGACTCGCATGGGTTCAGCTCGTCGCTAGCCGCTGTGACTCTCTTCGGTTCAGCTCGTCGCTAACCGCTGTGACTCGTATGGGTTCAGCTCATCGCTAGCCGCTGTGACTCGCAAGGGTTCAGCTCGTCACTAAGTGGATACCCCAATGCAAATACAATATCAAATAAAACCATCGTGCATCAATCGAGCAACTCATAAACAATTCCATCTTCTTCTCAAGCAGGCAACCGTTCTCTTTCTTAGCAGACAATGTGCAAATTTTCTTATGAGCATACTCAAAGTCTAGCATCTTGTTATTAGCAATAGCATTCATTCAAAAGCTCAGATTCTTATTAGGCGCAAGCGAATCATAAAATGAGACTTTATCCACTCACCCAGATCAATCGTCTTCTGTTGCAGAGCCAGCAGTCCGATCTTTCTGTCTATCTAGTACTTTCGCGGAGCGGGGACTTGACAACCACAGTTAGAGCGGGACAGTGCTAGAAATGGCTTTGATAGCCCAACATAGCTCTTGTCTAACTAATTCGGGCAGCGACTCGACGAGCAAAGGCTACGCCGAGCTCTGCGTCGAGGGAACGTGCTATGCACGGGGTCGACTTGAACAACCAACTCTTGGGTGCCTAGACTTAAGCCAACAAGCCGTGCAAGACGACTTAACCTACGGGACATACGAGGGCTATGCCAAGCCTTGGACGACAGGACCGTGCATGCATTTTAAGCAATCACGTGGCGACGCCTATGACTTAGGCTAACTCGAGCGTTGGGACAAAACGACGGGACCGTGCATGCTTTATCAAGCATTCACGCGGGCGACGCCTATAACTTAGGCTTATTCGAGTGTCGGGGCAACTTAGCAACTTAGGCAAGCTTCCTTCTCCCAAGCCACGGGACAAAGGATCGAGTGTCATTTGAAAGCACGCTGAACCGACTTCTAAGCAGACCGTGGGACCATTTTCCATGTTCTAAGACTTTTTGACGAGTCGAAATTATTCCCTTAGCTATGTGGATGCGTCTTTTTTATTAACAAGCCTAACTTGTGCAAGTTGAAAATATACGAGTTATTAAGTGAAGGCTAAGATGAGGCAAGTTCACCGAAACTAACCCACATGTGCGAGGAGTCGCCTCGACCTAGCGAGCCTTCGAGCAGCCGTTGCCAGGCTAAGTCTGAACGCCGTCGACGTTTCGATTTCCTCCGATTGACTTTGTGGGACGGGGCACTACATCATACACCACTCAGAACAAGTCTCGTCCTCGAGACTTTCCTGAAGGCAAGCCATTCTACCATTTCTATGGCCAAGACTTAATCGTACACACTCCTCCTACGCGTTCCTTCGATTCCGAGCCACGCTCACACGACCATCAATCCTTTCTCTTAACTCGATTTTAAGTCCTCGACACTTTTCTATTCCTTTAGTCTTACTTGAACTCAACGTATCACTTGGCTAAATCGTGCACACATTCTAATCATCCCTAAAATACATGCATTCAACCAAGCTGCATGATAGAGAATTCGTCGTTCTCACTCGAGTCGTATCGTGCACATACTCAAGCGTCCCTGAAATATATGCATGTCAGCCGAATCTCGTGAGGGGCATTCATATAATCGTGATTCACACTATCCATCCATGCCAATCCTCAAGATCAATCTTTCGATTGAGAACTCATTGAAACAGGGTGTCTCGCCTAACCGCTGGGCCATTTCTCAAGGCTAAAGTCAATGTCAGGATTGGAATCATAGTTCCTCAACAATAATGCCAACACTGACCCCAATCCTAGGGTCAAACCAAAGTCGGTCGTACAGGGTTTTTCTACCCAAGCTCGCGTCAATCAAATTTCTAAACATCGAGCACGATCACCTATTCGCATCAATACATTCGTTGCACCTATTCAAATCCATTCAAATCACCAATTCTAACCAATTCATGTATTCGATCACGAGGTCGTCTAGCTTTGACAATTTATTGTACCCTAATCTCACGTGAATTTGATTACCCACGGTGGTTCATGAATCACCATGCAATGCTCCCGCGGAATAATCATCAGGGCGTAACTCTTATTTGAGTCTAGATTAATTCATTCTCGATACGCGGATTGGACCTACGCAATCCTTAATTTCGACCGTCATGCACGCTAAGTCATTCTCGAGTCTACCTTCGTGTCAAACCACAAGTCGAAGCACACAAATTGCCACGCCGTGCTAGTTCAATCACCCTGCTGTATGAATCACCATACCAGCGCTCACGCTAAGTGATCGCCCTAATCGGCACGACACATGTGCGAGGCTGGATTTGCGCTCACATAAGATAGGAACGTCAACATTATGGTTATCGATGAAGCAAATCCAAACATATCATTTTCATCCAAGTCAAGATTCCAATTTGAAAGTCTAACCGTCATTCATTCAACTAGAAAATTCTTGAGCCATGTCTATCATTTCCTCGACACGTTTCAATATCCCGAGTATAGCATCCATCGGAACAATAACATTTGTACGATCGTCATTCGCCGAGTCAGAGTACCCCCGGGTTATTGCATATCGATCTTTGATACGCCTCAATACCATCGACGATATGTGTAACCTGACGATCTTCCTTTGTAACCAATTTCGAGTCATACGACTGATGCTATTGTCCGAACTGGATATACCACAATTTCCCGATGTTCAAGATCAAGTTCGATCTCTATTCCTCGAGCTAGTTTCAATATCGTTGTCCAAAACTCAAGTCATATTTCATTTGATGCAATCCGAAATCGTAAGCACGATCCTCTAGGTTTCCTCGATCAAGACATTCACTTTTATTCATCGTTCTGAATCATTTTCTAACTCGCGTTGCCCATTGACAAGTTGTCCGAACGACGTCTCGTTCGGGACATTCGAAGTCACGACCAACAAAGCGTGACGCATTCTAAGGCTCTGCGTGATCGCATCGCCTCGCCGACATACTCGCTGTTACCTCTAATCTTCAATTCTTGCTTGAATGATTTCTAAGACAAATCATACACTACTCAGATTTGAGCCATCCGATCTAGCCTATAATCAGGTTTCGCATTCACTCGATATCACATCCTTTAGATTCATTCGACGAATCTCTAGCATACTCGCTCACGTCGTCTCGACGTACTAAGTCGTTCACACTATTCCTCAAAATCCAAGCCAATCTTTCGTGCACGCCTAAGCGTTAGCCCGACAGCGTTCCTATCGATATACAATCTAAGTGCATCTCTGCTCCCGACCGAGCGATACTTGATATCGCTCGCAACTCGTTTGCACCAAAAAGTCGAGGTGCACGACATGCAGCACAACTTAGCTAAAAGGCCGTGTGCATAGCTATCCCGTGCGGACTTTTATTCGAGTTTGCATGCTTATTTTCTAGGTCGACGCAAGGCTAGTTAGGCACGCACGTGACATGTCAACTTAGCATGTGTTTTCTATCAAGACAAGTTTGACACCATTCGGCACAAAGGCCTACCAATGTGTCCGACGATGGCCTACCGATGCGTTCGATTGAACGCTTGCACGAGCTTTTGAAAATATTTAGACCTATTGTATGGACATGCCGAGGGACTTTCGAGAGAGAGCGCACACTTATTTTCCAACGACGAGCTTTCAAAACTGAGAAATTCGACGTGAAGACCAAGGACGTAAAGAGGTGCTCTGATACCATTATGTCACGCCTCGCTCCCGTAGGAGCGATCGTCCTCGCTAAGGCGTGATGCCGCACGAGCCTAGATTGTGCTCGTGCAAGGCAGTTTTATAACGGTCGATTACATCGGCGACGACGGGGTCATCGCACAGAAGTCCCAAGCAGAAATATTGAACATGTAGCAAAAATTTAAATGGCAAAACACAAGTTATTCAAAAGAGATCTTTATTGATATTGAACAATGAAGTTACAATAGGCGCAAGGCCATGATTACAAGTCTCTCGGGCACACTTTTCTCTCATTTTACAAGTCACTCTCTCTCTCATCTCTCGATTACAATGCTTGATCCTGTGGAAGCCTCGGAAGGCGATGTTCATACATTATGGCCTGTATAAGTCTTGAGTTCACGCGGCTGCACGCTTCGACTCGCCAAGGAACTTCGTGCCTCGACACATCCAAGCGAGCTCCGCGCCACGAGCTTCTACCTGTGCCTGCACATGAAAACTGTGTGGGTGTCAGTACTCAACTGTACTGGTGGAGTGAGCTCCTCGCCCACCCATACAAAATCGACACGTTCATTTACTTTGTGCATTACAAGTCCCTTTCGACTGTCTTGCTAGTCTTGTCTTAGGTTCAGTTTTAAGACTACGACGTCTGACCAATTCGATGTGCAATGACATAGTCGTGCTATAATATCAACATGTATTTCGATAGAGGCAGTGCCTCATTGCCTAGGTACTTGACCAAACTTTAACACAGGACGGCAGGGTCGTGCCATACTCTATTCGCAATTTCAACTTTATTCGAGACAGTGCATCGCCGAGGAGCAACTTATGCGAACTCGGCCGTGCCAAGACTTTCAATTAAACTCAAGTACCTCTAGACCAATTCTCGTGCCAACGACGTCAAGGGGGACGACTCGTACAGGTCGTTCCTTTAGACTTTGCCTAGACTTGTCCGTGCTTCAAGTTGAGGTCGTGCCTAACGACTTCCTGACGTAGCCGACTTTTACATTACGGTCCTTTCGACTTAAAGCGATGGCACTCGACTTAACTTATACAAACTTAGGCCAATAATGCCAATATGTGATTGCCAATATTGATACACGAAAGCCTATACTTGATACGCGAAAGCCAATACTTGATACGCGAAAGCCTTGCTTTGTGCCGAAGCACATGTCTTGCTGCAGCCCAAATATTAGGCCCAGACCTTGTGTTACTGACTGGACATGATTCAAGTCCTAGACTCAATCCAAAGGCATATACGCGGTTTGCCGCTATTCTGCCGACCCATCTACATGAGTGGTCACTAGCAATAACAAACTATCATAGACTCGGCTCGAGATCTCGGCTCGTCCCTCTGCGGGTAGCTAGCCCGGAGGCGCTTTGTATCTCCCATGCGGTTATCCATCATCCTACCGTGAGCCGCCTCGCTTCTCCCGGGCCGACATGATCCCGGTGCCCCGGCGATCATTCGAGAAGACTACACCTTGTCGACAAGTTGTCCAATGACCATGCAAGACTCAACTCGATCTATCAAATCCTTCCTTAACTTGACCATGCTTTCTTTCTTTCTATCGAGGCTTAACGAGACTCCCAAGCAGCGGGACCGATCTTGTGTGCGGGACTTATCAATACTTAGCGAGACTCCCAAGTAGCGGGACTGATCTCGTGTACGGGACTTATCGAGACTTAGCGAGACTCCCAAGTAGCGGGACCAATCTCGCGACAACCAGTCACGTGGACTTCTTTTGATCGTGGCATACTCTTTACTAATTCTACCATAGCTCATGCCTTAGACAGACCTGGTTCTATAGGTGACGCTATCGCTCAAGTCATATACTTTATACGACGAGCCTTCCTCTCGAGGGACTATGCGAGTTGACAACCGTAGCTAGAACGGAACAGTGCTAGAAATGTCTTCGATAGCCCAACATAACTCTTGTCTAACTTATTCGGGCAGTGACTCGACGAGCAAAGGCTACGCCGAGCTCCGCGTCGAGGGAACGTGCTATGCACGGGGTCGACTTGAACAACCAACTCTTGGGTGCCTAGACTTAAGCCAACAAGCCGTGCAAGACGACTTAACCTACGAAACGTACGAGGGCTATGCCAAGCCTTGGACGACGGGACCATGCATGCATTTTCAAGCATTCATGCGGCAACGCCTATGACTTAGGCTAACTCGAGTGTTGGGACAAAACGATGGGACCGTGCATGCTTTATCAAGCATTCACGCGGGCGACGCCTATGACTTAGGCTTATTCGAGTGTCGGGGCAACTTAGCAACTTAGGCAAGCTTCCTTCTCCCGATTCACGGGACGAAGGATCGAGTGTCATTTGAAAGCACGCTGAGCCGACTTCTAAGCAGACCGTGGGACCATTTTTCATGTTCTATGACTTTCTGACGGGTCAGGATTATTTTCTTAGCTATGTGGATGCGTCTCTTTTATTAACAAACCTAACTTGTGCAAGTTGAAAACATACGAGTTATTAAGTGAAGGCTAAGATGAGGCAAGTTTACCGAAACTACCCCACCTGTGCGAGGAGTCGCCTCGACCGAGCGAGCCTTCGAGCAGTCGTTGCAAGACTAAGTCCGAACGCCGTCGACATTTCGATTTCCTTCGATTGACTTTGCGGGACGGGGTACTACATCCCTCCCCATGCGATAATCTTCTGCCTCGTGACCTAGCTGGCCACACTTGAAGCATCCCCCTCGGCAATCGACCGCCAAATATCCCATCTTGGCACAGCGATGGCACCGTACGCATGGGTGAGGCCCCAGATACTCAAACATATTTTGGCACTTTGGCACACCAGATCCTCTCGCGTCATGAGGACGTTTGTTGAAGTTGTTGTGGATGCTTGACCCAATCTTCTGCGAGGCTCGACCGAAGATCCGTTCACTATCAAGGGCTGCGTTATATGATTCCCTGTAAGTCTGGCATCTTTGGTTCATGACATCCCGACGTAAATCATCATTCAGGCCTTGCTGAAAGCGCTCGCACCACACCTCCTTGTTCGACAGAAAGGCCCCGGCAAACTTTGCAAGCTTCGCGAACTTCGTATCGTAGTCTTTAACGGACAGGTTTCCTTGCTTCAAGGACATGAATTCTTCTTCCTTCTGTCGACGAAGGGCACGAGGAATGTATTGCTCAAGGAAGGCCAGTTTGAACGTCTCCCACGATATTTTGGCGTTGGGGTTGGCCTCTTGGAGTTCCTGTTTCTTCGCCTCCCACCAGTCGTAGGCCCTCAAGTTTAGCTGAAGGGCTGCTCACCCGACTCTCTTGGACCCCTTGATGTTGAGGAGATTGAACAGACCCTCAATCTTTACTAGCCACCCCATGACTTTGTCTGGCTCTGCTCGGTCGTTGAATTCGGGCGGGTTTATCTTCTTGAATTTGGTCGTCTTGAGCAGAGAGGAGGAAGACATGTGCTTCTTCGCTACGGGTTACACTTCTTCTTCTGACATGGCTGTCGTCGAGTTCTGTTGGGTCGCTATGGTGCTCACGATCCGGGTCAGGGCCTCCATTTGCTTTTGTTGGGCACAGATTTGGGCCTGGATCTGTTCTTGCAGTTGGCATTGCTGCATCTCCACCTGGCGCTGTTGGAGTTCCATGAGGCGTAGTAGTCGCTCCATGGCGGACTCGCTAGTCGTCGCGCCTTCGGTGCTATCCGTACTAATCAACGTGGGGTTGACAGCGGGGACACCCAATCTGTTCGGCATTCCTACAAAATTGAGCAAACCCGTTAGTATTCTCAAAATATCTACGGGCTTATATGTATGAAACAATTATTTTGGGCCGCATATGTTGAAAAGCATAGTTTTGAAAAATTGCAACGGCATCTAAAAGAAAGTATTTTGAAAGGTCCGAGGTGTGAACCGTGCTCTGATACCAACTTGTCACGTCCCGACTCACCGAATCGGTCGTCTTCGCCTTGACTCGAGCTAAATCGATCCTACGAGCCAGGACGTGATGCCGTGCAAGTCTTTATTCGACTTGCACAAGGCAAGGATGTGCACTTGGGATTTACTTTAACACTATACGTTGAAATTAAACAGTGCAGAGAGTTGAAGACATAGCATAGGAAAAAATTTAGCTTTTTATTCCTAAACTTGCAAAGTATGTGCAAGGTCATTTTTACATTACATATGCCGTTACGGTTACATCTTGAAACACAAAAGAAAACTCTCGACAAGCTCGCCTTGAAATAATCATCGACGTTCCATACATTCATGCCCCTTTATACATTTGAACAAAGACTTCGAACTGAATTGGGCTTCAAAATACTTCAAAATATGAGAGCTTCGTGCCGCCTCCCGTTCTTCAGCTCCAGCCTAGTCTCGAGCTCCCGCAGCACGCTCGTTACCTGGAGAGTTGGGGGTTAGCACACTTGCTAGTAGATGGGACGAACCCACTCGTCTAAACCGACACTGCTTATTAAGGATTCTGGCATACGAAGTGATCTTTCTATTTCGAACTATATGAATTTCAGTTCATATCGAAGGCACATTTTAAACGATAACAACATAATCAATTTTAACCATTCTTACCATGGCCGTGCTCCTTTCCTGTACGAAATATACACAATACTTACCACCTGCACATGACAATAGGTGAGCATGCAATCTATCCTATATGCGGTCATTGGTGATATCGACACCATGAAGGACGATTACGTAGCATTGCGACGCGCCCTCCAGTCCAGGTTACGAGCCTAACTGGAGGTCTCGTAATGCCTCGCGAAGCACAATTTCTATAATTTTCTCCTCGGTCGATTCGGTCCCAGGGCCCCGGGTACCGTCTCGAGGAAAGCTCACCTTGTGCACAAGTCGTTCATGACCATGCGAATGTATGAACAGTTTAATATGAATGAAGTAAATTGCATAGCGTAACCATTATCAAACCACATAATCATTCCTTCTCGTGCAAGAGTCCTTTTTCCCGAAATCGTACGTTCTGATTTAGCATCCCGTAGGCACCAAATTCTCCGAGGCATGATATACCGCCACCAAGGTTTCTCGTTGTGTTTTGCATGGCATAAAATATATTCTATCTCTTTTCTTAGAACTTTATCTTTTCTCTACTTAGTGTGAACTTATAGATTCGGAGTTAACTTCTCTAGGTTGATATATTATCCCGAGCTCTTAATCTTAGTGGCAAGCATACATCCCGTTAGCATCATCGATTTGAACGTTGAACTTTAAGAATTTAGTTGGTAGGAAGGAGTAGAAAAGAAGGGGCCGAAGAACCACCCATCTAAGGAGATTGTGCCGAGAGTAGGAGAACGCTTCGCGACGGTCAAGCGTCAGTTACACGAACTCCTGCAATGACACGAGCATCGAATTAGAACCATTCCTTCAATCCCTCCTTCGAAATTTTCAAAGACGCATTCAGAAATCGACGCGAAAGCACACTATCAAATCCACGCAACAATTCGTTTAGAAAGCCAAGAAAACCAATAAAACCAACGACATACGGGTTGCGTCGCTCTCTTTAGAGTTCATTCGCCAAGACACCGCCTACCGCATCTAGGACTTATTCCAACAGTAGCCGATCCATTATTTGGAACAGTACTCATATCACTCGTCCAAATTGATTTTATTGATGTCATGGTTTTTGTATACCAAACTCGTCTCCGAGTCAGACTAGCCATCTATGTTTCCGACCATGTCTGACTTGCCACGAGCCTATTACATAGTGCTTCGTCCCAACGGGAGCGGGGCACTACAGAGAACAACTTGCTTGATTAAGATTCTTAATGCGGCTCGTCATCTCCAAGATAAATATGAAGCTGCAAATTTGATTGGTGCTCAACTCAAGATCCTCCCTTCCCATAACCACACGAATCATCGATGGATCCCACCACAGCAAAAACTATGGAAGATGAATCTTGATGGAGGTTATCAAGAAGGCAAAATGGGATATGCAGCTATTCTAAGTGACAAAGCAGATAACTTCATTTGCGCAGCAACCCAATATCAGGAAGGAGGCACTCCACTGGAAGCAGAAGCACTGGGGATGAAACTGGCCATGGAGATAATCAACATCAAAAACATTTCTAATGTAATTATTGAAGGAGATTGCAAGGTTCTTATAGATTCCATTATTCATCCAGAGATAACCTCTCTATGGCGAGCAAGACAAATCATTGATCAAGGGAGATCCCTGCTTCATTCTGAATTAAACATATCCTTCAATTATGTTCCAAGACAAGCAAATTCTGTAGCACATGCTTTAGCCGCACATTCTCTGCTTTCTAATACTGTTTCAGTATTTAGCTTATTAGATGAAATTCCATCTTGTATCACTGAACTTATCAGTCTTGATAAGTCATATTGTACTACTCTGTTGATTTAATGAAATGCTTTTTCTCAAAAAAAAAAAAAAAAAATCGTGCATGCTTCAACTTCTCGACATTGGCAGCAGCGTCTTTCATCAGAAGACTTGGCTACCACCTGTGTCACAGCTATGGGATGTTTCAAATTATGGTTATATATATAGCTGATTAGCTGATATGCGAATGTCAATATAATAACTTAAACTTTCGCATTAAAAGTTTACAAAATTGTGCTGAGAGCACAAAAAGTTTGTTAAACTATTAGAGATAAAGTTTCTCTTGAATTTCCAAAATTTATGCATAACAGCCCAATTTTTCTCTCTTTTTTTCTATTTAATAACTTTAATCAAGAAAATGGTTCAGGACATATGACATTTTCTTAGTTTTTTATCCCCTTATTTCTTATGAAATAAACACCGTGTTTATTTCATAAGAAATAAGGAGAAAAAAACTAAAAAAATGTCATATGAAAAGGCATATACAAAACAATTTTTTTTGAAAATTTTCTCTTAGGAGGGTTGTGTGTTTGCTGAGATCACGATAGAAACAAACTACAATATGACGTGTCTTATTCTCGATTTGTTATAAAAAGCTTAAATAATACAAGTTACACAAGCATCACCAAACAGAACTAAAAAATAATTCAAGTCATACAACCACACATATTGTCTTTTAGTGTTAGGGTCTCCACACATATTTTTTTTTTAGTGCTAGGATCTCGTATATTATTCAAAATTTGCATTTATGTCTCCATTCCAAGTCAACTGTTAAAAAGAAACTCAAACCATCTCATGGACAATATGTGAACCCAAATGCAAAATTTTAAAATTATTGGGGATTATAAAACTAATAACCCTTAATGATATTGTCTTGGGATGTTAAGAATTAAATATTGAAATGGTAACACCATTTTCTTTTCCATTCCTTCTCCTTCTCTTTATATTTCTCTTTCAATATCTTTCTCTTCTGCTTCTCTTATGGTGTGCTTCACATTAGTACTGTATATTCACACACATACAAATTATCACTCTTTAAAAATGACTTTGCTAATATATTCATCTATATTTGATCGTTGCAATTTCTTTGATAATATGTTGCACGAAACCTTAATGTGCAAATATGTGATGATTGGCGTCCCTGCATGTGTTTCTTAAATGCTTCTTCGACAAAGAAAACCACAATAATCTTGCTAATTCAATGTGAATAATTGTTACAAAGACGCGAAATGACTAAGCCCAGCATTCATATAAACAACAAAAGCAAGACCACCACGTATAACCTCATGCAACTGAAACAAAGCCCAACACAAGTCTCAACGGACATACATAACCGAAACAAAGCCATAACTAAGCTAACAATACAATCATCCACATGTGTATAATGGTGAACCCAGACGCCCCGATCATGGGCTAGCTGGTGCTGGAGGTGGGGATAGGAAAGGAATTGGCGGGAATTGGAGGCCGGGGATGGTAGGAATGGTTGTAGGGATGGATGGCAACGGAGGAATGCTTGTCGGAATTGACGGAATGGTAGGAATTGTGGGCAGTGCTGTGGGGACTGTAGGAATGGTAGGCAGTGGTGGCAGTGCAAGCTTCGGCAGAGTAGTGGCGGTCGGTGGCTTTGGGAGCGTCGGAATTGTTGGTAGAGGAGGCAATTGCGTGGTAGGCAGTGGTGGGAGAGTCGGTAGCGTAGGTAGACTCGGTACTACCGGTGCAGCCTGCGGCGCTGGTGTGTCTAGGA
Source organism: Iris pallida (assembly GCA_029216955.1). Lineage (NCBI taxonomy): Eukaryota > Viridiplantae > Streptophyta > Magnoliopsida > Asparagales > Iridaceae > Iris > Iris pallida. The sequence continues at coordinate 6,179,589 of JANAVB010008799.1, forward strand.
GATGGCGAGCTGCGAGGTTCGCATCGATGCAGAGCACCGTGAAAAGAGCAAAGAGGATACGATTGTAAGAGGCCATAGTTCAGTATTGTGCTTCTTGTTCTGTGCAATAGCAGTCTCTGAAGTGAACATATATATAAGGCTACCGAAGTTGGATTTGGGTTTGGGACTGAGGAAATTAATGATGTCAAGGTTGGTGATTAATTAGTAGCCTAAGTGTTTGTGGTTTGTTCACCTTCTCCTCCTATTTGTTCTACGTGTCAAGACCGTCGCTTTGTTTAGGAAATCAAGTGGCTTGTTGGTTAGGAAATTAGGAAACCAAACAATGATGACTGTACGCATGTCATTACTTAGACGGGATCGCCATGCATGACATCATAAATAGCAATTTCGTTTAGAGTCCATTTTTGTTCACCTATCAAAACTAGAATATTTGTTTACCCTCCAATAGAAAATTGACACGTGTCAAATTTATTCATCATAAATCACTTTGGAAGTGATTTTATTAACATTCAAAGTGATTTTGACAAAAGGATTTGACACGTGTCAAAAATGGACGACTCTAATATATATATATATATATATATATATATATATATATATATATATATATATATATATATATATATATATATATATACTTTTCAATTATGCTATTTGGTTCCCAAAATATTGTCTTCCATTATGTGGCATCTGACATGACAACTGATATAATAGCTGACATGACAAATTTTAACCAAAAAAATAATTACCCATTTTTTATAATTTTAATGTTAATGTTAATATTAATGTTAATATTAATATTAATGTTAATGTTAATGTTAATATTAATATTAATTTTAATATTAATGTTAATTTTAATGTTAAGGTTAATTTTAATATTAATATTAATATTAATGTTAATTTTAATTTTAATGTTAAGGTTAATCTTGATTTTAGTTATCATGTAAATTTAATGTTAATTTAATATTAATTTTACTTCTAATATTAATTTTAATGTTAAATTTTGTCATGTCAACTGCCATGTCAGCAATCATGTCATATGCCATATAATGGGAGATGGCATCACCCATACATTTTTGGAGCCAAATAGCATTTTTGTATACTTTTACATGTTAAGTTCCCCAGTTTTGAGTAAACCTCATGGCTATATCACTACAAAAATTTGTCAGATTAGCGACGTCTAAATACGTCGCTAATCTCAGCGAAAACGTCGCTAAATCAATTTAGCGACGTTTAGGGCGACGTTGCAGGAACGACGAAAAAAACGTGTCGCTAAACGAGAAAACGTCGCTAGGGCGACGCCATTTCGCGACTTCAATAACGTCGCTAATTCGCGACGTAATTTGCGACATTTATTATTTGACGCTAATCAGCGACGTAAAAGGCGACGTTATCGCATGGTCGCCGTTTAGCGACAGTTTTGCGACGTTTTGGCGACGACGAGCTGACATCAGATTTGGTGCCCACGTGTTGCCACGTCAGAATTTAGCGACGCTTTTAGCGACATTTACTGACGTCGCGACGAATACTAACGTCGCTAAATTAAAAAAATATATAAAAAAATAGGCTTCCAGAAAGCAAATGATGCTGGAGCTGGAGCCTGAGCCAAAGTACAGAATACAAAATACAGAATACAGAATCCAATCCCTGGGTTCGTCGACCCCCTCGGTGGAACACTCAACACCGGCACGCACAATACATTCCAAAATATACAAAAAATATAAAGAAAAAATACTATCCGCAACGAACAATGTCAATATATAATATCCTCAACACAACCAAATCAATATCCGCAAATACGTACAAACTCAGTATCCTCAACGAAAAAACTGAATATCTCCAAATACATACAAGATAAAAATACAAAATACAGAATCTAATCCCTGGGTTCATCGAAAATACAAAAATAAAGATTGGCACACAGTTCTAATTCATATGTGTTTTAAGTGTGAGAACGGATGGCTCAGAACACAACCCAAAATTTATTCTAGCATACATTAGTGTAAATCATCTATGTTCTGTACATATGGTGTAGTATACGTTCTTATCGAATCTAGTATCTAGTATCTGAAGAATGTAGTACAGAATCAAGATGAACTCACATAATGTAATACTAAGACATCATCTACTACTATATAAGATATAATGATAGGTTGTCGTATCATCATTGCCGAGGGATGAGGGTCGGAGGATAGTCAATTTTATCTACGGCTACATAGTTTCTGCCTCGCCAGTCGAATGGCTACAGGAACTATGTCCTGATCACCATGTCGTACCGTAGATTTATGCAAATGGAGCTGGAGCCAAAATACAGAATCCAATTCCAGGGTTCGCCGAAAATACAAAAACAAAGATTGACACACAGTTCTAATTCATATGTGTTTTAAGTGTGAGAACGGATGGCTCAGAACACAACCCAAAATTCATTCTAGCATTCATTAGTGTGAATCATCTATGTTCTGTACATATGGTGTAGTATACGTTCTTATCGAATCTAGTATCTAGTATCTGAAGAATGTAACAGAATCAAGATGAACTCACATAATATAATACTAAAACATCATCTACTACTATATAAGATATAGTGATAGGTTGTCGTATCATCATTGCCGAGGGATGAGGGTCGAAGGACAGTCAACTTTATCTACGGCTACATAGTATCTGCCTCGCCAGTCGAATGGCTGCAGGAACTATGTCCTGATCACCATGTCGTACCGTAGATTAATACAAATAGAGCTGGAGCTGGAGCTAAAATATAGTATAAATAAGAGAACTATCAGAGAATCACATAAAACTAACTAGAACTGAAATACAATAATTGACAAATAAATGAGAGAACTATCAGATGTGAGGGGGAACAACACAATAGCGTTGATAGCGAGATAGATAGAGAGGGAGACACAACTAACTAGCACTTGAACTTTAACTAAGTAGCACTCGACAACCAACCGGAGAGGATACTCTGAGAGATCCATCTGAGTAGGACGTATACTCTGAGAGATCACATTTACAAGAATGATATCAGTAGTGGGATTGAGTGTTGGAGGAGATATTATCAGAGTGTACGTCCTACTCAGATGGGTCTCTCACAGTTACTATTTTTTTCTGACAGCATGGTAGATGTGCTCCGTCAACAGATTTTTGCTCTGAGCCAAAACTTTGTTCTGGAGCTCAATTGGACATCCTTGTGGGACGAGCACGAATCCTTTGACAAAGGAGACCATCATGCTGTCAGGAACCTCTCGCTCGAGCTCTACACGAAGGATATCCAATTGAGCTCCGGGGCAAAGTTTTGGCTCATAGCAAGAATCTGTTGACGGAGCACATCTACCATGCTGTCAGAAAAAATAGTAACAGTGGGAGACCCATCTGAGTAGGACGTACACTCTGGTAATATCTCCTCCAACACTCAATCCCACTACTGATATCATTCTTGTAAAGGTGATCTCTCAGAGTATACGTCCTACTCAGATGGATCTCTCAGAGTATCCTCTCCGGTTGGTTGTCCTAATTCATATGTATTTTAAGTGTGAGAACGGATGGCTCAGAACGCAACCCAAAATTCATTCTAGCATACATTAGTGTGAATCATCTATGTTCTGTACACATGGTGTAGTATACGTTCTTATCGAATCTAGTATCTAGTATCTGAAGAATGTAACAGAATCAAGATGAACTCGCATAATATAATACTAAGATATCATCTACTACTATATAAGATATAGTGATAGGTTGCCGTATCATCATTGCGGAGGGATGAGGGTCGAAGGACAGTCAACTTTATCTACGGCTACATAGTTTCTGCCTCGCCTGTCGAATGGCTGCAGGGACTATGTCCTGATCACCATGTCGTACCATAGTTTCTGCCTCGCCAGTCGAATGGCTGTAGGGACTATATGTCCCGATCACCATGTTACCAATTAACCAACCAACAAAACTATTTGTTACAAATATCGGCACTATCGGTGCGTTCGAATCTTAGTATCACATTTTTCGGTGTCGGAAAAGAAATAATTATTACTAAATTATCAGATTTTTTGGCACTATCGGTGCCCCTGACCAAGCCACCCCCTACACCACCCCTAGCCCTAACCCGAACCCTACTCCTAGCTCCCCTCCCCCCCAGCCGCCCTCGTCCCCCTGCCCTACCCCCCCAGCCACCCCCCACTCACCCCCGAACCACCCGCATCCCCCCTGCTCCTCCCCCCGAGCCACGCACACCGTCGGAGATAGTGACAGCGCCGGAGAGAGTGACAGCGCCGGAGAGAGTGAGAGCGCCGGAGGGGAGAAAGAGAGAGAGTGAGAGCGCCGGAGGGGGAGGAGAGACACCGGAGAGAGTGACAGCACCGGAGAGAGTCAGAGCGCCGAATGAGAAATGAACCCTAACCCGAACCCTAACCCTAGCTCCCCTCCCCCAGCCGCCCTCGTCCCCCCTGCCCCACCTCCCCAGCCACCTCCACTCACCCCCAACCACCCGTATCCCCCCTGCACCTCCCTCCGAGCCACCCGCACCCCTCCAAACCACCAACAACCAAAACAGTCGGAGAGAGAGAGAGAAACAGAGGGAGGGGAAGAGTACCACGTAACGGAGAGGGAGGAGAGTCGCCAGAGAGAGTGACAGCGCCGAAGAGAGTGAGAGCGCTGGAGGGGGATGAGAGAGAGTGAGAGCGCCGGAGGGGGGATGAGAGAGAGTGAGAGCGCCAGAGGGGGGAGGAGAGTCGCCGGAGTGAGTGACAGCACCGGAGAGAGTGAAAGCGCCGAATGGGAAATGAAACTGAACCCGAACCCTAACCCTAGCTCCCCTCCCCCAGCCGCCCTCGTCCCCCCTGTCCCACCCCTCCAGCCACCCCCACTCACCCCCAACCACCCGCCACTACCAAAATTTATCGTTTTAGCGACGGCCACATCCGTCGCTAAGACGACGGTAATTACAATTAGCGACCGAGTACCGACGGATATTGGCCAAAAATATCCGTCGGCAATCAGCTCGTCGCTAATAACCTTCCGTCGCTAAGTTGTCGTCACATGACGGATTAGCGACGGATAGTCGACGTTACAATACGAAGACTTAGCGACACGTTCCCGACGGATTTTCGTTCATTTCAACTATTAAGTATTGAACTGTGTAGGAAATAGCGACGTAACTTTCCGTCGGTAACCCGTCGTAACAGCGTATCAGATCGTATCTATCCGTCGCTATGTCGTCGGTATCCGTCGGTAATTAACGACGGATTTGCGACGGTTTTATGACGGACTATCCGTCGATCAGGTTCTGGAAATGCTTCGCATTTCCAGCACCATGGCGACGGAATAGTCGTCGCGGACCCGTCGCTACCGCGACTCAACAGCGACGGATTACTGACTGATTATCCGTCGCCATGGTTCTGAAAATGTCATGCATTTCCAGAACCATGGCGACGGATAACCAGTCGCTAATCCGTCGCCATATACAGCGACGGCTTAGCGGCTGGTTATCCGTCGCACGGGCGACGACCTTTCCGTCGCTGTTCCGTCGAAGCTTATACCACCAGAATGTTGCCGACAGATGATCCGTCGATAATCCGTCGCTGACTGCAAACAGTTTAAAAACTCCAGATAGCGACGGCTTATCCGTCGAAAACCCGTCGACAACTGGGAATATCAGTCGCTAAACGGTCACTAGTCCGTCGCTAACTGGGTTTTTTAGGAAAAAAATTTGGCAGCACTTTCCCTGTTCACAAATATATGCATAAACCAAATCAATATATAATGCACACCAATTATCCAACAATCACACAGACCAAATATATAATGCACACCAATTATCCAAGAATCACATAGACCAAATATGCACATACGACCAATTATCCAAGAATCACAGACCAAACCAAATTAATAGAAAATAAATATCAATCATCCTAAAGAGTAACATAATATCCGGTGCTATAAGCCGATTATAGCACAATTAGTTCAAAGCTCTCACAAATAATCCAAATTTTCTTAATACAATATTTTAAGAAGGAGGAGGTCGATTGTCCGTTCCCGTATTCGACCGACGCATATACTCCTCCACAAGGTACGGAGGCAAGGCGTCGTAGACAGTGCTCGGAAGTCGGCGAAGCTGCTCTGCGGACATGAGATCTAGGAGTGCCGTCACAGCCGTAGGCGGTAGCACAGGGGCTTCAGGGTTGAAAGAAAGGTGGCCCACGGAAGACGGACCGACACCTGCAGTCGACGGACCAGTAGAAGACGGACGAGCACCATCAGCAGACGTACCGGCAGCAGCAGACACCCCGGCAGCAGCAGACGCAGGCGAAAAGTGCGTGGCAAATTGCTCCCGCAAGGACGACACCGCCTCGTGCAGCTACGTAAGCTGCGACCTAACATCATCGTCTGCCCGGGCCACGGGAGGAAGCGGTGTCGGTGGAAATCTCTGCGTCGCCATATGCAATGGCCCTAGGGAGCCGACTCCGTACAGGTACCCTTTCTTAAAGTCGCCGACGGTATCTACGAACAAGTCGTTCCGAGCGGCCAAAGAAGAGGGCGTCCGAAAGGGCGTCGTTTTACCGACATCCTCGGTGTCAGGTAACTGAGCCCGACTAAGGGCCTCACGATACGCAACCTATCAAATGAATGTGTTTATATTATAAGATTTATCTAAGTTGTAATCTAAATCCTATGTTTCACTAAGTTAAGTGTGAATCCTAAGTTTACCTAAGTTATAGTCTGAATACTTTTAATTCTAACGTTAATCTCATAATCATAAGTACTTACATCAGTCTCCTTGGCCCTCTCGTCGACGAAGCTCCCGTCCTTCCGTCTTTTGTGCGTATGCTGGAAGACGTCGTGCATGGTGACCGATTCTGGCGCCCTTCCCTCCTTCACCGCCCGTTGGGCCTGCATACGAAATTTGCGTAGAAACTAATTAACTCCTTTAATTAATAATACCTAATTCGATAGTGAAATAAATTTACGGTTGCTCACCAGATCTGCAAGTGTCGCTGCGTGAGACCTTGATCCCCCCGTATGAAGGCCCGCGGCAGATCGGTTCACCTTTGCCTTCGTCGATTTCTCCTTATATGCAGGGTTATCCATCATGCCTAAGAGGTCCTCATAATAGTCCTGCCGGATCCAATTCGGCCTCGTATGCCCCATCTTTAGGTCATGAATCATATCCCGTATCTTCTTCGAGCATGCGCTTCGGTAGGTCCTGCGGATCCCCTCCTCGCGATGGGGGGGGCCACCAGTACGTTCTCTAACACAGAAAATCAATTATCAGGTAATTTACAAAATGGTTGATTAAAGAATCACATAGACTTAACCAAAAATATATAGATATATACCCTCAACTCGTCGAGCCAGACGTGCTGCTCGGTTGGGGGCACCGACGTAAAGTTGAGGTAAGGACCGTGGAAGTTAGCCCTGATAATTTCTCCAAGGGCCCTGCCAACATTAAACGGAAAAAATCTACAAAGAAGAAACGATTGGATTATTAACTTGAATAAATGAAAGAAATTTAAAAAGTTAACTTAAATTTACTTACGAGGTCCCCGCGGGCCATAGCTCTCGTCGGAACTCGCATCTCGGCCTCTCTGGTGCCGTCGGAGGATCCGCGGGTCCGCGTATGTACTCTCCAGTAACCGGATGGAATCGAGTATGGGGGTACTCCGGGGCCCACTGTACAGTAACTGGGGCATCCCCTGGTGGATCCGCTGCTGGTGGTTCCAATAGCGGATCGGATCCGCTAGCAGATTCGGACTGATGCCTCGATGAAGTGGTCGATCGAGGGCGGGATGCGTCTGTGCCCGGGGTACTCTCCGGGTCGGGCTCGCTCGATGGGGTCACATTCCGGGAACTCTGAACACGACCACGACCACCAGCACTAGTACGACCACGACCACGACCCGCACCCCCACCACCACCACCACCACCACGACCAGCACCACGACCACGGCCAGCCATCATGACCTGTAAATAGAACACATAAACATAATTAACAATATGAAAGTGTAAATGGATATAAAAAACTAAATTAAAATATACATACCACCAGTAGGGAGACGAGTGCCGCCGCGACGAAAAAGACTAGGAGTGCCATCTGCAATAAGTAAATAATCGAATGAAAAAAACAATATTTAACCTAATCATCTTCTTCGTTCTCATCCTCGGCCTCGTCTTCATCATCATCCTCCTCATCCTCATCCTCATCCTTATCTTCATCGTCGATTTCATCTGTATCCTCATCCCCATCAAATTCTTCTTCTTCTTCTTCTTCTTCTTCTTCTTCTTCTTCTTCTTCTGCCTCAAAATTTGGGACAAGACGCCTCTTTCTCCCCTGGTTGACAGCTAAGTCTTGTGTATCAACCTCTTCCTTCCTTCTATTTTCCTCAACAATATCTTCAACATCCATTGTATCTGAGTGTTGTCCCAAGTATTGGGACTTTTCGATCTGGTCCTCTTGGTATGCCGGGTCTCCAACGTTGAATGTATTTCTAGATTTAATCTTGCATACTGCCCACCAGTCAAATCGATCTCTACGACGTCTTGGGTAGCTTGTATAGTAGACTTGAACAGCCCGATTTGCTATTGCAAATGTATCGGACCCTCTATACCTCCTGCGATGATTTATATCGACGAATCCAAATTGTTTATCGATTCTCCAATCGATATTTGGTGTCGTATCGAACCACTCACATTTGAACATCACAATATGCATATCATGTGGTCCAGTATATTGTAAATCTATAATATCCCGAAGCACTCCATAATAGTCAAAGTCCGGCTCGTCGTCATAGACGGTGCCTCTTATGCAAACACCGGAATCCTTGGTATTGATGCCGTCATTGATAAATTCGACATTTATAGCATTCTGAGTTGACTTAAACCTGAAGCCATTAACGACATAGCCTGGCCAAGTCTTTATTTGCTTCTTCGGTCCCAGTGCCAGATAACGAACACTCTCATGAGTGAGTGTTGTTTCAGGCAATAAAACCTGTAAACAAATATTTATAATTTAAATGTTTCAGATTATATATTAATAATCTCAATTATAATCACAGTTACTTACGTATTTGCGAAACCATGACGGAAATGTACAATCAACCTCTCTTTGAAGTCCCTCATCGGTAATATCGGGTCTCCTCATTTTGATTTCATCTCTAAATACACTATTAGAGAAAATAAGAATATATAAGTGTAGTCACTTACTTCATCAAATTCGAGATTATAACGATATTTAGTGTACTGACTTACTTCTCCAAATCTCTCACTTCTTGTATGTCACAGTTTAACAAGACATATCGGTGAGCGGCATCATACTCGTCGTCTGTCAACCACCGTCTTTTACTAGCCCCAACAGGCTTGCCCCTTACATTGAATATTCCTCCATCCTCAACGTCCTCGTCATTCCTTTGAGGTCTATTTCGATTTGTTTTAACATGAGTATCGAAATAAATGGAGCAGAAGTTTGAAACCTCTTCGATAAGATATGCTTCGCATATCGAAGCCTCTACATGAGCTTTGTTGCCAACTTTCTTCTTTAGATGGTGTAGGTATCTAGAGAGACAAATTATCTTGAAAATTAAGAAAGAATTTTAAAATAAATAGAAATTCAGCTTAAATTATATCGATATTTATGTACCTTTCAAATGGGTACATCCATCGATAATGAACAGATGCACCGACACGGGCTTCGTATGCTAGATGAATCGGTAGATGTTCCATGCTGTCGAAGAAGCCAGGAGGAAATATTTTCTCCAACTTGCAAATTGTTAAGATAATCTTCTCCTCAAGTTCAACCATGTGTTGCACAGTCAACTTAGTTGAACAAATATCCCTAAAAAATATTGATAGTTCGGCCAACGGAACCCATACAGCAGAAGGCAACAACTCTTTCAAAGCAATGGGCAGTAATCTTTCCATAAACACGTGGCAGTCATGACTCTTCATTCCCGTTAGCTTGCGTTCATTGAGGTCAACGCATCTAGACAAATTTGACACATAGCCTCGGGAAATCTTAAAGTAGATACCCACTTGCAGATTATTAATCTATCTTCTTTGCTCAATGTGTATTGTGCTATCGGCTTACTTAATTGTCCAGCAGCTTTCCTTTGTATCAAGTTCAGATAAGGACGCTTGCATATCTCGGTAATGTCTTGTCTTGCTTTTGGATTGTCCTTCGTCTTTCCTTTAATGTCCATGACGGTATTGAAGACATTATCGAACACATTCTTTTCGATATGCATAACATCAAGATTATGCCTTATAAGATTATCTTTCCAATAAGGCAAGTCCCAGAAGATACTCCGTTTGGTCCAGTTATGGGTTTGTCCGAACCCATCGACACGATTGTTCGATGGATCTTCCATTACAATGGGAAAATCCTTTACATCTTCCCAAATATCGTATCTCGACAATCTGGCAGGCGGATGAGAAAATTCTTGTTTTCCAGCTCTGAATGCGTCCTTGTTCTTTCTCCAAGGATGACTCGCGGGCAGAAATTGACGATGACAATCAAAGAAAGAAGTTTTTTTCTCCATGCTTAAGGCGAAACGCCTTACTATTTTGCATGCATATCGGACAAGACAGGGTGCCGTGAGTACTCCATCCCGACAGCATACCGTATGCGAAAAAATCATTGATTGTCCACATCAGTGAAGCTCTCATCTGAAAGTTCTGTTTCCTGGAAATATCATACGTCGTGACGCCGATCTCCCACAGCTGTTTTAGCTCATCCACCAACGGCTGTAAATATATATCGATATTCTTCGTCGGATTTTTGGGACCCGGTATGATAGCTGTCAAGAACATATAAGGAGTCTTCATACACATCCTTGGTGGCAGATTGTAAGGGGTCAGAATGACCGGCCAGCAGGAGTATTGAGATCCCGACTGCCCGAAAGGGGCGAATCCATCAGAACATAGCCCCATGCGTACATTTCTGGGCTCTGCAGCAAAATCCGGATGGCAAAAATTAAAATATTTTCACGCCTCTCCATCCGAAGGATGTGACAATTCTCCATCGTCCTTTGTGCGTTCTTCGTTGTGCCACGTCATGTGTTCTACTGTATTCTGAGACATATACATCCTCTGCAAGCGCTTCGTGATCGACAAGTAATGCATATACTTGTAAGGATGTCGTTTTCTAGTTGACTTTCCTTTTCCCCTGACTTCCTTGTAACGATTTGCATTACAGAAGCGGCAACTTTCTACATCCTCATTCTCCTTGTAGTACAACATGCATCCGTTGCGACAACAATCTATCTTGTCGTACCCCAGTCCCAGTTATCGGACCATCATCTTCGACTTGTAGAAGTTTTTTGGAAGCTCTTTTGATTCCTTCGGTAACACCTCCTTCATTAGTTGTGTAATCCGATCATAGCAAGTTTGTGGCAAGTTAAAATCGGACTTTATGTTCAACAACCGCATCGTCACTGACAGTACGGAATGTGGATCACAACCAGGATATAAAGAAGTTTCAGCATCCTGAAACATATCATAGAACTCCTTCGCCTCGGGATTAGGATCCTCCGGATCAAAATTAGGCCCTGCCGCGTCGTACACCATATCTCGTGCAAGGTTCTGCACGTCTCCATAATCAACGGAGCATTCGTCGTCATCGACGACAAAATCCGCTGCAGCATTATCATCAAAAGCATAAGTAGCAGCATTCGCAACCTGTCTTTCGGCATATAGTTCACCTTGCGATGACCACAGGTCGTAATCATGTACGAAACCCTTACGGGTCAAATGATCTCTTACACTCACCACTTCTTCGTAACGTCTATTGCGACAATTACGACATGGACACTTGATTTTGTTACCGTCCATAAACTGAGCTTTGCTCATGGCATACTTAAGAAACACTTTCACGCCTGCCTGAAAATCGTCACTCACACCTATTCTGCTCTCGTGTTGTCGTTTGTACATCCATGTACGATCAACGAAATAACGATCCATCACAGATTAGATGTAAAAATCTGTATAGTAAGACAAACTAAACAGAATTAGTATATAATCATGTAACTGGTGGATCCGCTAGTATTCTAGCTCGAGAAGAGAAAAATATAAATACAATTGTTACTAGTAGTTCGATACCGATAGTGCGATACCGATACCGATACCGATAGTGCGATACCAATACCGATACCGATAGTTCGATACCGATACTGCAATACCGATACCGATACCGATAGTGCGATACCGATACCGATAGTTCGATACCGATACTGCGATACCGATATCGATACCGATAGTGCGATACCGATACCGATACCGATACCGATAGCGCGATACCGATACCGATAATGCGATACCGATACCGATAGTTCGATACCGATAGTTTGATACCGATACTGCGATACCGATAGTGCGATACCGATACCGATAGTTCGATACCGATAGCATGGTTTAAAGTATCGGCCAATACCGATCCGATACGGCCGATACCGATACGGTTTGGCATGTTCCGATCCGATACCGACCGATACCAAATATTGACCGATACCGACTATATATGGGGGTCTTTGTTCCGGTCAATTCGGCAAAACCAATCGGTAAAGGTGACTACTATTTCATATAATTTCAAAACTACTAAGAAATAACGCTGAAATACTTAAAATTATGCCTACATGTATAAAATATATGTTTTTAAATGTAAATAATTTATTAATAATTATTTGTTTTCCGATACCAAAGTCCGATGCTCCGATACGATACCGCCGATACTACCGATATCGCCGATACCAATACTCATAGGAATAGTACGAAACCGATTCCGATGATTGTGAACCTTGACCGATAGTGTGATACCGATACCGATACCGATAGTGCGATACCGATACCAAACTAAGTCAATCTATCTATTTCTAAATTGCAAGAGTCCACTTCTAGGATATGGGAGCTATATCCTAAATATCTAGTCTAAATTAACTTGGTTAGGATACTAGAGTGTCCTTATTATCTAGCAAGCACTACCTTAGTCTAGTCACACTAGCGTTAATTACCTATAATTCCTACCATGTCTACAATCACACATTACACCCCAAGCCGTCCTGCATGCTAATTATAATAGGCACATATATATGTATATCACAGTTAGATGTATAGACCACGAACCCAAACACTGACTTATGCAGATGAAGAACTCGTACTGTCCTTGACACAGTGAACATATACACCATGAACCCAAACGCCATATTCATATTTACTAATCCAAACACCACCAAACTAATGGATAACACCCAATATGGATAACACATTATTTAGCCAATATATAAATTAGATGAATTTGATAAGCAAAGCCCTCCGCCGCCCCCGACCAAAGCCCGCCGCCCCAAGCCCGCCGTACAGCCCCCGACGCTCCCGCCCCAAGCCCGCCGCCCAGCCCCCGACGCCCCCGCCCCAAGCCCGCCGCCCAGGCCCCGACGCCCCCGCCCCAAGCCAGCCGCCCAGCCCCCGACGCCCCCGCCCCAAGCCCGAATGTCCCCAAGCCCGCCGCCCCCGCCCCAAGCCAGCCGCCCATCCCCCGACGCCCCCGCCCCAAGCCAGCCGCCCAGCCCCCGACGCCCCCGCCCCAAGCCCGAATGTCCCCAAGCCCGCCGCCCCCGCCCCAAGCCAGCCGTCCAGCCCCCCACGCCCCCGCCCCAAGCCCGAATGTCCCCAAGCCCGCCGCCCCGCTACCCCTACGTCGACACCGCGACACAGAGAGAGAGAGGAGAGAGAGAGAGGAGATTACCTTCGGGAGAGAGAGAGGAGAGGACGCCGTCGCCGTTCACGAAGCCGCGCGAGAGAGAGAGCGAGAGAGAGAGAGAGAGGAGATTACCTTCGGGAGAGAGAGAGGACGAGGACGCCGTCGCCGGGGGGAATGCCAAAAGTTCCCCTCGCCTTTTCATTTAAGTCTGGAACGCTAATTTAGCGACGGAATAGCGACTAAGAAATATCCGTCGCCAGGTAGTCGCTATTATTGATTATCCGACTGAATATCCGTCGCTACGTAGTCGAAGATATGTCCCGCCAATTATATACACAATTCCCGCCAAATAAACGACTACGTGACGACGACCGAATATCCGTCGCTATAACACCGACACACTAGCGACGGATGTGCGACCTTTCCTGCCCCTAAAATTAAAATAAAAAATGGCAAATGTTTGTGGTCGGTAATCAGTCGCTGAGCGGCCACGAACCCGTCGCTAATACCGACGGAATAATTCCGTCGCTAAACCTCCGTCGCTAAATGAGCGTATTTTGGTAGTGCGCATCCCCCCGTTCACCTCCCTCCGAGCCATGCACCCGTACCCTCCCAAACCACCAACAACCAAAACAGACGGAGAGAGAGAGAGAGAGAGAGAGAGAGAGAGAGGAAGGGGGGAGAGTCACGTACCGGAGAGGGAGGAGAGTCGCCGTCGGAGAGAGTGAGAGCGCCGGAGGGGGGGAGAAGAGAGAGTAAGAGAGGAAAATGGGAGAAAATGAAACGTTGGGGTGGGGATATAATTAGAATTTAGCGACGTTTAAACTACCGTCGCTAAATTCGTCGCTATTGGCGACGTCCCAGCAACGTTTCGCGACGACTGGGTCATGTGCTTAATATACGTCGTTGTTACGTCGCTTAGGTCGTCGCTAGTAGCGACTATTAGCGACGTTTATATAAAACGTCGCTAATGTACACAATTTAGCGACGTTAATCGAACGTCGCCAATTGAGCAGATTTTAGTAGTGTATGTTCATCAACTCGTTTATAGTTATGCTTGATTAAGTTCTACTGTGTGTGATTTATACTAGCTGATGAATTTGCGTAGTACTAGTAGATGAATTTGATAAGTTGTATCCTTTGCTTTTGTTTTTCACCATTTTCTGCAGGTCACTTTTGACTGTCGTTAAGACAAAAAAATTATTATTCAGTAATAGGGTCATATGGGTTTGTGTTTCCGAACTAATGTTCAATAGTGTTTAGGCATTAAAATCACTATTCACGTATGCAAGTGAACAGTAATTTTGAGGTATAAATATTAACGTCGGACATTTTCGAGACCAAAATCCTAATTTTAACTATCATATGGAACCTTATTACTACATATTCCTAAAAAGTATATATGTATATCACTCTTTTGTTATATATGCAGATTCTGAGCATGAAATTCTTAAGGAATTATCAATAACATAGTTAAGATTTAATGTAGTATAGATTAGATAATAGAGTATATTAAGTTCTTGTTCTTCATCTTTGTGTCCACTTAAGTTTTTCCTATCAAGCAACTGAAAGAAATGAAATTAGCTGAAAGCTGAGATCATCTGCACGTATCTCCAACAAGCAGAATTAAATAGAGCTAGGCTTGTTAAACATTGATGAATTAGCTTATTTAACCAAGCTCAAGACAGTATTGGCTAACAAGACAAGATTAGACCTTTTGTAGAATATTTTCTTGAGTTTCCGAGTTTTATTTATTTATTTAAGATATTTGACTTACTACTTTGCACGGTTGCATCGTCATTTGTTTTGATTTGGTGATATGATCAGAAATTACATATATAAGGATGACCTTAAATGGACTCGGGTCATTTTACATCGGTTCATGGGTTAATTTATCCACGATAACCACCATTATCAGTATTTTGTCACTGTAAATTTTACATGATTGAGAGCTAAAAACGGATGAAATTTCACATAGTTGTTTCAGTAAAAGAAAATTCGACCTCTGTATTTTGAAATATGTTGATTTACAAATTTCTGGTTTTGCTTGCTCCCCTGATAGAAGCTGAAAAATACATTCTTATAGTAGCATTGGGCTTGTACTATAAATTGCTAGATCATATCTAATAGCTGTATTCTCGGAAGCCACCATAAGTTCGGATTTTGAAGTTCAACATAGGAATGATATTCTTTGCTACTGTCAAGTCCATATATATCTTAGTTTTCTCCCTGATATATATATATATATATATATATATATATATATATATATATATATATATATATTTTGGTGGTGTAGGAGTGACCAAATGATTCTAATTAATAGCAGCTTTCCACATATTGTCTATAATGATCTTTTTGTATATTAGAAGCTCGAGAACTTCGAAGATAAGTAATCTTTGATGTCTCACAAAGGCATAGCCTTTCTATGAGCACGTCAGAGTTAG
The DNA here is from genome assembly GCA_029216955.1 of Iris pallida. Taxonomy (NCBI): domain Eukaryota; kingdom Viridiplantae; phylum Streptophyta; class Magnoliopsida; order Asparagales; family Iridaceae; genus Iris; species Iris pallida. Next base: position 6,195,705 of record JANAVB010008799.1, read on the forward strand.
ACATCTCTGTATTTTCTGCCCAAGTAGTAATTAATCATTACCAAAGAGCCAAATGACTAAGCACAATAGCAAGTGTAATATTTTTTTATAAACAAAAGTAACAAGATCTTACATAAAACTCATGTTACAACTGAAACAAAGCCAATACAACTCTCAACATGCGTACATAACGAAAACAAAGCAATCACTGTGCAAATAATGTAATTTATATTGTCAACATGTATATATGGTGACTTCATGGGCTAGAGGCTGCTGGAGGTGGGGATAGGAAAGGAATCGATGGAATCGGGAGGCCAGGGATGGACGGCAACGGAGGAATGCTTGTAGGAATCGACGGAATGGTGGTGGGAATGGCGGGTAGGGAGGGACGGCAATGGGGGAATGCCTGTAGGAATAGACGGAATGGTGGTAGGGAGGGAAGGCAGTGGAGGAATGTTTGTAGGAATTGAGGGAAAGGAAGGAATGGATGGCAACGGTGGCAATGCAAGCTTTGGCAACGTTGTAGTTGGAACCGCCGGTGGCAGTGATGGCAACGTCGGAATGGTTGGGAGAGGAGGCAATTGCGGCATCGGAGTTGCAGGTAGACTTGGTACCGCAGGTGCAGCCTGCGGCGCTGGAGTATCTAAAAGATGGCGAGCTGCAAGGTTTGCATCAATGCAGATCAAGGCCATGAAAAGGGAGAAGAGGTTACGAGAGTAAGAGGCCATATATAGTTGGGAGAGCTGCTGCTACTAGTTCGAAGTAGTTCAATCTTCTGCTTCTAATTTGTTTTGTGAAATAGCAGTCTCTGAAGTGAATATATATAAGGCTAGTATAGCTGAATAGTGGTTGGGGCTTGGGGAAATTATGTTAAGGTCGGTGATCAAAGACGGACCTAAGAGCCTGTGGTTTGTTCATCTTCTCCTCCTATTTGTTGTTTGTGTCATGACAGTACTTGGACTTTGGTGGGAAGCTAGAAAACGGAAGTATGATGACTAATGCCATTTGATTTATTTCCTAAAATAATAAATTAATAACATTGTTTACATGCCTTATTGGTACTCTTCTAAGCTTTGAGTTAGCTAGTCCTTAATACACCTCATTCTTGTTTTGTGTTAACTACTTAACTGAGCTTGGTTACATGTTGGAAACATAAGCTAACTCAAGTTTGGGGGAGCTTGTCGGAGTTAAAAACTTGAAGAGTTACAAATCTTCAATGAGGTGGAGAAACATCCTTATATATATATATATATATATATATATATATATATATATATATATATATATATATATATATATATATGTTGTGTTTCAAACCGGTTTCCTCAACTTTCTATTTAATTTCTCTCTTTAATAATCATGTAACTTATGTCAATTCATTTGCTAAAGAGCAGCATCGTGTAAAGTTTTCATCAAGCAAATCAATGAATTTTCTTTCCACTTCATAGTACATCTTTGGAGTATCCAATTTTAGTGCTTCAGCATCAAGAGAACACATCCCTCAGCATCAAGAGAACACACCCCTCTTGTGCTTTCTCATCTCTCAAAGAAGTTTCTTTCCATCATAACCATTGGTTGTCAATTTTGCCGATTAAGCAGGGTAGTTGGGGCTGCAACATGTTGTTGTTAGAAGCCATGAGACCTATGTAGCTCTGATACCACTACGATGGAAAGAAACTTCTTTGAAAGATGAGAAAGCACAACAGAGAGGTGTTCTATTGATGCTAAAACACTAGAAAAATGATACTCCAAAGATGTACCATGAAGTGGGAATGAAATTCATTGATTTGATGATAAATGTATATGATTATGCTCTTATACAGCAAATGAATTGACTTAGTTATATGATTGTTAAAGAGATAAGTTAAGAAAGAAACTAGTTTGAAACATAACATATATAACTAAGGATGTTTCTCCTCCTCATTGAAGACTAGCTTGTAACTCTTCAAGTTGGTAACTCCAACAGTTACATGTGATTTGTTACTGGTCAGTGAATTTGCTAAGTAGCATGTGTTCTCTTGATGCCAAAACACTTGAAAATGATACTCCAAAGATGTACCATGAAGTGGGAATTGATTTGCTTGATGAAAAATGTACAGGATTATGCTCTAATATAGCAAATGAATTGACATAAGTTACATGATTATTAAAGACATAAGTTAAATAGAAAGTTAAAGGAAGAAACTGGTTTGAAACAAAACATATATAACTAAGGATGTTTCTCCTCCTCATTGAAGACTTGTAACTCTTCAAGTTGGAAACTCCAACATTTACATTTGATTTGTTACTAGTCGGTCAGTTTCTTCTTTTGCTTATGAGTTTGCAAAGTAACTCCAACAGTTACATGTGACTTGAACAAGCTGAATTAAGCAGAACAAGCCATGTTGAACATTCATGTTAGAGTAATCTAATGATATCAAGCTGCAGCAATGGCTAGCGAGCCAAGGTTGGACTTCTCCAAGCTTAATTCAAACCCAGTCTCTGCTGAAGCATGGATAACTTGGCAGAAGAAGCCTAACAAGTTAATTCCTTTGGTTCCTACCTAACCAGCTTTTTTCTCTTACTTCCATTGTTTTGTTCCTCCTTTCTTTAGGTCGATTACTATTTTACTCTGCTGGTGAGCGAAAAAGTTCTCTTTATCTACGATTTTGTATGTAAAAATAAGAAGACTCCTTTTGCCAAACTTTCAACTTGTCTATGGAATATCTTAGTTAAGTGACTTAAAGTCTCCGTAGCCCCCAGGAAGTGTCATTTGGCGTCTCATGAGAAATCTCTATTATTGAAGATTTGTTGGCAACTTGAAACTTGTCATGAAATCTTGAAACCCAATCACTACCATTAATGAAGGAAGCTATAATATGAATAGCTAGATCATAATTGGTCGTGTGTTCTGTAAAGCCACCATAAGCTCAGATGCTTCAATCTCTGACATAGAGTGGTATATATGAAGCTACTATTAAGTCTGTTTCTTAGTTTCCACCCTGATATTTGTGGGATACGATCGAGTGACCAAATGTAATCAATTACATTTAGGAGTTTTAATGAAGTCTATATCCGTCTATATGCTAACAGCAACTTTCCACAGATGGCCTATGACTGAGTCATATGTAGAAGCTGAAGAACTTTTGCGGAGGGCATTGTCAATTTTCTTTGAGCAACTCCGAGTAGATAATAGATATATCCATCATGTATATAGTTGCAATATGGTTTACATTTCCAATCAAATGGTAGTAAATGTTCGTTACAAAGAGAGAGAGACGCCAACTAATTAAGCAAGCACAATAGATAAAACGTGAATAAAATGACATAAATGTAAGTAAAAGTAACAAGACCTCCCCATATATAACCCTGATCATACAACTGAAACAAAGATAGCCAAGACAAGTAATCTCAACATGCGTACATAACGGAAGCAAAGCAATCCCTCCTATGCTAAATAAGAATGCTTTCATCATCCACATGTATATATATATATATTTTATATACAGAATATAATATAATAGATATATAATAAATATATTATAATATATAATATAATAATAATATAATATAGATATAATATAAAATATATATAGATATATAATATATATATATTATATATATATATATATATTATATATATATATTATATATATTATATATTTTTTTTTTTTTTTTTTTTTATATATATATGGTGAATGATCAGATGTCCTCAATTAATTCATGGGCTAAGGCTGCTGGAGGTGGGGCTAGGAAAGGAACTGATGGGATCTGGAGGCCAGGGATGGAAGGAATGGTGGTAGGGATAGAAGGCAATGGGAAAGCCTGTAGGAATGTGATAGGGATGGAAGGCAATGAAGGAATTGATGGAATGTTGGCAATGGTGGCAACGCAAGCTTTGGCAAGTAGTGGTCGGAACTGTCGGGAGAGGAGGCAATTGTGCGGTTGGCAGTGTGGAAGCGTCGACGGCACGTTGGAACTGTAGGTAGACTTGGCACCGCAGGTGCAGCCTGCGGTGCTGTTGGAGTGTCTAAAAGATGGCGAGCTGCGAGGCCTGCATCGGTGCAAAACATTGCCACGAAAAGAGCTGATAAGAGGATTTTACGAGCGTAAGAGGCCATGGTCATGAGAGTATTAATTGCTAGTAGTTTTAGTTTTCTGCTTGTGTTTTGTTTGTGCAATAGCTCTCTCTGAGCAGACATATATATAAGGCTTCCGAGGTTCAAGAAATGAGGAAATGATGTCGAGGTTGGTGATCAACTCGGTCTAAAATCCTGTGGTTTGCTCACCTTCTTCTATTTCTTCTTCTTCTTCTATTTGTGGTATGTGTCATGACAGTCTTTTTGTTTAGGAAATCAGGTGGCTTATTGGTGAACAAGTTAGGAAACTCAAATTTGTTGAATTAAATTTTGCATCTCAATAGTCAAATGGGATGACCAAGACATCCATAGTACTATTTGGTACTTGCGTCTTATATTTGGTCTGTTGAACTTTGAGTCAGCTAGTTCGAGATCATTTCACAATGACATAGCTTGAAGAAGCTGATTAATTAGCAGTGCCAGGCTTGTTGAACATCATATTAGCTTAATCAAGCAAGCTCGAACTGTATTAATTATTGGCTTACAAGCCAAGGTTGGACTTTGCCATGTCCGAAGCTTGAACAAGTCGGTTCCATTGGTTCCATACCTGACTAGTCGGTTCGATCAATGCTCTGCATCTTCTATGTAACATTGGCATCTAACTGCATTTGCAAACTTCCATTTGACCAGTGAGGTTGTCACCATCCCCCTGTGATTGCCATCCCGGAGTAATTCCTTCTGAAAACTTTGCTTCAACTTGTCCATGACACATGTTAGATAAATCCCAAGTTATAAAGCTGATGTGTCTTATGCGAGAAAGGGAGTTTTTGGTGAAATATATTATATATTCCTATTGAAAATTAGAAGCAGCAGACTGCATCATAAGACTGGCTATTACCTGTTTGACAACAAGAAGGCCATTTGGTTCGCAGAACCAGGACCTTGGGAAAAGAAATTATCATTCTTTTTCTGTGTTTGGATGCCAAAGGTACACGAAAGGAAAATGATTCCCAAATAAAATAAATAGTGGGAACATGATTTCCACCGCAAGATTCACTTACCGTCCCCAAGGATTCACTATTCCTTTCAATTTTTCTCGCCTTTCTGAAAACCGGAAAGAAAAATTGATGGTAATTATAATTTTCTAAAGAAATAAAAGAACAAAGAATTGATTTCTTTTTTTCCGCGAACCAAACAATGCCTTAGGTGACTGTTACATAGGAAGAGTTCAAATTTGATTATAGTGGATGGAGTCTTGATAATTAATGACATGTTCAGGGTGATCAAAATTATAAAATACATAAATTCAAACATACGAAGAACTTAAAATGACAGATTGTTGAATTGATTCGTGAGTTTGAAGCTTGGATAAGTTACATGTCAGCCCATACTAATCTATGAGTATGATCGTTAAAGCATTGCCTATGACTAAGTGTATGATCTTTGGTAGCTGCAAGCTCAAGAACTTCAGCGAGAAGGTATTTTTGCTCTTTCCCAAGGGCACTGCTTATTCAATGACTGTCTCAGTCGATAGTCATCATATTGTTATATGGTTTAAGTTTCGATCAAATTAGTCGGTAGAAAATTGAATATATTTCCTTTTGCAGTTCTCGATAGTGAAATAGCATTAAACATGAAAAATGTTTTTGATCGTTAACTTTAGTGATATTTATGTCTGGCCAACAAAAAATGTTGGAAATTTATGGTGTTTTGCTGTCTTAGGACTTGGTCAGAAAGGTAGTTGTGTCATCTAATTTATAAGAGTGATACTTTGTGCGTAAACATAAGTATCTTTATTTCTTTCTTGTAGAGTATCAGCTATATCACTATTTAACCAAGGACCATTGATATGATGTTGCTCAAAAACTTATGCTAATATGATGATGTTTCTTCAATCGATGCAAAACAAGGCCACGAAAGAGCTAAGAGTGTACGAGAGTAAGAGGCCATTGTCGGGATCGAGTAGCTCGGTCTTCTGGGAATGTTTTATGTGCTTCCTGTATCTGAAATGGACATATATAAGGCTAAAAATGTTGAATAGAGGCTTGGGGTTAAGGAAATGATGTCAAGTTGGTGATCAAAGACACTCCAAGTCCTGAGGTTTGTTCACCTTTCTTCTCCTTTTTGTTGTAAGTGGCATGATAATTTCTTTGTTTAGGAAATCAGGTGCTTTATTGGCGAGCAAGTTAGGAATATACAAATCTGTTGAGTGTATGCTTACTAAATTATATTTGGTTTGTTGAACTTTTAGCTGGCTAGTCTGGAATAGATTTACAGAAATTTTTGTTGTAAAAAATTCCTTTATTCTTTGATTTCTGCAAACTTGAAACAAGAAAATAAAATAAATTAGAACAAGGTTACCGGCCTATGGGGAAGTCGCGCTGAACGCACTGCCCTAAGAGTTGATCCGAGGTCTTATGTGCAGACTTTTCTCAGATTCTCCTAGTGGTAAAACCCCCGGTATCACCGGCTTCTCGCTGTCGCACACAACGTCGAGAGATCGACCCGAACTTAGCCTTGCCCAGACGCGGAGGGAAGAGTGCACCGGAGAAGAGAACAACAGAGCGAGAGAGAAAGATAGTTTTTTCTTCTGTGTATTGCTCTGAGAAAAGAAGCCGAAATATATAGGCTCAAAGACCAACACCACCATTGGTAGTTCCATGGACGTGCACAAATGGGGGGCTAAAGAATAGGCGTGTACAAGAAATGTGTGGATGGAATTAGTCAAAGAAAAAAATTGAGGAATTGGTTTTGCAAAAGTGTGCTGTGTGTGAAAACACACACACAACCAACCCCCCCCCCCCCCCCCCCCCCCCCCCAAACCAAGATCCGAAGTCAAGATAACAACTACAAGAATTAGTGATAGAGAAATCTGGGCAAGATATACTATGCATAAATAGATGGACCACAGCCTTGAATCTCACGTAGTGACTAATCCTTTATCTGAAGAAGTGCTTGATGGACTATGCCTTGAATCAGACTTCTTGAACCAGATTCAGAGATTAGCACACATAGTACGCTAGAGGTTCTTGGGTCTATCGGGTGGCGCTTTGAATGGCCATGCGCACTTATACCAAATTCATAAGAGTTGTCTGAGATCGCCCTGTCTCATAGTCGCGGCCTTCACGACCTCTTATATAGGTAAGTCCTCCAAGGGTTGGTGATCGGAGTCAACCTCGCAAAATAATGCTTGGACCTATTAAGAGTTTTAAAACTCATCCTAACCAGATCACACTGGAACACTGTCACCATAGGGATGGGATATCATTGTACAACCTCGTACAGCCACCTGAGCATTAGTTTATGAGAATTTAATCTCTAAGTCAGTGTTCCATAAAAATCACCGAATTTCAGCTTGTTTCTACCCATTGAACCGGCTTCTTGGGATCTCCAGTCAGGCTCGGTTGGGTTGCCACTGCCGGTGACTTATTTATGGGCTTAATCACATCCCCCTCGATGATTCTAGGATCAATGTCCTAGACAGACCCTTTGTCAAGTGGTCTGCAAGGTTCTTTTCTGACTTTATATAGTCAATAACCACATATTTGCCTAATAGGCTCTTGATTGACTTGAAGCGCAGCTGCAGGTGCCTGTTCATCTTAGCATTCACAGAATCATGCTTTAGTAGTTCTATAACAGATTTATTATCACAGTTTATGAAAATAGCAGGAACAGGAATAATAGAAACAGGTATATGCATAATCAAATTTCTGAGCCATTCAGCTTCTGTACAAGTAGTATCCAGAGCTATCATTTCAGAGTCCATAGTACTCCTAGCTATGATAGTTTGTTTACAAGATCCCCAAGATATCGCAGCTCCTCCTAGGGTAAAAACATATCCAGTTGTGGATTTCACATCATGTGAGTCAGTTACCCAATTTGCATCTGAATAACCTTCTATGATATCAGGGTGTCTAGAATAATGAAGTTTATAATCTATAGTACCCTTAAGATATCTAAATACTCTTTCTAATGCAGTCCAATGAGATCGATTTGGGTTGGAAGTATATCTACTAAGTCTTCCAACAGCAAATGCAATATCAGGTCTGGTTCTATTTGTTATATACATAAGAGAACCTATCATCTGAGAATATCTATGTTGTTCTACAGGTGAACCTTCATTCTTCTTGAGAATGATACTACTGTCAAAAGGAGTAGGAGCATGCTCCTTATCAAAGTAATCAAATTTCCTTAGCATTTTCTCAATAGAATGTACTAAGGATAAAGTATAGCCCTCTTTGGATCTGGATACTTGCATTCCTAGAATCAGGTTGGCTTCACCTAGGTCTTTCATGTCAAATTTGCTAGATAAATAATCTTTAGTATTATTTATCAACTCAAGTGTCGAACCTAAATGAGAATATCATCTACATACAAGCATAAAATGACACAACTTCCACCAGAGTTTTTAGAGTATATACATTTGTCATACTCATTTGGTAAGAAACCATATTCTACAATCACTTTATCAATTTGTTGTGCCATTGCTTGGGAGCTTGCTTTAGGCCATAGAGTGCTTTTACTAATTTGCAAACTTTCTTTTCTTGACCTTTAGCAATAAAGCCTTCAGGTTGCTCCATGTAGATTTCTTCTTCTAGATCACCATTCAAGAAGGCTGTCTTTACGTCCATTTGGTGAATCAGCATGTTATGAATGGAAGCTAAGGCTAGAAGGGTTCTAATAGAAGCAATTCTAGCTACAGGAGAATAGGTGTCAAAATAATCTAGTCCTTTTTTCTGAGTGAAATCCTTGGCTACTAATCTAGCTTTGTATTTCTTTATAGTACCGTCAGCTCTAAATTTCTTTTTGAAGATCCACTTACAACCTATAGGTTTACTACCTAAAGGTAGGTCTGCTAAATACCAGGTATTGTTCTCCATAATAGAGTTGTATTCATTGATAATGGCTTCTTTCCATAAAGGAGCATCAGGGGAAGATATTGCTTCTTCGTAAGTTGAGGGATCACCCTCTATCAAATAAGTGAAGAAGCCTTCCCCCAAATTCCTTTCAATCCTTCCTCTTTTACTCCTTCTAGGTTCTAAGTCTTGTTCAGGTTGGCAGTGGAAATTTGTAGAAGGAGCTGGGAAAGAACTTGAGGGGTTGGAAGAAATTCTATTCTTAAAAGGGAATATATTCTCAAAGTAAACTGCATCTCTAGCTTCTATGATGATATTGTTGGAGATTTCATTTACTTCAGAATTAGTCACTAGAAATCTATTGGCATTGCTATCTAAGGCATATCCTATGAACACAGCATCTACGGTCTTGGGTCCAATCTTTCTCTTTTTTGGTTCAGGAATTCCAACTTTTGCTAGACATCCCCAAACTTTGAGATAATGGACTCTAGGAGTTCTACCTTTCCATAATTCATAGGGAGTCTTATCCTTAGATTTACTGGGAATCCTATTTAGGATGTAGCAGGCAGTTAATAAAGCTTCTCCCCACAAGTTATCAGGAGCACCTGAGCTGAGAAGCATGGCATTCACCATGTCTAACAGAGTCCGATTCTTCCTTTCAGCAACTCCGTTGGACTGTGGTGAATAAGGAGCAGTTACCTCATGAATTATTACGTGTTCTTCACAGAAGTTGGTCATATCGTTTGAGGTATACTCTCCGCCACGATCAGATCTAAGGATCTTAATCTTTTTCTCTAATTGGTTTTCAACCTCTGATTTGTAAACCTTGAACCTATCTAAAACTTCATCTTTGGTTTTGAGAAGATAGGTATAGCAATACTTCGAACAATCATCTATAAATGTGACAAAGTATTTCCTACCGCCTCGAGTCAGAACCCTATTTGAATCACAAACATCACTATGAACTAGTTCTAGAATATCAGAATTCCTTTCTACAGATTTGAAAGGTAGTCTAGAATGTTTGGCTTGAACACAAATCTCACACTTGTCTTTATTATCCACAGGAGACTTGGGAATAAGATTTAGGTTCATCATCCTTCTAAGGGAACCCAGGTTCACATGCCCTAATCTACCATGCCAAACATTAGAAGATTCTACATTGGAAACAACAGGAGAAGGGTCTGACATTTTATTAATAGTGCTGAGAATAAAAAGACCATCCTTTACAAATCCTTTTCCAACAAAGGACTCATTCTTAGAAAAAACAACTTTATTTGCTTCCATAACAATCTTGTATACAGATGCTACAAGAAGAGAGCCACTAACTAAATTCCTTCTAACAGTCGGCACATGAAGAACATCATGAAGAGGCAGAATTTTTCCTGATGTCATCTTCAGATCTATTCTTCCTCTTCCTACAATCTGTGCCGAAGAGCCATCTCCTAGGGTTATGCCTCCTCGACATGATTCCTGATAGTTTGAAAAACAGGAGCGATCAAATGAAACGTGAACATTAGCTCCAGAATCCAACCACCAGTCATCAGAATGGTAAGAAATATTAACTAAAGGTTGGTAAGTCACAGACCTGAAGAAACAGAAGATCCATTCAGAATCACGTTGGCTTCAGGTTTGGCTGGACCTTTCCCCTTATAGGGAGTCTTGATAGGTTCCTTCTTCCTCTGGAAACAGTTGAAGGATAGATGGTTTGTCCTACCACACATCAAACAAAATTTCTGTTGATCCTGAGTCTGACTGACATTTCTAGGACTGTGGTTTTGCTGGTGGTGACGGTTCTTGTGGTTCTGCTGAAAGTTAAGCTTCTTCTTGACGAAGTTCTTCTTGGGTTTGAGAGGATTACTAGGCTTAGGTTTGTGAGGGGGTGACTCTACTAGGTTTACCTTAGCCTTATTCTCAGTCTTAGGGTTAGACCTTAGCCTAAGCTGTTCTTCAGTTCTAATTTTCTTCAAGACTTCAGCAAAAGTAAGGTCACCTTGGGTATGAGTGATATCCCTTTTTATATCAGACCAAGAAGGAGGGAGCTTATCTATTAGGCAAGCTATCTTATGTTCAGCAGAGAAGGTGGTACCTTTAGCTTGAATGTGCCTCACATATTTTTGGAATTCATGGATTTGTTCATTCATGGGTTTGTCATCTACCATGAAATACCTATTAAATGCTGAAGAAGTGAATCTTTCAATTCCAGCATCATCACAGGCGTATTCATCTTCTAAAGCATCCCAAAGTTCTTTAGCGCTTTTATATTCAAAGAATATATCATAAAGTGAATCAGATAAAGCGCTTAGAATTCGATGGAAGCAATGAAAGTCTATATCCTTAGGGGTTTTTGGTTTGGAGGTACCGGAGGATTTGGACATTCCTATGTCAGACTCAGTGTCGTCAGAATCATTGATGATGGGTGTGGAGCCATCAATGGCTGACATCAGCCCTAAAGTGGTGAGCCAGAATCTCATCTGACTCTGCCACCTCTTAAAGTGGGTGCCATCAAACTTGGCTGGCTTAGCAGTAGAAGTCTCGTCTTTTCCAGTCATGGTGACAAGTATAGCAGTCTAAAGTCTGCAAGAATAATAATGCAACTACTCAAAAAATGTGACAGGGGCTCTAGAGATAATGGTTCAAAGAACTATCCCTTGAAGATACCAAGTTTTCTAACTAAGCATTCAACAGAGGTGTCAATTGGTAATAGATCTAGCAAAGTAACGGAACAATATAATGACCAATAATTTGTAGCTTGATTGTTAAAGAAAACTTTTGTAACACATTACCAATAACTGAACAATTTTTTTTTCCTTGAAAGTGTGTTACCAGAACAAAAATTTGCTTAACAGAACCTTAAAGAGAACCAAAAAATTTGCTTAACAAAAATTTGCTTAACACAATAAAATTTAATAATAAGGCTTAACAGAACCTTAAGGAAACCAATGGTCTAACAGAAAATTTGCTTAAACTTGCTTAAATATCAGGGTGTAAAAATTTAATAAATGGTCTAACCAATGGTCTAACAGAACAATGGTCTAACAGAATAAAAATTTGCTTAAAGTTGCTTAACCTTAATAACCAATGGTCTAACCAATGGTCTAACAGAACAAAAATTTAATAATTGCTTAAATATCAGGGTGTAAAAATTTGCTTAAACTTGATATCATATAAAAAGGATTTTTTATATATATATGCTGTTGTCACCTGATTCCTACAAAAGAATTGAACAATGGTCTAACAGGAATTATAGAATCATGTTGAGTTCTTACTTTTGAATGTTGCAGGAAGTAAGTTTAGGAAAATTACTAAAGTAAACGTCTCAACTCTTAGATTGTTGTAAAAAATTCCTTTATTCTTTGATTTCTGCAAACTTGAAACAAGAAAATAAAATAAATTAGAACAAGGTTACCGGCCTACGGGAAAGTCGCGCTGAACGCACTGCCCTAAGAGTTGATCCGAGGTCTTATGTGCAGACTTTTCTCAGATTCTCCTAGTGGTAAAACCCCCGGTATCACCGGCTTCTCGCTGTCGCACACAACGTCGAGAGATCGACCCGAACTTAGCCTTGCCCAGACGCGGAGGGAAGAGTACACCGGAGAAGAGAACAACAGAGCGAGAGAGAGAAGAGATAGTTTTTTCTTCTGTGTATTGCTCTGAGAAAAGAAGCCGAAATATATAGGCATCAAAGACCAACCACCATTGGTAGTTCCATGGACGTGCACAAATGGGGGGCTAAAGAATAGGCGTGTACAAGAAAATGTGTGGATGGAATTAGTCAAAGAAAAAAAATTGAGGAATTGGTTTTGCAAAAGTGTGCTGTGTGTGAAAACACACACACAGCCAACAATTTTCATATAAGGTAAAAAAGTTTTCCTAAATTCTATAAAAGAGTAGAAGTTTGGGTAATTTGTAATAAGGAAACGGCAGCTCAATTGGCGTGTTCGGGCAGACACGGAGAGAGAGAGGGGGAGCCAACTGAGTTAGCACGTGGGGAGGGGGGCGCCAACTTAGTTGGCGCGCGCGTGAAGAGAGAGGAGAGAGATAGGAGAGAGGAGAGAGCGGAGAGATATATAGGAGAGAGGAGAGCGGTCAATTGGCACAGGGAATTATATCGCCCACAAAATATGTAATATGGACAATACCAAATGAAAATCATTTATTAAAGTTTTTAAATCGAAGAAATTTAAATGATACCAAAACAATTTAAATAAATAATGTTTTTCCAAAAAAATCGGGAATTATATTTTTGACGATAGTAGATGTGATATTATCTATTTATTAAAATACCAAAACAATTTAAATAAATATTATCTATTTATATATTCCCCCGCGCCAACTGTGTTGGCGCCGCTCTCCTCTCTCCTATCTATCCGCTCTCCCGCTTTCTCCTCTCTCTACGCCAATTGAGTTGTCGTTTCCTTACCCCATTTACAAATTATCCAAACTTTTTATCTTTTATAGAATTTAGGGAAACTTCTTTACCCTATATGAAAATTTCTTATAGATTTATTGTTGTTATGTTTACATCAACCTTCAGGTTTAGGTTTGTTGACATCTCGGTTCATGGCTATACTTGTCTACACTTGATTAAGCTTGGGTAAAGCTATGCAAGTTGATTTGCTATGTAGAATGCGTTCAGCTTTTACTTCTCTTTTTAGTTTTCACTATTTCCTGCAGGTCAAATCTGAATGTAGTAGGACATTAAGTTTGCCTATATATATATAATTGTTTTTTTTAATATCTGGGTATGATAGTTTAGAAATAATTCTAATAACTGGGTTAAGATTCAAAGTATGATATCAAATCAGATAATTAATGGAGAATAGTATTGTAAAAACATGTACATCGTTTGTTTCCTACAAAATAACTTGAGTATATGTATGCTGATATGTATAGTTTGAAATTATTTTGCAAGATATGGCTTGAACAAACTGATTAAGCAAAGATATATAGGCTTGTCGAACGTTAATGTAGCTTAATCAAGGAAGCTCAAGCTGCACTATTGGCCAAACAAACCAAGGTTGGACATTGCCATGTTGGATTTCAAGTTCAAGCAAATTAGGATAAATATTAGATGAAGCTTGAACAAGTCAATTTCTTTGATTTCGACCTAGCTATATCTTTTTTGTAATGCTTCAATACCCTGCATATATGCATCATTATCACCTTTAGTATAGTAATTTTATTGAGTCCTGAGTTACCATTGTTTATGCATTTACAGATTACTTCAACAAAGTAACATCGACTTAATTTAAACTGCCTTTACGAAATTTACGTTCTCATCTCGAGGTGGCTTGCCCTTGGGCCTCGCCCGTGATTGTCATACTAGAATTGTTCTGACTGAAAACCTTGTTTCAACTTGTTTATGACACATGTTAGATAGATCCCAAGTTACAAACTGAAGTTTCTCGTATGAGAAGGAAATTTTATGTGAAATATCTTATATTATGTTCTATTGAAGATTTGAAGCATCATAAGACTGGTTATTACCTGTGTTTGAAATGATAGAGTTACGAGAGAGGAGAGAGTACTCCAAATATATTAATAAGATTGTTCCAAGAAAAGGTAAATTGGTAAATGGGAACATATCGAGAACAAATGATGATTGTTGAATTGGTTCATGATTTTGAAACTTGGATAAGTTACATGTCAGCCTTTACGAATTGTGCCAGTACTATAGCATGGCTATGATATTGCGAAGAGACAAAGCTACTACATAGGAGCGGTACAACACCACTACTGAGTCAATATCTTGTTTAATATATCTCCCTGATCAAATGAACACCAGGCATTTGTTTCCATAGTCTAAGAGCATTGCCAACAACCAATTTTATCATCTTTGCTAGCTAGAAGCTCAAGAACTTCAGCAAGAATGTATTTTTGCTCTTGCCACCATCATACTGTTATTTTGTTTATGTTTAGATCAAATGGTATAATAAAATTTGATATATATATATATATATATATATAATTTTATATTATTATTTTTTTTGAAGCAATGGGTACTTGTGGTGAACTCACCTCCACCACTGGAGCTCGAACTCCCGACCACTTGGGCCGCATACATCTCTCTTAACCACTAGGCTAGAGGTCATTTGTGTGTATATATATATATATATATATATATATATATATATATATATATATATATATATATATATATATATATATATATATATATATATATATATCAAACAAAATGTTGGGTTTTATGGGTTGGTGATCATAGACGGGCATCCCGTGGTTTGTTCACCTTCTTCTCCTATTTGTTCTATGTGTCATGACATTCTCTTTGTTTAGGAAGTAAGTTGCCTTACAGGTGATGAAGTTAGGATACCGAAGTTTGTTGGGTGTTTGCATCTGATTAGTCAAATGGGATGACCATGACATCCTATATGATACTTTGGTTCAGTTTAGTTGATTGTAAATTAATATTAACATTAACATTAAAATTAATATTAATATTAAAAAAAATTGGTGAT
The DNA here is from genome assembly GCA_029216955.1 of Iris pallida. Lineage (NCBI taxonomy): Eukaryota > Viridiplantae > Streptophyta > Magnoliopsida > Asparagales > Iridaceae > Iris > Iris pallida. Next base: position 6,211,077 of record JANAVB010008799.1, read on the forward strand.
TATTTTTTTGGTTAAAATTTGGCATGTCATAGTCATGTCCGCTGCCATGTTAGACGTCATATGATGATGACATCATCCAAATTTTTGGACAACAAATAGTAAAATTGTAATTTATGTACATTATCCCCTAGTCCTTGAATTTTGGAAAGACTAATGCAATTCGTATCTCCAAAATGTTCCTCCAAACTATCACTCATTATATTGACAACTGACATGAGATGTGGCAAATTCTAACTCAAAAAATTAATTATCCAAAATTTTAATTTTAATTTTAATTTTGCCTTGTCAGCTTTCATTTTAGCTACCATGTCAGACGACACATAAGCTATCACAATCACGAGAGATACTTTGGAGGAACAAATAGCATTTTTCTTTGAAAATTCATCCTCATTAGCAGCTTTCAGCATAACAAAACTGTGCCAACTCTGTAGGGGTGCAACTCGGACGGGTTGGGTCGAGCTTGAGGTCAACCCGAGTCCAACCCGAGTCCAACCCGAGGAATCATAAGCCTAGCCCGAGCCCATGCCCGACCCGACCTCGGGTTCAACATATGAAGCCTAAGACCAAGTCCGGAGGATCGGGTTGGACTCGGGTTTGGTCGGGTTCATCGGACTCTAATATAATATTTGAAATAATTTTAAACAAAAGTAATATTAAACGCGTAATCAAATAGCAATCAAGTCTTTATCATTACAAAATACAAACTAAAATAAGATTTATGACAAGGAGTTGAAGAGTTTGGGTGAAGAAATTTAGGATTTAAATTTTTTATTTAAGAAGTGTGAATATATATATATATATATATATATATATATATATATATATATATATATATATATATATATAAGTCGGGTTCGGGTTCTTCGGGTAACCCAACACATGAACCCGAGCCCAACTTGATTTTGATCGGGTTATATATATATATATATATATATATATATATATATATATATATATATATATAAGTCGGGTTCGGGTTCTTCGGGTAACCCAACACATGAACCCGAGCCCAACTCGATTTTGATCGGGTTCAAACTCAAATCCGAGCCCGAATTCGAGAATTTTCAACCCTAACCCAACCCATTAACGGGTTTACCCGATCGGACTCGGGCTAAGCCCACCCAAGTTGTACCCCTACAACTCTGTGATATTTGTTTCGGATCCAACATCCAAACACCGTAATCAGGGCTGCAAATGAGCCAAGCCGTTCGCGAGCTGCTCGAAGCTCGGCTCGATAAAAGCTCGTTTGAGCTCGGTTCGTTTAGTAAACAAGCTGAGCTCAAGCTTCATTTTCGAGCTCGTTTAATAAACGAGCCAAGCTCAAGCTTAGAAGTACTCGGCTCGTTTGAGCTCGCGAGCTGGCTCGTTGATGAGCTCGCGAGCTGGCTCGTTGATGAGCTTGCGAGCTGGCTCGTTTAGAAGCTCGTTTAGGAGCTTGTTTAGAAGTTCGTTTGTTCTTTATTGAATTCTAAATATATGTATATTTGTGTGCATTATATATTTATATGTCCTTAATAATTGATATTAAGGAACTTTTTTAATTAAATTTTTATAAATAAATTGTTAATATTATATGTACTTGAATTCAAACCTAAGTAAATTGAAATCGAGCTCGTTAAGCTTGAAATCAAGCTTAATGAGCTTGAAATAAAGTTGAGCGAGCCCCGAATCAAGCTTAACGAGCTTGATTTTGAGCTTATCAAGCTTGAATCAAGCTTACTTATCAAGTCAAGCTCGAGCTCAAACCAAGCCAAGCTCAAGCTTAATATAAACAAGCTCAAGCCAAGCTCAAGCTCTAAAATAAAAAAATTATCAAGCTCGAGCTCGAGCTTGAGCTCGATTAATTCTAGTCAAGCCAAGCTCAAGCTTACAAAAGCTTGGCTCGGCTTGGCTCGTTTGCAGCCCTAACCGTAATCCTCGTTCCACCACGATCCCTCACTCTAGATCCAAACCCGAAAATTCCTCCTTATCGGGTTGAAGCCTCCTTTCCGTTCCTCACTCAGAAGACGAATAGCATACTTCTCCCAACAGTCTTCTTTTCTCAAACCCTAACCCTAACCGTAACCCTAACCTTCCAATCGACAAAGTATGATATAGTTTGATTTCGAGAAGATTGGGGAAAGCTGTGTAATTCTCGTTACCGGAAGGGGGCTACTTTGCAAAAATGCGGATCTGGAGGCTTGGGCTGCTGTCACCATGGATCAACAGAAAGATCATCGATCCTCTCTTTCAAATCATCAAGAAGTGAAATTTTCATTTTTTTTGTTCTTGTAAATTGCTCCTCTGTGAATTGAATTGATTAATTACATTCTAGATTCTTCCTTTGGTGTTGTTCTTTGTTCAGGGGTGCAGAACCGAAGCAATTGGCGTTTTCTACTGCTCTTGGTATCACACTGGGGCTGTTCCCTATTTGTGGTATGATAAATTGCACAAGATTTCTTCTGTCGCTCCTAAATTGTTGCATATGTGGGGATTCTTTATGTGATATGTTGCACGACATGAATATGACACGGACACGGCACCTATTTTGGCGTGTCCTATTGCATTTGGGATTGCCTGTGTTCATGTCTGATATGTGTCTGACACGACGCGACCAACTGATATGGATCTGATTTTTTTGAGTATCAGTGCTTCCTAGGTTATGTTAGTTTATGTTAACAACTTATATACTAATGTCACTTTCACAACAGTATAAGTCCAAGAATAAGTGCTAGAATAGTGGTTATTCTTGCCAAGCACAAATTTGATGTAGCACAATAGCAGAATAACTATATGGCAGTATTATGGCCAGACCCTAGTAACTGCACTTCTATTCTCTCTTGTTTAGAATAGTGGAATAAGTATTATATCTCAAAGCTAAGAAAGAGAAAATTCATATGCTTTCATTTTTTTTTTTTGGAAAAACCACCGACGCACCACTTTATTCTTATTCTTTGTTTATTTCCATCCAAACACAAATTTTGAATAAACCTTCCTTATGCAATGCAAGTCTTGTGGAATAAAGTGTCTACATAAATAATCATTATCCAAGTCTTCTGCCATTAGTATAGGATCGGGAGCATGAGAGAGCTCCATCCAGGGTTTGACTTTTACATGTTGGTGCCGAATTCCTAGCTAGGACATCTATGAGCATGAGATGGTCATGTCATAAAACTTAGGCAACTAGTTGATGTTTAGGTAGGCCTAACATTTTGGATATGCAATTTAAGCTCATGCAACCAGTTGATGTATAGGTAGGCCTAACATTTCGGACATACAATTTAAGCTCATGCAACCAATAGGCACATACATGTTCCCCTAGACTATAAAGAGTCTAGACGAAGAGGCGGCAAGATGATACAATTTTCTATAGGGAATTGCATTCATCTCTATGTCACATTAAGCAAAAGAGTAAAAAGGAATTACAATCGCATTGTCTACATAAACAACAAAAATAAAAAAAGTTCTTCGAATAACTCTATACTTGGAAGAAAATATCTTGTTGCCAAATGGACTCGAAGAATTACCAGTATACGACTTTGAGTAAAATGTCATCCGGATGACTCTATACTTGGATCATGAAACTATGCTATTCATAGTTTCATGTTTTTATGTATAGACAACTTCATACATAAGAGAGAGAAATTTGAGTACTAGTATACAACTATTTGTAACTCAGTGTGACTCTTTTAGCTTTCTCCTGTGAGGTATTCTTTGTTTTCTTTGCTATCATGTTGATAGTTTATCAACACTCTGAACGACCGTGATCACTGACAAATTTTCAGTTCTCTTTTCCAGTATTTACAAACCTTAACCAAACCCAAACTCATAAACACAAATAATTGCTTAGATGTTTCTTGTATATTAACATGTTTATTTATGCTCATTCACATTGGAGTTTATTGTCAACAGGGGTCACCGTATTTCTGTGTGGAATGGCTATTGCTATTCTGAGAACTCGTTGCCATGCTCCAAGCGTGATGCTTGCGAACTTCATTGCCACTCCAATTGAGCTAAGGTAATTTATGTGGTTGTAGAAAACCATCATATGCTGAGTTTCTTATTGTTTCTATATTCTCAAGAACAAGAACATCACAACATGCTGAGGGTGTGATTGGATAACCATTAAAATCAGGATATATCATGATAGTTTGAGTTTGAATCCCAAGTAACAGAAATTTCTTTGATGTTCAAATTTAAGCTTTTCAAATTATTACCTTTCCCTGAAATCATATTTTGAAAATTTTATTTGGAATAGGAACTTTGGATTTTATATTTTGGGTCCAGACTCTTGTTTTGTTTTCCCTGGTCCATGTTACTTCTCTTCTCCCTATTATTACATGCCTTGTCCTTCAGTTTTGTGCCATAAAAGGAAGATTAAAGAAGTTACTTCTATGATAATCGAAACATCATTGATACACATTTTCTGAACCTTTTCTATTAAAAATTCACAAAATAGGAAGATGAAATATCATGGTTTTATGCAACGACACCCAACGTAGCGTAATTGTTCACAGGCCATACATTAGGAGGGTGGGGGTCCTTCTGTTACCTAAAAGCACTTTTAGAAGATTTTATATAGCACTATTTCCTACTATCACTTATGATTCATAATTTGAAATCCAAGAACAGTCCCAGTGTATGTTGTGTAAAATATTAATAAAGTGTCCTTGTGCAGTTCGGATTGCACATAGTTTCTAAAGTCAAAATTAAGTTATTTGTGAATATATTCTTTCATATTCTTCTAACTTAAAAAAACACCATTGTTTTCTTTATAGTCTGGTGATACCTTTCTTGCGCTTGGGTGAAGTTATCTCCGGAGGTCCTCATTTTACTTTGACATCTGATGCATTGAAAAAGTGGTTACTGGTCGAGCCTCCCGAGAAGTACTACTCGCTGTATCCCATGCGGTCAGTCTCAGTTCCCAGCACTGCCTTTCTGAACTTCATGTTACCCCCTTTTGCTGGATTTATGAACTTCTGGTTAGGCTGTATGTTCAAAGATGTTACTGGATGAGTCTTTATGGGTCAATCTAACTGATACTACACTCCATATCTGGATCTATCATCATATTATTGATTAATTTCTTAAACTAAAACTCTTTCTATTTCTGTATTGTGCAAAATCTCTAAAGTAAGAAACATTGTTTGATAGAAGCTGGCTTTACTTTTACTGAAACAAACTGTGTACAAGTAAACAGGCTAAAGTAATTTCTTAGAAGTCAATATTCATCGTCACTATCAGAAACCTGTGAAAATGTTAGAGGAACTTTGAGATCTTTCCCTCAAATCAGGGGAGAAGGGACAATGGGGATCATCATTTTATCATCCAAGTGACTCCATCCTAATGGGCTTGGCTATGGAGCAATGACTTGGTGTCAAGAATGCTAGTCGTAAAGATTGTCTAGCTTAAATCGACGGCTTCTGATCTTAATGCCTACCTTCTGTGTTTGTATATAATCGTGGAATGGCAAGGCAGCTATGAACTAGTGAGTACCTGCCATTAAACCTAGAATTGCAGTTGGTGGATCTATACTTTCATATGGTTAAGTAAATTTGAAGTGTTGTGATTGTATCCCTCTGACTAGGGAAATCATCATCAATCAAGCCTCTTCCCATCAGAATGAGGTCGATTATGGAGCATAAGAAAGCTCCATAAAATAATTGACACATTTATTGTGACTGGATGTAGACAGGCAACCCTCTAAGTTGGTACCAGATTCCTAACTAGGTAGCTATGAGCATGAGAGGGCCATGGCATAAAACCTAGAAGGATGGCAAGTAGGTAGACTGGAGTTTAAGTTCCTGCAGCCAAGGAGCATCCTCCAAGTTCACCTAGACTATAAAGAGTCTAAACGAAGAGGTAAGATGATATAATTTGCTACAAGGAATTGAATTCAATTCTATGACACATTATGCAAAGAGGGAAAAGGAATGACATTCCATAGAAGGAAAGTTCTTGAAGAATAAAGATCAATAGACTGGTGGCTGTTTTGCTAATTTCGAGCATAATACGAGCCAAAAAACAAAAACAAAAACAAACAGACGGAGCTGGTTGTTAACCTTCTTCTTTGTGTAGGTGTGGGGGGGCACAGATTTGAACATTTTTATTTAATCTTAACCTTGTATAGATTGGTTTGATGTTCTTGGGTTATTTATTTCTGAGCAGGAGAAGGCTTCTGTAAACATGGAAGGCCAGAGGATGGATGGGGATTTTACTTTATTGGTCACCCAATTTGTAGTTGTCCATAGACTAGGGAAATTGTTGAAGAATAAAGATCAAAAGGCTATGATGGCAGTTGTGCTAATCTCTGGAGCATAAGACTTGTCAAAAAAAACAGAAGGAGCTGGTTGTTAATCTTGTGTTTGTGTGTGTGTGTGTGTGTGGGGGGGGGGGGGGGGGGGGGGGGGGGGTGCTGCCTCATCAATCCCAGATTTTAGGTTAGTCATTTCTGAGCAGGAGAGGGGGCTTCTGTAAACATGTAAGGCCAGAAGAATGGATGGGATTCTACTTTATTGGTCACCTAATTTGTAGTCACCCATGCCTCATTTGGACACCCTCTGAGGCACACATAGGCTTAAGGTACTCTTGCAGATGACTCTCTCAAATGTTTTAAACTTTTTATATGCATAAACAATAAACTTCTTAGACTACATTCATGAGCCATATGTTAAAAGTATAAAGTATACGTCTCTTTTCACTTTTTTGCTCACTTTATTTTTTGGATAATTATTGGATTATTCACCCTTGTTCATGCACTGAAGAAACTAAAGTTGCTGACATTTTTTTTTACCAACATATTTAGTAAATAATCTTTTATGTTCGTAGATTTGGTGTTACCATTTGTCATGATTCGCCAGATCCTTACTAATTACCACAGAAATTAGATCTGCTTTTGCCTTCACTGCATTTGTATGTTGTAATGGTCTATAATTTCATGATACATCTGTATGCTCGCACCAACCCAGTATCTTTTTAGGGATCTTATTTCATGAAGTTTCTAGCTCTTAATTGATGTTGAATGCATTCTTCTTGCCATCCTTTTAACTTTGCAACATAATAACATGACCAGGTTTTTCTCTTCTGGAGTCTGGAGTCCTCTTTTTTCCAACTTCTGAATCATAGTATATTTCCTTCATCAACCTTATGGTTGCCTGGTGAAATTGGGTTATGCATGACTAACTTTCTCTTACCAAATTCCTTTACAAAATCTCATCGGCAAGTTCTTAGTCTGAAGTTTGCAAAACCTGTGTTTTTATGTCTTTTGCAATTGGGACCTTGCAAACTAAACTTTGTAAAGGAAGTTGGTAAAAGAGAGTTGATCAACATAGCCTTACTCATGACATTTTACTCAACTCCTCATTAGATAAATAATTTAAAACTAATATTTAGTAAAGTTGATTTTGCAAACAAACATGTACATTTCTGGTAACATTTGTTTCTTCGACTGGGAGGTCTCATGATTCTGAGTTAATTTTGGCACCATATTTGTGCTGCATTTTGCTGTTAGTTGTAAACTCGAGGAACCGTCTCTTGTGTCAAATAGCTAAATCTGGAATTTTCTTACAGTTGTTGGGGTGGATAACTGCAGCACCATTTATCCTCGGTATGCTTTACATTGTTCTGGTGCCATGTTTCAAGTATTTAGTTCAGAAGCTCAACCCCCGTCCTTCCAGCCCTCAGAAGCAGCTCCACTCCCAGGCCGAGGTGAAGATCAAGGTCAGGGATGTTTAGGTTTCCCCTGCCTGCAGAATGATGAACTGAAAAGCTTCTCCCACAATGCCAACTTAAAAAGCTGTATAGACACGTGGACATCCTGTTGTCTTGTACGCAGTTTGTTGTACATGGTGGTTCCTTTGACCTTGTTTTCTTACCATATAATTGGTAGAGGCCAATCAAATTCTTTGAACTGGTACCGACTTGTTCCTTATACTTACATGTATGATGTATACAGCAGTGTTTCACTATACTAAGAAATGAAAGTCATCACTTGTAATATTTCGTGTTACGCTGAATGAGTTGCACAAATCGTTACTTTGAGAGGCTATGAACTGCTGTCAAACATGTCCGAAGCTTTTAAGGAGTGATTGAGCCAGAGAAAAGCCAACACAAGATCATTATCCAAGGATAAGCCAAGAAGCCAGAACCAGAAAAACCTGGTTCAGCCAGGGGATACAAACTGCTGCGACTTGCAATTCTGTACAAATAGCTCCCCATTGGCAGCCGACCCCGTGAAGGGCCTACTGCTAGTATATATTATAGGACAAGTTCCTAAAAAAATAACCTTAAACAGAAATGCTTAAAGAGCACATAATCCTTATGTAACCATCGTGTAATCAAACATTACATATCACGGTTATCCAGGTGCAAACATATTCTACAATCACAAATAACCGTAGTGTAATCATCGCTCATAAAACCTGCATAGGCAATACCTAAAACAAGTTAAAGGCGGATTTACAAGATGATACTTAATTTTATTAGTACATGTACATTACAACGCATGAACTGTCACCAACAATGATTACCTGCGGTGCATGAACATCTATCAGTACACAATCTACCCACTTAACACAAACATGTAATTGCTATACTACCGTACTTGTCTACCAGAGTTTATGATCAAAAGCATCAGGTTCATTCTGTTGGAGTGGCTGGTGGCCCAGAGTTTGTTTTCTCAGAAACAGGAGTCTGTTGAGGATTGGAACCAGGAGGCTGACCTGGGGAGGCCCCAGAGAAGGTGCTAAAGAAATGGTGCCCAAATTGTTGCATCTCCACTTTCATACGGTGCTCGATCCAAGCTGTAAGGCGTGGCCCGTCCAAATTCATAAAAATGGTCCTCCGATCTTGGTCCCTGAAGACGTCACACACAACCGCAAAGGCTTCAGGACTGATGCCCTCCACCTTCTCGAGCTTCTTCATGCAATCTTCGATAGAATAAACTTTTGGCCTCGATGCAACCGCTCGATTAAGTTGTTCCCTAGAGATTTCGACGTGTTGCCTCGCAAGATCCACTAGCTTTGCAAGAATGTCACTCTTATTATCTCTTTGCCTCTTTCGATGACAATAAGATAATGGAACAGCAAAAGTGATATGTTGCTCTGGTGAAAATGCCAATGGTTCATCTTCAGAAAAAGCCTCACTGTCCTGAGGGGTGGGATCAGGAAAGAGGTTTAGCGTGGACTGTGGCTTAGGTTGTGTAGTACAAGACTTCTTCTGATGTTCCGGCAGTTCAGTACTCTTCAGTGTTGTCGCGAAACTCATATTATATTGAGGCCTCCCTGTTGCATCGAGGTCATTAGGCTCAGCTACACGAACTTTGCCTGTCACACCAAGATCATCAGCCTCAGCCATTTCATCTCTGCCTGTCACATCAAGATCGTTGCCCTCGGTGATGCTATCGTCACTGGAGTCTAATTCAGTCTTCTTTCCAAAAAGAAGATCGAGGTCCTTGTATCGCAGAAATGGTTTATCCCTACACTTGGCATATTCTGGGTTTACCTGCAGATTTCAATTAATTTTTTATTTAATACATTTTCTTGAAAAAACTTCCAATTGATAGAAAATAATAACTATATCTACTAACCGCAATGATCTCATTCCATTTTGAAGGAGATCCAGTTGTTGGAACATTTCGCACAAGATCCCATTTCCACCCACTGTTCTTGACAACATCATGGTATAAACTGTAAGATTTTTTCAAGACTTTCAATCGGTTCTTTAAATGTTCTATGCGATAGGATAAATCAGTTCTATGGTTGAAGGTCCCAGCTATAGTAGCCCATGCCTCATTTGGAAATTGTCCTGCTGTGCCGTTACCAAGCAACTGCTGCTCTTTCAGTACACCCAAGAGAATCTCATCCTTCTGATCATCCCAATTGTTAATTCTACACCTTTTTGCAACAACACCTCGTGACATTCTCTTAAGAACAATAAGAGAGAGTGACAAATTAGAATCAACTTGCCAATAAGCTCTGTTTTTGTTTCTGACATTTAAACTTACAAGTTTCATATGGTAACTTTAATCCGCAACTGTAAAACATATCATCAAATGATAGTAATTAACTTTCAAGAACAGGAAAGACGATGTCATATTTCAGGGAACAGTATCAAAACGTTAAGTATTTCTTGCTTTGCTAGTATAGTCAGTCAAGAGATATCTTGCAGAAGACAAACAACAGACATACACCTAACTTCCAAAGAAATGTCTCTCACTCAAGGATGTGACCTATGTAGTAAAAACTGAAAAAGCTGGTTGAACTGAATGAAAATTTGGTTTTGGTTGGCTTCCTTTTTGTTTTGGTTCTGAAAAGCTTCCATATTCAATTCTATTCGGTCTTAGGATTGATAACCTGAGTCAACGATACGCACCACCTAATCCCCACTAGGATTGATCAATTCTCTTAAGCAAACTAAAGCTTTAGCAGCCCCCAATTTATTGGGCTCATTCACAGCCCCGAACAACACAGCCCATGACACGACTGGAAGAATTCAACAACCATTTTCCATATTTACCTGTTCGATTCGGTTACCAAAAATATGGTTTCCGAATTTACTTTTGCTTTGGAAAACAAATGGGTTTGGTAGGAAAGAACCAACAGAGAACATGCCTAGATGCTAGAGGCAAGAGGAAGACAGCTGCAAGGAATACCCCATTTGAAATAGCAGTAAAGTGGAATAACTGGACAGATAACACTTTAATGATCAAGAAAAAAGAGCTTCATCCATCTAAATCTTACTTATTCTTCATATAAAGAAGTTTTCTTTGGAATCGGATGTCATGCAAAGGCGAGATGGTAGCTCCAAAACAACATTTGCTTGGATTCATTGAAAGTCAATACCATCTTATATCCATGGAAGTGCACCAGATCTATCCAGCATAACATTGTTGACAGAATTCACTGTTTTTGTTAGATAAGGGTGGAGTGTGGAGTTTCTACTGTAAAAGCCTCTATTTTACAAATCTAGTTTTTATTCTAAATACAGGCTGAAATATACTTGATACTATTTATCTTTGAGATCTACTGAACTTTGTTATCTGTGATGTAAAATCTAGAGATAACTACTAGAAATACGGACGACGTTATCTCCTAGACATGGACAATACCAATAATGGTACTGTGTACTTCACTATTCTGGCTACTACAGAATTACAGCTCAAGAGGTATTACTCTCTAAAAGCTTAAGCTGTAACTAAAAACTTATTCCACTATTACTCGCTTAAAGCTTAGACTTCTAGGTGGACAGGTAAATCATAAAAGCGAATATCAAGCCAAATAAGTAAGGGTCTACTTTCAAGAGAGGTCACTGTTCAACAGAGAACAAATGCAGTTAGTTCTCGGAAAGCCACAAAAGAGTACATGATGCTGTGATAATATACAAGTGGTACTTTCCACTCAAGCTTTCTCTCTTGCAAGGATTTATATACGGTGATTGTAAATTAACATTAAAAAACAAAATTTCATGCTTCTTCATCATCTAATAATAAACAAGTAGAGGACAAAATGTGACCTAATATAAATTCCTATCGGATAGAAAACGTTTGATAATAAGACTGCGTAAATTATCTAACGTAATATTCCGATAAGTTAAAAGAAGTTGGGTTAAACCCCATTCGTAAGATAGCCAATTTAGTGTATCTCTATGCGAGCATAATATTTTAGTCTTCAATCCATGACGAATAGAGATTGTGCAAAGCTTCTGGAAAAAGAATGTAGAACTTCTAGAAGAAAAAAAATATTATAAAGTTTCTAAATGTATAGCTACTAAATGGACAGCTTCGGTAAAGAAGAAAAAAATAGAAGAGATTGTAGGAAGCGAGTGGTTTGAGAGCTACCTCCCCCTTCCCCTTCTATTTATAGGAACCAAAATATAGTCGTTAGGATCTAAATGTTCAAAAATCCAGCCGTTAAAGTATTAAGAAAAAAAATTACAATATTTGCGGACCAAATTGTATCCCCATCCCCAATTTTCATAAACTTCTCTCCCCCCCCCCCCCTCCCCCCCCAATTCTCTCAAATTATCTCTCTCTCTCTCTCTCTCTCGAAAGTTTTCTGAAAATAATATATATAGACTGAAAAGTATGTCATTTCAAAGCCAATGCAGCATATTCCAGAAACCATGGAGGAAATTTATGTGGGAAGTTAAAGATGATCTGGTACAACTCCATAAAGAAGAAATCTTACCAAATCATAAGTTGAATTCTTTCTTCTGTCTTCACTTCTTCCTCCACTACTTTTCTGTTTTCGACCTTTACAAGTCTGGCCCTCATTTCATCTAGGATGGAATCACAAATCTGTCTCAAATTCTGCTAATTAAGTCCATCCCCTTCATGAAGCATACCCATGATGGTACCTCTCATGCACAGATTCACCTAAAGCTTGAAGATACTGATATAAATCTCAAGGATGGACATGAAAGATTGGGCTATGAACACTTGCCGAGTTGATTGTACTCGTGGTTTCTAAGCTGATCTTGTTTACTAGGCCAGTTTGTTCTTCAAGGATATTGGGGCTTTTTGTTCGTGAAGCTAAGTATACTAAGGACAAAAGGTAGTTTTTACCCGACTCTTGTCTTCACCTCAGCTATCTGAATAACTAGACAAATCGACACTTTTCGCCTACCTTTTTGGCCCATCCTTCAGTGGATTGTGCTTTTCCTTTGACACAGCTAGTTGCTGCATGAACAGTCCTATAACGACCATGGCTTGATTTTATAAATTACTTTAGATAGCAACAACATAAATGTCTTTGGCAAGAGGAATTTCAATGGAATGAGTTTTGAATGACATACACATCATCCGATGTATCCCACAAAATAAAATCGGAACAAGAGTACATATTCTGTAGGATGCTACTATGTGCAATATAAGCTGCCATTTACGAGAGCCTTGACATGAGCTGGTTTTCTTTTCCAAACCCTAACTCTAACGATGATACAACATGTCAGCATGTTCTATATCTCTTCTGCATAGTTAATCTCCAAGGCAATGCTGGTCTTGAAATGTTGCCTCTAAAATTCCCCAAATGGGTCTTCTACGATCGATATATTGGGACAGTTCACTTGGAGATGGTATGGCAACTTATTATCAAGGATATGCATGATAAATGCACTTCAGGGAATAACTACATACACTTAGACTACCGAAGACGAGTGTTCTTTTGAAATTCACAAAGATGTCTACTTTTAACAGTCGCATCCATGTTTCTGTTAAGCTGTTAACTAATGTTTTCCAACAACAGTTTTTACGTCTACCCGCTTGTTCAATTAGGAAGCATGGAACAATCAAATATATCGGTGTCGTATCCATACCGCACTGTGTCGGACACGCATAGGACACGACACATAGTACTCCATGATGCAGAAGCCCACGCATTTACTCATGCTGCAGAACTACAAAACCCCAGTAATTACAACTTTATTGCCTTTCGCACGAACTACTCCATGATCCAAAATGTTGAGGTTTTATCGGACAATCGAACAACATAAGCAGGCATAAAATTGCAATATTTCAAACGAATTGTACAATTTGCAGATTAAAATCGTACGATTCTCGCAACAGACTTAGGGTTATGATGAATAAAAAAACAAAAAAGATAAATTAGGGTTAGGGTTCTTACCGAGGAGAGAACTGGTCTCGAGTTTGGGGGGAGAAGTGGGGTTGAAGAGTGGAATAGATGCCCCACTAGTATAGTATGTACAAATGTTATTCGGAAGGGAACAGATACCACTGCTCATTTTTGTTGCTATTCATCACTTCTTTTTTTTGATAAAATAAAAATAAAAAAATTGTTGCTATTCATCACTTTATTCCATTGCGAAATATAAAAAATAAGAATAAAGGTCTAGTGTCCGAGCTCTCTAGCTTAGTGGTATTAGAACGGACACCCGGTGGAGCCGGGCAAGGTTCGAGCCCCCCAATTGTGTGTGTGAGTGGGATTTCAAAAAAAAAAAAAGAATAAAGGCCTAGTTGGAAAATAATTTATTCTGAAAATAGAGGATATCAATAGAAAGAATGGGACTTTTTAACAGCTGCTTACCGAGAATGACTTAAAAATTAAGGACATCAGTAACTAAAAAGGAAAAAAAATATTAAAAAATAAAAAATAATTATATTACATTAAAAAAGAAATTTCTTTGTAAAATTTTGAATATATGTTTAGATAATACTACGCATTTAGTTTAGATATAATTCAGATATTGGATATATTTTTATTTTAAATTTGTTATATATATGTTTATAGGATTTTGAATGTATGTTTAGTGTTATAAATATGTATGATCCACCGTAATTACTTCGTCTCTATAACCTATTTATTTTTTTATCCATAAGCTATATCTTTTGATATTTCTTCTCACAATTCTCATTATGATATTAACCTACATTGTAAGCCTATATAAAGCCCTCTTATCTAGTTGATTGATAGGTGAATGAAGACACATTTTCTTCTATTTTATCTGTCTACATCTCTTTACTTTACAAAACGTTATCATCACGAATTGCTCTAGGAAATAGAAGAGTGAAAAATATTTTATATAAGGGAGAAAATACTTGAAACCTTGATTACTTGAGTTAGAATTATTTAATTATAAATAAATCATATTAGGTAGTTAAATACTTAGTTAATTTGTTTAAAATAATTAATAGAGTATTTAAGGTAATTATTTATTTATTATTTATTATTATTTTAATTTATTTAATTGATACGGTTTGGACGGTTCACTTTTGAGCTGTTTCCAAGCCGTCTTAATATTAGAAGATTTAATATTTATCTTTTTAACATTTTTTGCAAGTGCATATTTCAGTAATAATAACAAAAGTGAGTAATAGATGAAAAGATTTTCTTTAAAAAAACTAGTAAATGTTAATAATGTATAATAAGAATATTATTCAATTATAGTCAAATGTCTTTTCTAACTCATGTGGTTAAGGTATGAGATATTTTTTTGTTTGGTTGAATTTGATTCTCAATTTTCCATGACACATATATAACAAATTAAAAAATAATTTTTTACATAATTAATTTTTTTTAGAATTAAATGGTTGATGATATATATACGACTTAGATGGCTTAATTTTGAGTCGTTTTGAAGTCCATGATAGTAGATATTGAGATTAGATGAAAAATTTTAAGGGACAAAAGAATAGAGAGGAGGAAAGAATAAGGAGAATATTGCTCTCCCTCCCAAACCCACGACCACCACCATCCATCATCACCCGAAACAACACAGATCATTCATCACTCCTTTCTCTCTCTCTATATCTCTCTCTCTCCAACATTAGCAGAGTTTGAATGGAAAAATACTTCCTCTCCGATCAAACTCTCTGTCTTCTCCAAAACACATAATTACTATAATGCCCTGCTGTTATTCTTCTTCTTCTTCCTTCTCCCCATGCTGTTCGGGACTCCGCTCGTGGCTCCACGACTACGACAGCGTCCAGTCCTTCGCCGTCGTCCTCATCTACATCCAGGTCGTCTCCAAACCCTAGGGTTTCACTCTCTCTCTCCTCTTCTTGATTCAGGGATCTGATATTTGACATGTTTTTTAATTTTCAGATTGGCTGCGCTCTGGTCGGATCTCTCGGCGCGCTCTTCAACGGCGTGCTGATGATCAACCTGGTGGTGTCGCTCTTCGCCATCGTCGCGATCGAGAGCAGCAGCCAGAGCCTCAGTAGGACCTACGCCGCCCTCCTCTTCTGCGCCATCCTCCTCGACGTCGCCTGGTTCATTCTCTTCTCTCACGCCATCTGGTACTTTTCTCGGAATAGTTTAGATGGACACGAATCAAGCTTGACACGGCGGATACGAACATGGCCGTTGTTTTTTATTGTCCTTGTCGTGTTTGATACGTGTCCGAAAAGTCGTGTCTCTAACACGGTAGATATTTTTGGAGTGTCTGCTTCCTAGCGCAATTATATTTGTCATATCGAATTTCCTATATTTAAAGTGATTAGAGTTGGACATTGATACATGTTTGAAGTAAGGTTCAAAAACTCGGTTCCGGACCCTTCATGTGAGTATCAGTTATGGCAGTTTCAAGAAAGATTTCCCCGACCGTCCAGTTCCTATCCGAAGTGGACGAGGTTTTGATTGATACTTAAAACCTTAGTTTGATGAGGAAAGATATGTTATATAAGTGTTGTGTTATCCTTATTTAATCCTTTATGGGTGTCATGGGAAGGGTCCTAAATCCTTTATGGGTGTCATGGGAAGGGTCCGAAATAAGTACCGGACACGGTTTTTTGAACCTTGCTTCAAACATGTATATTATCACTTCAAATCTAGCTTCGACCTCAAAGATATAATATCCTTGGAAGCGAAAACACCAAAAAATCCGTACCGTGTCAGTATCACAACTTGTTGGACACATATCAGACATGACAAGGACACAACAAAACACACTAGGACCAACATAAAAC
Organism: Iris pallida; assembly: GCA_029216955.1. Classification (NCBI taxonomy): domain Eukaryota; kingdom Viridiplantae; phylum Streptophyta; class Magnoliopsida; order Asparagales; family Iridaceae; genus Iris; species Iris pallida. The sequence continues at coordinate 6,227,476 of JANAVB010008799.1, forward strand.
GAGGGCCAATCCTTTTTACACTGCATAACCAAGGGTTTCCAATATTTATTGGTTATGTTGATTCCGGGAAGGTTGAGATTGCCAATTCTATGTTGTTTGGACAAGGACATTACATTAAATATGTGTTAAGGTAATTAATTATTATGGAATTGCAAGCAACCAGCAATCCAATCATATGGCTACATTTGGCAACCTTTCATGGAAGATTCATGCTTAATCCCTGCCTCCCACCCTCCGCTCCACCCAACCAAGGCCATTACAAGCACGGACAACAACATGAAAGGAGGTGGTTTCATTTTAGTACGAGCGCTTTTCTTCTTTCTTCTCTCTCAAACTCCTCTCTGCAATCTCTCTCTTTCCACAAGCCATGCCTAAGGTTTTTTGGGAAAGACAATCTCATTAAAGATAGCCACCCGGCTTTTAAATTTGCAATTGTCTACCCCGCTGTCCGCAGTGACAAGGTGGGGCTCTAAGTATCCAAGCATAACGATCCAAGTTCTTTCCCATTTTTTTCTTTCAAGTCCTACCTTTTTTAGGAATGGAATCATCAATGATGGGCAACTTATGTTAATTTTCACTCTATGGGCAGCACTCTCTTGAGTATAATACTATAATTATCAGGGGAACAAGCTTCCCATCCCTTTATTTGAGAAATCGGTGAGATTTAAGCCGTTGGATAATGTTACTATTATATCTTTACTGAAAATCCATTTTTCACGTGTAGCTAGTAGCTGGATTCTACTCTTAGCAGGAATTGGATTCCAGACCCTACTTAACAATTTAAACAGGCTTGGTGCTTCGAAGTCATCCATACCTTATTGAAAGCTACTTTTCAACGTTCTCTTAACGTATATTGGTAGTCTAACCTAATGGAACAAAGCCCATTGGGACAAGACGGTTACAACTAGTATGAAGTATAAACATGCCATATGGTGGTTTATCTGCCCCCAATTGATGTCTGCATCCTCTCCTATATGTCCATGTTGAGAAATAGCCTGGGAAGCAACAATACTCCAAAAGTTCATGTGGTCATGTCGGACACATACCCGATATGACACGAGCACTCCAAAATACACTAGGACTGTAGGACACACAAAAATAGGTGCCGAATTTGTGTCGCCGTTTCTGAACCATGTCGTGTTATATTCATGTCTGTGCAAATAGATAATAGTTGAAGTAGTGTCATGGTAAATTAGGAGCTTCTCTATCACGCATCATTTGGTTCCATAAAACATTAAAACCCCTTTGCACACGGTTATTGTTCTGGGTTTTATAACTGTTACCTCAACTTTTCCAACTGATTTCTGTTGAGGTGTAATGGATGTATTACTTAATGTTATCTTCATTTACTGTCCAATGCCTTGTTTTTATTACATTGTGTGCAGAAAATGATCGATGATATATCCATTTGTAGTATTTTCCATTAGGGTTTTTTTTCTGATATAAGCCCCCCAAATTTTTTCCATTTTAACATAATTCTCCCCATTCATGTTATCTATAAGGAAATCCCGCAAATCATTACGATTATTGATTATAAGCCCCTGTGTTTAAGGGTAGTAGAGGACTGTTGTTGAAGTTAACGAATGTTATATCTTTGACCATTTTATCCCTCTTTCCTCGTTCCAAACTCGAATTATCCAAGCTCTACCCATCCTCCTTCATCTTCGGCGCTACACTAGCCTCTCTCCTTGACAACATGATGTAGAAAAAATACTATAGGTATCTTCCTACAATACATAGTAGCTTGGCAGAAGCAAATTTGTCGATATTGGCTCGTCGAAACGTGTCGTAAAGGATGGTACGAAGCCGAAGCGGACGTTATAGGCATTCGAATCCGCAAACAATGTTCGAATCCACGAACTTTCTAGAATCCACGAGACCGGAATCCACTGGTATCTAGAGAGCAACTTCTCAATTAAAAAGTAGTATTTCATACAACTCTATGCATTTATATAGGCCTACATTATTTGGAAAAGAAGAAATAAAAATATAATTTAATCCTAAATATATAAAAAAAAAACAAATATCTTAGTCAAATCATAATGATTTGCCAGATTTATTACATGCGTAAGTTATGTGAAATAAAACCTAAAAAATATATAACTAATATGATAGTCAGTCTTCCATATTTGGCCCCCTATGAATGTCCATTGATTTTGTTCATGCATCAGACTACCTTTCTTGAATTAAACTCGTCGTCGAGTTTTCCTTGAACAATGAACATTGGACTTGCCTGTCTACAATAAGAGGTACGTAGAGTATATCATGATCTGCAGTCTCCGCAAGCATAAACAAGGTAAGGATCACCATAATTATCAAAGCACATCAAAGAGAGTCATGGTGGGATGACAACCGTGAATTCCTTAAAACATGGCTTCATTAATCTTCACCATGATCATAGATCTATTCTTCTTGGTTGACACTATTAAACTTCAAGAGAACATGGTCGCATTATTTTAATTTTGTTTCAACCAAAAGTTTTTTACTCGCTACTCTTAAATTCGGTCTCAAACGTTACATCTTTATCATTAATTAGAATTGACTTTTCCTCCACTTCAGAAGCTCCGGATAGGTACGATTCAATTGATGACAAGAATTTGACATCTTTCTTCTCAACTGTAGTCGAAGCAGACTACTCCGTATTGGACTCCTCGGGTCGGCTTTCTGATCGGTTACTCAATTGTCTATTGATGGAGTATCCCGACAACTCCTACATCAACTCTTGAATCAACAATTGGTCCTGTTTGAATTTGCAGACCGACCAATTCTTTGGCACGTAAGGGTACTTGCTTATAATTAGGAGGCAAAATTTGGTCTCGAATCATCTGTCGCATGTTCTTCCATGACTCTATAGAAAACTTTTCTTGGAATACATGCAAGTCTTGCACTTTAGTCCACCATGATAACACTTTCCCTTTGAGTTGATGCTCAACATACTTAATTTGATACCACAGACGAATTTTCAAACAATTGAAAACACTTTATATTTTAAAAATCCAATCGAGTCTCCTCGACTCGCATAAGTCCATCAAAATATGGAATAACCATCCTTGGATAGTAACCATATGAGATCTTCTTCCGGAACTTGGATTTGGTTGGGTGAAGTGGGCTTGGATAAGGTGTTTTAAAGTTAAATGGGCTAGTTGTTAGGTTAAAGGGCTAGTTGTTTATGAAAGAAATGAGGTTATTGGTTTTAGATGAGGGTTTACCAGGTCTGAATTAAGTAAACTGGAATAAATCTGTGGGGGAGAAAAAAGTTTGCGGGTAAAGTGAATATTGGGGAAAACGGGTTCGGATTTGGATTAAGGAAGAGATTTGGGAGAAATTAGGAATTAGACTTAGGGTTTTATTGGACAAGGAATTGATGGCTGGAGAGATGTTTGGGATTGGGTTGGCTGGCTTGTTATAGGTGTCCACGAAAGGAAGACTTCAACAAGGAAGGAGGCTTTGGTGGTGAGGATGTTGGTTGAGTAGTGACAACTGGGTTGGTTGAACTACAACGACGTTCGGAGGGAGACATGCTACTGCTGCTATCGATGCACATGCTATCGATGCCATTGGCCAAAGCCGAGAAAGAAGGTTATATGACGATAGAGTATTCTAGTTAGGCGATAAGACGCACCTGATGGTGACTGACGGTTGTCAGGGTTGGCAAAGTTTTAGGCTAGGCGTCGGTGACGAGGTTATCGCTAGAATTAAGTTTAAATAAATTACAACTCTATGCCTTTCTATACGCCTACATTGTTTGAAAAATTAAAATTAAGCGTTGAAAAGTAGAATTTGTCGATGTTGGCTCGGTGACGAGGTTATCGCTAGAGACGGTGCGGAAAGAAGCACGTCGGTGTCGAAGTTGGTCTCTAGCGCGATCGAGGACAACGAGGTGCTAGACAAGGTTGGCTGAAGATTGGTGTGCAAGGAGTTACTGACTCGGAAATGCGATAATCTGGCTTGGGTGCTTGGAGAGATGGCAATGGGGTTTAATGTCCGCTATTACTTAAATCTGACTGTCGGTCGAGGTGGGTGATCTCGAGGAGGGGAAGCAGTGGGTCGACGGTCGAGGATGACAACCGATGGTCTAGTCGTGCTCGGGATATGATGAAAGGATTGTGTAATTTTTTTTATATATGGAGGTAAAGATGGCAAAAGTAATCGGTAGTGGAGATGACAGAGATGGTAGAGGTGGTGATGATTTCGAAATTGGAACGTTGTGTCGGCGATGTGGAGATTGTCAATTGTATGAAACTTGGAGCTCTGTCAAGGTTGTGAAAAGTGCTAGGATCTAGTCGGACGGACGTCAACCGTCTAGCACCTAGTCCGCCAAGGCTGTCGTCTAGATCTAGGCGGTCCAAAAAAATATAAATAAATAAAATAATCTATTGAAAATTCTAAAAAAAAAAGTCCATAAAACCAAAAAACATATATATATCGGGTGTCGGGGCACTAGGTGGGCGTCTAAGCAGGAATTGAGCAGGCACCAGGCGCCTAGCACCTTTTAGAATAGTGAGCTATGATATCCGATGATGTAGAAAAGTACTATAAGTATCTTCCTGCAATACAATGTAGCTTGGTCGAAGCGAATTTGTCGATGTTGGCTCGCCGAAACGCACCGATGGAGGATGGTACAATGCTGAAACGAAGGAAGGATAACCAACGCTGCCAAAACAGACGTTATAGGTGTTGAAATCCACAAACTTTTTCGAATCCACGAGATTAGAATCCACCATTAGTCTTGAGAGTAACTTTTTAATTAAAAGTAGTATTATTGGAGTTAAATAAATTACAACTCTATGCCTTTCTATACGCCTACATTGCTTGGAAAATTAAAATTAAAATTAAAAATATAACCTAATCCTAAGTATATAAAGCAAAATCTTAGTCAACTCATGGTCAGAGATCATGATATGCTAGATTTATCACATGCATAAGTTACCTAAAATAAAATCTAAAAATATATATTTAAGTAATGTCCATTTTGACCTCCAATGAGTGTCTATTGATTCTACCGATTTCGCTCCTACATTACAACCTGTGCCAATTTACTTTTCCCTCCCCCGACCACTTACCTCCCTTAGTCATCCCCTCCTTCATCCTCAGACCCAAATCCATCCCTCAACTATCCTCCATCTCTTGCCCCCTCCCCTTCCTTCCTTCCTTGGCTATTATCCTTCCTGGTGCAAGGCATGTGGATCGATGCTTACAGAGTCGCAAGGAAGGAGACGAGTGAGGGTGATGAAGGGTAACTAGAAGATGAAGTGAGACCGAAGCCGACAACTGAGACTTATATGATGTCCATTGCCAGCCTCCAACCACTTATTCTTATTTTTTTTAAATTGTCATGCCATCCATTTTACCTCATTAAGAATTTAATTTTCAGAGAATTCTCTCTTCTTTAGGGATCTTATATTCTCGGATTGTTATGCCTTTGTACAGGAACTTTGCTCCTGAAAATTATGGGCCATTCTTTGCCTTCTCACTGAGACTTGCACTGGTGATGCAAATAATAGGATTTTCAGTGAGGTTCTTTTCCTCATTCCTGTGGGTTCAGATGTATAGATTGGGGGTTTCTTCTGTTAATAGCTCAGCCTATCAGGAACCAGACTTTGATGTGAGAAGTAGTTTTCTAAATCCTTCTACTTGCGAAATACCGAGGCATAACTTCAATGGCAATGAATTTCTTGGAGGCTCCATTTATGATACGACTTATTACTCTTCCCTTTTTGAAGATGCTCAAGATAAACGATATACTAACGAGGTACTTATATTATGTCCCATTTTGGATTTGTGCGAGGGTCATGTAGATACATGCATATAACTATATCTGCATCACTCGTGATTTTTTTACCTAAACATGCTAACTAATTGCTTTGAAGAGAAATATGTGCAGTATGACAGTCAGCCAATTTTGTGAAAATGGTTGATCATGTATAGTATTTCTAAATCTGTAATAAACAGATGGAAGTGTGGTAAATGACATTGGAGACGTTTCTCTTGTCATTTTGACTTACAGTATCAGTTATGTTGTTCATTACATGGCATACTTGTTTAATAGTGATGAATGTAATGTAGGACAGTTAAATTGCTACAAGGTTCTTTCACTATAATTGTTATTGTTCTTTTATTTTGTAAAAAAAAAATTACCCTAGTAGGGGCGTGGTGTATGCCTGCATGCAATTATAGGCCTTCTCGACATTTTCCTTCAGATCATTAAAGTGCTTTGGGTCTAACAAGGAGACCCACAAGGATACTTCACCTGATCATGTAATATAGGTTGTTAGATAGACAACTTATTGCATTTAGGTTGCTGCTTCGATAACAGGGGAATTTTGACTCCACATGGATACTTCATCTGTTCATATAGTAGAAATAATATAAAAAATCCATTGTATTCAGTTAGGTGGTTTTTTATTGCAGTATAGTGAATTGTGGAAGAATATTTTGAAAAGCATCTATCAAATATAGAAAAGAAGGAAAGATTAGACAACCATGACAACACATCTAACTTGTGGGTTATATCTTACAAGAACCACCTGTTTCTTTTGTTGCTCCAATTCCCTGCAATGAAGCATTGCTATTATTATTCACTAACAATTAACACAACTATTATTAACAACAAAATAGAAGAAGTAGAAGTAATCATAATAATAACAACGACTAGGTAAATTATAGGAATAACATGTGAAGTTTTCCTTGGAAACAACTAATGAACTAATGTAATGATATCTTATTTATTGCAAGTACTCCACATCTTATGTTTCCATCTGTTATATATTCTTAATGGTTTTTCCCGAGGGTACAAAGTCGGTGGGTTCAAGCTAAACCCTAGTGCAGCAGTCTGGAGATAGCAGAATACTCCACATCTTATGTTTCCATCTGTTTATATATTTTGAATACTTTTGTCCGAGGGCACAAAGTCGGTAGGTTCAAGCTGAACCCTTGTGTAGTATAGTCTGGAGAAAATGGTTTGATAATTTGCAACTCATCAGTTTCCAACCCGAACGCAAATCTGCTTAGGCTCTGGTTGAACACTAAACCTTCCTAAAATCCTACATCGACGCAGGACTGGGTTAAGACTGATCTGTGCTGCTAAAATATCCCAAAATCCATGATTAACAATTCCTCTTCCCCCTATTTGAAATCGTTGGAGAAATCTTACACCTATTTCCCTCTCCATCCCTCCAGGCATGAATACATAAGTTAAGAGATTATTCCTGAAGCAAGAACTTCTCTCCACATTTAGCAATCAGTCACTACAAATAGATGAGTGGTTGCGATGTAATATGTTTAGCCTTATAACAGCAAATTGAAAATAAAAAACCACTTTTCAAAGCTCTCTTTATGGTATTAGAGATTGGCTTAAGTTGATGCAACACCATTTGCCTGCATCATTCTCTTTCAGCCTGAAATCGAAACAACTTGTGGCCTAATAGGCTAATCTTAAGCCCCTCCTCCAGCTACAGTAGAGCATGTGGTGGGGCTTCAGGCATGGAGAATGGACAGTTGGACACATAAATCTTGAGAGAGGGCGAGAGATGAGTTCCTTATTAGTCGTACTGTTTTTCAGCTTTCACTATTTGTATCCATTCACAGATAAATATAAATATTGTTTCTCTGAAATGCATTTTTTTTATTCTGTCTTTTTCTTTCAATTTGATTGAATATTAGTTAACAACTTAGATAAGACATTTTGAAGATGTTAAATATATAATGTAGTACAGGTGCATTAATATTTAAGGAGTTAAATACATTCAGTTCCTGATATATCATACAGATACACGATAATAGATACTGTGGGCAAACAATGTGGTATTACATAATAGTCGAACAAACATTTTTAGTCATATAATCCAAAACTTATGACATCATAATCCTTTTCTTTTTGGCATGTGGTTCCGATGTTATCACTTACTCTTCTAGAACGTGTTGACTTGTCTGAGCATCATGTCTTAACAGCATGTCCTTGTTTGTATGCCACTATGGTGCCAGCTTTCCCTGGAATGATAATCGATAGTGATTAATAGAAATCATCTGCAATGGTTCTTGCGATTAGCATATAACAAAGTATTTGCAAATATGCAGGCTTCAGTGAGAAAGTAAATGCATAAGTTCTTTTCTGTTTGCAGGGTGACAAACAAGTTCTTGGTTACGACAGGAGTTCTATCTCGTCCAACGAATCTCCCCAACTAAGATCCTGCATTAGTAGGTCGTTTCAGGTCATTGATGTAAGTAATATGCCGAATATTTATTTTGTATTTAAATGTTATTATTTGACCAAATCTGGAATTTTCATGTGATATTTTGTTTTGAAATGAAGTTTCCACCGTAGTCGCCATGTATTAGTTTCCTTGTTTGCTACCATTATGGCTTGCTTAGGACAATCCTTTTCCAATTGCATATTATCTGGTTTTAGACCTTGTGGTACTTATTTAATGAGCAAACATACGGAAAATAAAGCTTGATCAAGCAATAAGAAAAAAGTCGTCAAATTTTCTGATTTTGATTGCCACCCTGAGCTTTTGTGCTGTCATATCCTTTTGCACACTGGAAATCTGTGTGAGATCTTCTAGAGTTGTAGCATATAGTGTTTTATCTACCCTGAGTTTTAGCCCTGTTGTATCCTTCACACACAGTAAAGCTATGTAAGATCTTCTTGGGTTCCTATTTTCTGGATGTAGTGTTTTATTAAAAAGTGTTTTCTCCATTTTCGCTATGTGCAACAGTAGGTTGGCCTATGAGTTGACCTTTCAGAGAAAGGAAATGAAGGCAAAGAATACTTTTAGATCCTGAGATTTTTCTTAATGGAAGTGGTAAATGAATTGGTGATTTAAGAGTTGAGTAAAAGTTTCTAATAAATTCATAGTTTAAAGTATCGGCCGATACCGATCCGATACAGCCGATACCGATACGGTTTGGCATGTCCCAATCCGATACCGACTGATACCCGATACTAACCGATACCGACATTGGGGTCTCTTTTCCGGTCAATTCGGCAAAGAAAATTGAACGAAAAAGACCAATTAGCAAGGGTGTAAAAATATAATAAGGTTGTAAAAGCATGTAAAAGATGAAAACTTATCTATCACATGTAAACCAATTTGCAAGAGTGACTACTATTTCATTCAATTTCAAAACTGCTAAGAAACAACACTAGAAATACTTAAAAATATGTCTAAATGTATAACATATACTTTCTAAAATGTTCATAATTTGTTAATAATTATTTGATTTCCGATACCAAAAAATCCGATACTCCGATCCGAAACTGCCGATACCGCCGATCCCAATACTCATACCCGATACCGATCCCGATACCGATACTACAAACCTTTTCTATGGTCATTTCTTCTCTCTGATCCTTCTGCTACTACTTATAAGAGTTACATTGTTGGGCTTCTCTCTGTTTGTTTTCGAGGGCTCTCTAGCAGTCCTTTGCAGTGAATAGAAGTTCATTTCTGCAATAACTACTTCTAAACTAATCCAGGAAGAATATATACATGCACCACTAATATTGATACAATCCAACGGCTTCTGCCTTTCCTAGGTGGTTGATTAAGCGGAAACATTTAACATCTATTTCAACACATTGATAATATCGAACAAGCTGCAGTTCAGTAGTCCTCCTGGTCAGTAACAAACCTCCAGTATCCGAATCTGTTCTCTCTCTCTCTCTCTCTCTCTCTCTCTCTCTCTCTCTCTCCACCTGTAAGCTCACAACCTCCATTTCTGGGCTTCCAGCCCATGAGGCCATTATAGTGTTATGTTAGATCACACAACATTCCTGCCCATCATTAATGTCTGACAAAACCATTTAAGTAGTGATTATCTCTATTTAACTTCATCAATTACTAATGGCAAAAGATGTATAGTTTCATATATTGTTTTGCCAAGAAATGTTGGTATTTTACTTATCTCTATTGAAAAGGCCGATAAGCATAGTTGCAAGCTGTGGACTAGAATCGATTTGGTTGCATGTAAAATTCAGAAGTCAAGCAGTACGAAAGATTCGGAAGTGGTTGAAACTGGGTTGATATTTAGTTTGGAAAGGTTGTAAGAAATAGAGAGATTGAATGAGAAGGATTTATGTTTTGATCTATATCAAAATGCATCCAAACTTAGCATGTTGAATGCAATATTACAAAACGTCACCTGCTGCAATTTTATATGGTAAAGACGATCAGTAAACTAGAGAAATGGTCTTCATGTTCATTTTTCGTTTCACCGTTTTAACATAAACTCAACAATTTGTGCTAGCTGATATCATGAACTAACAGAGAACTTGCACTATTATTCTCTTGGCTTTCTTTCAAATGTCCTATGTGAAGAATCAACCTGATGTTTGATTTTCAATGATAGTATAATTTTTTTGGATATCGAACTGCACTGCCATATTGAATGCTCAAGTGAATATTTAGTTAGTCATGTGCCCAGACCTAAAGTTTTTAATATATCCAAGTTATAGCATCATCTTTGAACTTAGTTACCAAATGAGGGTCCACTTTTCATTTCCGACTTAGACTCGAACACACGAACACACGTCATTGTAAAGCATGAAATAAAGAAAATGTCGCATGCTTGTTGCTTGGAAATCTGCAAGAGTACATTGTAAGCTACATTCTATATAAAACGGGTTGCTACTTCAATAAATACATCTTCTACAGTATTGATTATGTATAACTAATGGTGGTTTGGTCCAATTATGCAGGTTGATAATATAGTGAGAAAGCACTGAGCCTTTATCCAACGATGAGCATCTGACCTCATGTTTGCTCGACAATATTTTTGTTCTCTCCGAAGTTTCCAAGTATGACCTATGCGGTTGGTGAACGAAATTGAGTTTGTACAGCTACCCATTTTTTGAGGCTATTTTTTAACCCGCAGGTCAGAGGGTTTATATAATCGAAAGATCACAGAAGTTCCTCCTTGCTGCGATACTGTCTTCATAACTTTTCTCTAGGTCATTGCAGGAATTTGATTAATTGTGGCCAACGACTTTGATTATTTCACCGACGAGACATGATGCTTTATGTTCTACATATAGGCCTCGTTTGGTTCGCGGAATGGAAGGGAAAGGAAATCAATTCTTTGTAATTTCCTTTCCTTTGGGAAATTTTATTTCCCATTGATTTTCCTTTCCGATGTTTGGAAACGCCAAAGAATTCGGAAAGGAAAGTGATTACTTCAATGTGGGAAAGTGATTCCTTGCTTGGATGGATGGAATCACTTTCCCTCCTAATTTTCCTTCCATTGGGAATCACTTTCCTTTCCTCCTCAATTCCTGTGACACCCAAACATAGGAAAGTAATCACTTTCCTTTCCCAACCCGAAGATTCCGCGAACCAAACGAGGCCATACTGGAAAGGAATGGCGACGAAAGATGTGAGGCACACCAACAGGAAGATCGATATTAAACTTTGTATGTTTATATGTTTACATGCTCACTTCAAAGCCATATTTGGAAGTCACTATTACATACTCATGCTCATGAGGTTCATATCTAGTCGGTGCAACCGCCCTGACCTCCAAAGAAATGATTGGTCCCATCCATCTTATAGCAGTCTGGTTTGTCTGACATAAATTGGTGGCGTACAATCACAATAGGGGTGAGCGTTTGGTTTACATTTCAACTACATTAGGGCTTGTTTGGTAACCGGATATTACTATTTGGATTTGGATTTAGAAATCCTCCAAATCCAAATCATGGATTTTACTATTCAAATCCAACTCCAACCAAACATAGAATTTAGTTTTATGATTAATAACTATAAATTAAATAATTAATAATTACTGATTAATAATAGTAATTATAAATTAAATAATTAATAATTAATAATTAATAATTAATAATTATAATTAAGTAATAAATAATTAAGTAATAATTAATAATTAACGATTATAAATTAAGTAATTATAGTTAATAATTAAATAATTAACGATTATTAATTAACGATTATAAATTAAATAATTATAAATTAAGTAATTATAAATTAAGTAATAATTAAATAATTAAGTAATAATTAATAATTAATAATTAACGATTATAAACTAATAATTAATAATTAATAATTAATAATTAACGATTAATTAACTATAAATTAAATATTTTAAAAATAGTAATTATAAATTAATATTATTATGATTAGTAAATTATTAATTAAATTATTATAAAATATGATTCTAATTGTGATTAAATTATTATTAATTAAGATTAAAATAAAATAGTTATTAGCAATTATTAATTAATATTATAATAATACTAATAAATTATTAATTATGATTATAACGAATTAACTAATTAACTAATTAACTAATTAACTAATTTTTTAATTAATAATACTAAACATAGGATATGATTGTTAATTAATATTATAATAATACTAATAAATTATTAATTAATATTATAATAATAATATAATAATACTAGTAAATTATGATTATTAACTAAATAATAAAATATTATTAATTAATATTATAATAATACTAATAAATTATTAATTATGATTATAAAGAAATTAACTAATTAACTAATTTTTTAAATTAATAATACTATTTTTTATTAATTAATAATACTAATAAAATAGTTATTTTTTATTAATTAACTAATTTTTAACGAAATTATTAAAGGATAAATATTTTTAACGAAATTATTAAAGATAAACTAATTTTTAATTTACTAATTTTTAACAAAATTATTAAATAATAAATATTTTAACAAAATTATTAAAGAATAATTATTATTTTTCTCCAAAATTCAACCAAATCCAAGTTTTGGATTTTGTTATACTTTACATATCCAAATCCATCTCCAACCAAACATAGAATTCCATAGATTTGTCTCCAAATCCATAAAAATCCAAATTCCATCTCCAACCAAATATAGAATTCCATGAGTTTTAATGTTTAGATGCCATCCAATGTATATAATTAGCAAATTAAATGATGTCATCCTCAAAAAAAAAGAAAAAAAAAAAAAAAAAAGACACGTGTCCCGCTCTCCGTGGAAACCATTAATCTAGGTTTTTTCTAAGGGCACCACATAATTTGTTAGGGGACGGCCCTTATTTGGGGGCAGCCCAAGGAGGTGGAGAATTTGCTAGGGGGCACCCATATTTTTCTTGGGGGCAGCCCAAAATTAGGGTTTTCCCCCTTCTTTTTCCTCCTCCTCCTCCTCCTTCCTCCTCCTCCTCCTCTAGCGCTTCCGCGGGAAGACCATCGTCGTCAAGTACGGTGGCGCCGCCATGAAGTCCGAACCCCTCCGCCTCTCCATCGTCAGCGACCTCGTCCTCCTCTCCTGCATCGGCCTCCGTCCCGTCCTCGTCCACGTCACCGACGCCGACACCATGGAGGTCGTCGAGATGGTCCTCGTCGGTAAGGTCAACGAGTCCCTCGTCTCCCTCGTCAACTCCTACGGCGCCACCGTCGTCGGCCTCTGCGGGAAGGACGCGCGCCTCCTCACCGTCAATCCCTCCGCAACATCTCCGAGGACTGCCAACTTGCTGGCAGTCCTAACTTATGTTAGGACTGGCTAGGACTGCCAGCAAGTTGGCAGTCCCACTGCTGGAAAAAAATTGGGCTAGCCCCAAGTAAAAAAATGAATGACAAACTTGTAATTTTTTTTGAACATTTTTGGACTGTCCCCAAGTACAAAGTGTGGTGCCCTTAGAAAAAACCTTAATCTAATCCTCAAAACGTGTCTCTTCTCTTCCCTCCTAGAAACAATGTCACGTTTCCTGGAACAAAAGAATAACAAGCCGCGTGTCTACTAATTTCTTTAACCCTTTCGGTCTTCCCCCCCCCCCCCCCCCCCCCCCCCCCCCCCCCCCCCACCCACACACACACACACACACACACACACAAAAACATCCCTCACCGACCTGGGCCCTTTCCCTCTCGTTCTCCCCCATCACTCACCGACCTGACCCACTCCCTCATTGATCATGGCGGCTCTCTAGGAGCTTCTCCCCCCAGCGGCTTGCTGCTAGGCGACGACAGACTTCCCAGCGCTCCAGATGAGATGGCAGTTGCAGCACCAACGCCGGCTCCCCCATCACTCACCGACCTGACCCACTCCCTCATCGATCATGGCGGCTCTCTAGGAGCTTCTCCCCTCCGGCTCGACTCCAGCGGGGCTCGAGTTGCTGCTAGGCGACAACAGGCTTCCCAGCGCTCCAGATGACATGGCAGTTGCAGCACCAACGCCGGCAGAAGTCCGCAGGGCCGGCCCTGAGTAATTGGGGGCCCAAGGCAAATTTTTTTAAATGGACCTCATATATAATGTAAAAAAAAGTCTAAATAAAATAAAAATTTGTTGTAGATAAAATTTGAACCAAGAACCTCTTAAATATAAGTCTAGCATTGTAGCCACTACACCACAATATTTTTTTGTTAAAAAAGAGACATATGATACATACTAGTTCTATTGTAGACAATTTCATGTCGGTGTCCTCTTTCGTCAGGGAGACTTGGACCGTCGTCCGGCCTACCCTGGGCCAGGGCCGTCCCTGGAAGTCCGGTCCCCCTAAGGCCTCAAGAACCTCGCCAACTGCTACCTCAACAGCGTCCTCCCGAAAAGTTGGCAGGGGACAATAACTTTTTGTTGTCAAAAGATGATCACTTGCGTTACAGTTGCAACCACAACCAAACGCATAAATTGAATTCTGTTTCATTGAAACTCCATATTTCAAGCCGCTTGCAGCGACACTGCTGTGATCCAAACAACCCCTAACATAAATTCAAATAGGAACTCAGATAGGCACTTACAATATGATGATAGTACATGACATTATTTTCTCGATTCAGGTCATTGGGTTTTTCTGTTTAGGATCTTAAAAACCATCAAGGACTGAGATGCATATAATTCAACCGCTATTAATAGTAGAGTTTCAAAAATTAAGAACTCGTGAGTTCTTCTAGGATTTTTGTTTGGTTTTTATCACAAGGTTCACCATCTTCCAATATCAGTTCTAACCTATTTAAGGTGTGGTGCTTTACCTTCACTCACCATCTTTTTGGAAGATGATTGTTCTGCTAAAATCAACTCTGATTGTTTTGCTAAAATCAACTCGCGAAGCATTCTACTAAGCGGGTGTCTGTATTATGGAGGTAAAGTGCAAAAAAAAAAAAAAAAATCCTCCATTTTGCAAAATAAGATCCCTAGTTAATTTTTTTTTTTTTCAAGTTTTACATTTGGTGCAGTTTGCACCCAATTTGATTTCTACTATTAACGGATATCAAATTGATATGAAATGATGATTATATCCATCTAAAATCTAAGGATAAAGTGCAAAAGAAAACCCTTGTTAGTTTAGTTTAGTTTAGTTTTTTTTTTTTTTTTCGGAATACTGAGGAAGGCCATGAGGTTTTAGATGTGTACTACTATATTTATTTTTTATTATCTATGTTTAATTGTTATTATATATATATATATATATATATATATATATATATATATATATATATATATATATATAAAGGGGAAAGGAAAGTGGAGGATTGTATTAATTAACAATTATACTCCCATATGAATGTATTATTTAAAAATTATTTATGAAGTCAAATGGTAAATAAGTGTTTTTAGTTGAGGGTAGAATTGGTAAATCCTATATTTTTTACTTTCTTTCTATCCACTTTTTCTTTCATACAAAACAAAGAAAAATGCATCTTTTATCTTTTTCATCCTTGCTACCAAACACAGAGGAATGAAATGATCTTTCCTTTACATATGGAAGGAAAATGAATCCTTATCTTTTTCCTTCCTTCCACTTTTCCATCCTTCCTACCAAACACAGTTTAATAGAAATTCTTCATCACTCATACCAATTAATATTGGGTCTCATACTATTAAATTGAACCATTTATTTTTGACACCTAGGATAGAAATTAAAAGCCCATTGGAGAGTATTTTTTTTTTTCTTTTGTGTATGCAATTTCTATTTAGAAATTCTACCAACTAGATAAATTTTTTTTTATAAAGTACACTGACAAGTAGAATAGAAATCCAATTTTAGAAATTTTCATTCGAGATGGCCTACCGTTCACCTCAAACGGAAAGTAGGCAGGAGGGGGGCATTCGATCCAAATATTAAACCATTTGTTGTCAAATTAGAGCAAAAATTTTATGAGATCTTATTTTGCTAAGATGCAAACTTAGGGAGAATTTTTTACACTTTATCCATATTATGGGCATTATCTTCGAAAATTTTAAAAAAAATTTCTCTAGTGTTTGGAAAAGTCTGCCAAATTGAAAGAGAAAGAAAATAATTGGAGATGGAAAAATGAATCCATGGAATAAGAACGAACTGTCTTCTTTCCTTTTTTAATTTTTTTCTTTGAGAATCATTTTCCTATTTAGCTCATTTTTTATATTTCACCAAATGTGGCCTTATTGATAAAGGTGCAATGAATATTAATTTTATGCAAATGAAACTAAAGGATAGAGGAGGGTTTAAGTGCAATTTGGGGATTGGGTTATTGAGTAAGAGAGAAGAGGAAGAGAAGTGGCGGCGGTTGTGCATTTCGTGTGTGTGAGAGAGAGAGAGGAGAGAGAGGAGAGAGAGAGGAGCATCAGCTCCGAGGAGGAAGAAGAACAAGGAAAAAAAAAGGGTTAGTCAATAAATGTGAATATTCAAATTTTTAGGGTTCAGGATATTTTTTTTTTCCCTTTTTTTTTCTTTTAATAAAATCGAACACGTCTCACCCGAAAGTGCTTACCGTATCCGACACGTAATGACACGACACACGACACACGACACAGGCACACCATAAACACGTTAGCACACTCCGAAACGGTGCATTGTTCGTATCCCCGTGTCCATTTCTTCGCGTCGTGTTACCTGACCCTGTCCGAGTTGACGACATCAAGCCCTAGGATTAGAGGCATAGTTAGGTTTTGGTTGGTGATGAAGTATCGGACCGATGCCGAGCCGGATAATCGGAGCTTCGAACACACGGACGGAACAGGGGGTTGGGTCAGAGGTTCCCGACAAAGTCCCTCTGACCCAAGATACTCAGAAAGGGTTTAATGGAGAGAAATACGAAACCGAAGGAGCAATTGCCGATTACATAACCGAGCTCGAGTTTAAAATCGTACCTATAGGAGATGACCCAAAGGCATAAAGACTTCGTTCCACTAACTGTTATTCCTGTAAACGTTGGGAAGTCTGCTGTTATGCATCAAGGTTTAATAACCAGTTATGAGAGGTAAAGGTGCAACTTTCTTGTGCATCTTTCAACCGGTTGTTTTGGACGCGAAGAGAATATTTTGACATAAGTTTGGGGAAAATCCTTCAATTTAAATGCTTCATTATGATGCATTAGAAGAAACAATGTAATTTTTTTCCATAGAAGAGTGGTGGCATGTGGTTTTCTAATTATCATTTTATCAGTAGCTACGGATCTGATATTCTGAAGCATCCTATCGACGTATCATTTTACTTCTCTAACTCTCTCTCAGAACCCTTTACATGTGTACACTGACCTATTAGTTCTCAATAGGTACATAATTGCTACTTGAAGCTCAATTTTATTGTTATAGTACTTTTATTTTCTTCCCATCAGGTGGAGGTGGACAATGAAATAGAGCCGTTTCTTTCTTCGATTAAGAAGACGTTACAAGAAGTCTTTCCAAAGCAATGGAGCTAGTAATTGGACAAACACAAAGAAGCATGCTTGCGTATGCATCTCGAGGGTCATATCTATTTTTTAAAGACTCCTTTTGCTTGAGGAAATTATCTGCATTCAGGACTGCCGGATACCACAGATCAGCTGTGTTTAGGAATCAAGCTGCCCATGATAATGGTCCCTTGACCCTCTCAAGCCTTGGAATCAAGCACAAAGTGGAGTCTGGGAAGAAGGATAAAGTTGTTCTGCTTGAAAGTTCCAAGTCAGCTGTGAAGATTTCTTCAGTTAAACCTAAAACGGTGAAAAACAGTTGGACTAGGCCAGTTGCAGTAAAAGATGCACGTGAAATAGATGGAGCGCCATTTGCAGTGAAATCGTTCTCCGAGCTTGGCCTTTCACCTCTGCTAATTGATCGGTTAGAAAAGGAACAGTTGACAATGCCAACTGATGTACAGTCTGCGGCTATTCCTACCATCTCGCAGAAGCACGACGTTGTCATCCAGTCTTATACTGGCTCAGGGAAGACCCTTGCTTACCTTCTCCCCATACTCTCTGAAGTAGGCCCTCTAAAGAAGCCCATAGAAGATGAGCGATCTGGCCAGAAACCCAGTATAGAAGCAGTTATTGTTGCTCCCTCCAGGGAGTTAGGGATGCAGATAGTAAGAGAAGTAGAGAGATTGTTGGGTCCTGCAGACAAGAAGTTCGTTCAACAGCTTGTGGGAGGTGCAAACCGGTCTAGGCAAGAAGAAGCTCTTAAGAAAAACAAGCCAGCTATTGTTGTTGGGACCCCCGGGCGTATTGCTGAGATCTCAGCCGCTGGAAAGCTCCATACACACAACTGTCGTTTTCTGGTACTTGATGAAGTCGACCAGCTTTTATCCTTCAACTACCGGGAGGACATGCATAGAATACTAGAACACGTGGGAAGGGGGCCTGTTGCAAAACCAAGTGACATGCTAAGTCCGCTTGTGAGGCGGTCAGAGCGCCAGACCATCCTAGTATCAGCAACTGTGCCTTTCTCAGTCGTAAGGGCAGCTAGGAGCTGGGGCTCAAACCCTCTTCTTGTCAGAGCCAAGAGTGTCGTCCCTCTTGATTCAGTCTCTATTCCAAGAGCCACCCCTTCAGCTCTGAATTCTGTTGCTGAATCCACCTCAAGCTCAGTGACCCAAGGGGCAATTGATAGCTTGCCGCCAGCCCTTAAACATTACTACTGTGTTACAAAAGCACAACACAAAATCGACACTATGAGGAGATGCATTCATGCTCTCGATGCAAAGGCAGTTATTGCTTTTATGAACAACACTAAACCATTGAAGGATGCTGTTTTTAAGCTAGAGGGACGTGGGATGAAGGCGGCTGAGTTGCATGGTGATCTTGGCAAACTCGTGAGATCCACAACCATGAAGAAATTTAAGAACGGAGAACTTAGAGTACTAGTGACGAACGAGTTATCTGCAAGGGGGTTGGATGTGCCCGAGTGTGATTTAGTGGTGAACTTGGACTTACCCACAGACTCAATTCACTATGCCCACCGGGCAGGTCGAACTGGACGGCTTGGCCGGAAGGGCAACGTAGTGACAATATGTGAACAATCTGAAGTGTTTGTTGTGAAGAAACTGAGGCGGCAGCTAGGAGTGGCCATCCAGCCATGTGAGTTTACTGAAGGGAAGCTTACAGTTCAAGAGGAGGAGGAAAAGAAATTGGAAGCTTTAGGTTAATTCTCAAGTTTATAATTTTTATAGAACTGGTTACTGTAAATGTTTCAGTCCATTGTCATTATAAAGAGAGATTTGCAGTGCTATTATGATTATTCTTGTATCATCTTGTACTATCGTTTCTTGTGCGTTTTCTTGAATTCAAGCTATTCCCTATTCCACAACTTGCCAGTCTTGAGACTCAGCAGGATAAATTCAATTGACTGAGGTTACCAAATTTTACCGTGTACAATTTGTTTTTTCCCATATCAATGCATGCTAAAAGAAGAATTGACGCTTCTGATGCAGGGCCCAAATGAGATGAATGAACTCATAAGGATATAACAGTTGACTGATCAAACTTAGCTGGCTACTGAAAGTCCCAGGTTAGTTTTCTTGCCGATGCGTTTAACTTTTGAGTTGACTTAATACATCACAGTATGTATCTACAGTTTCCTACATTTTTGTTTTAATTTTGGATATTGAATTATAGCAGAGAGACATTATTGTCGTTGAAATGATGCATTTGTTGAATTGGGTAGTAGATGGTAGGAAAATGTTGGCTTCCACTAACACTTGAGCTTTTTGATTGAGGTTGTAATATTGTAGCTAAAGAAGTCCTAAAGAGGTAGATGAACAACTATTTGACCAGTCATTAGATAGGGTTATACGTGGGTGCCTGAAGAGACGGACCGTAGTTGGGAGCCAAGTGGGCCACGACTCCTCCCACACTTAAAATATATTTATGAGTGTGGTCGAATAGTGGTGGGCCTACCTCCTAAAAATTGTTCTTCATGTTGGATCGGTTCCCCCTCCAATTTAAACCAGATTCCTATTTCTTCTAAAAGAGTACAGAGAATATGGTTATATGGTTATGTGGATATTTAGTTATAGTATAGTTATCTTATATTTATTGTATAGATAACTACAATCTAACATACATAGAAAGAACTATACTGATGACTGTAACTAACATATCCGTATAGATAAATATACTCTTAACAGAGTTCAATATGTTTATAATGAAATGGGAGTTTCAGTGGGTGTCATAGTTAATAACAGAAGCTGTTTTGAAGACAATTGAGATCTGTAAAGATGGTGACTAGGAGTGACAAAAAAATCTAACCACTTCTTATATTACTCTTATTATTCTCACTTTTTTATGTATGTGAAAGATTATCTATATTTATCTTTTAATTAAAAAAATTGAACTATTGGCCCCTTTCATTTTTGTGCTTGTCTTCCATGACTTCCATGACTAGACTATAGTCTATGTACACAGGAAAATGATGCCCGCATGTGTATTGTGTCCATACCCATATCTATTCCATATTCGTGCAACATAGATGACTACGTTGTACCTATTTGAAATGTCTGTATCTATTTATATCCGAGTCAGTATCTGTGCAACATAAACTGTAGTACGTCTTTCTTCTTCTTGTTCAAGATTATATATACAGTAGTGTCATATATTGTACCTTTTCTTGTCAACATAACATATCTTATGGAAGAATGTAGACTGCATAATTCTGTACTCAATTGTTCTAATATATTTTAATTAAGATTTGTTATAGATATGTTTTTAGAATTTTGGATATGTGTTTAGTTAGATAATACCATGTACTTAGTTTAAAACTTTAAAAATAATTTGAATATTGATTATATTCTAGGATTTGTTATATGTTAAGGTACTTATAAGTTTTTTAGATTTTTTTTCTTAACTACGTGAGGAGATACATACGCGGAAGTAAATTTATAATAATAATTATTATTATTATTTAATGGAGGATATACATACGGCTTGGACATCTCATTTTTGAGCCGTTTCCAAGCCGCATTATATTGTCTATGATATATATAAAAAAATTCTAAAATCCTATGTCGAGTATCTAATGTGATTGTTCAGTGTCCTTGGACCATAAATATGTCGTGTTACCTTCACATAAATATGCTATCTTACCTTCACAACATTCAACAATAGGCTAAGGTGCAAAGCCCCAAAGTGAGCTAACTAGTTATGCATTTCCCCTCCTGTTTCCGTCTTAAATATTGCTGTGGATATGCTTTTTCGTTGTTGTTTCAGTTTGGTTACGTCTTTGCTTGATAAAATCTATGATATCCTTGTGTCTGAGTTGTGTTTATTTACTGTAACTGCAAATTAATTTTTATCTACACTTATATATTCAAACACTCTGAGAACCATTATCTTACTATATGGAATTCACTATGCACCTGCATTTGGCTAGTGTTCTTAAACCCTTTATTTTCATACTTATACTGTCTACTTCGACATTATCAGGTTGAGAGAAGAGAGTAAGATTCTCCACGCTTTTGAGATGGCCGCCATCCCTAAAGCTCAGCAAGGGTGCCTGCCACTGATACAGGATCTCTCCTTTGGTTGAAGTTTTGTTATAGTATGGTCTTAGTTGCCTCTCTTTGTTGTTCATTTACAGTTTGCTTGTTGTTATTAAGTGGGATGTAATGATGGATGGGTGACCTATGGAGATCGGCTCGAGGGGGTCCGGACAGTCAGGTTACCCCATCTAATATGTTTCTACTGCATCTTTTAACTTCAATGCAATTTATGAGATGTGCCTTGGTTTTTTACTTCAGTACAAGCTGTGCCTGGCACGGTATGCAACTGTCATATGGAAGTTTGATTAGAGTTATTACTGAACCCAAGTGTCATCTAATCTCATGTTTTATTGTTCTATGCAAGAGTGCAGAAACGCATGTGCTCTAATGGAGGGTAACCATGTTTGGAATGTTTTTATTATTATCTGAACTGGGAAGCGCGGACACTGAAAACATCAGTAGCATGTCCCTCTAGCATCGTGCTGGACACGTGCCAGCCGAGACACGACAAAGGCACTCCAGAAAGAACTAGTACACACCAAAATTCATGTGTACACGCAGCACGCCCCAAGGGATAATTATTTGGTATAATCATGTATTGGGGGCACTTTGAGTTACTGGTGGAATTAATATTCCTTCTCATGCAGATGCCATCATAGATAGTACAACAACAACAAATTATTTATCCCAAATTGAATTCTCTTCCATCCAACTTTGTTAAGGGCCGTTTACTCTCTAATAGGAAGAACAAACATATCCTTTAACTTCAATCCTTGTTTATTCTGGGTATCTCCAGTCATAGTGGCTTCTTTACCAACTATCTTATCCATCATAGACATTGCGAAAGTTTTTTATCAAGGCCTCCTTTTGAAGTTCTCAAGACAAGGTTGTAGATAGTAGGTAGCTATGTGAACCTTTTGAATCAATGGGCACTTAGGAAGCACAAGGACATGTAACAGACACCACCCGGATACTCCAAATTACACTAGTGTCACACCAAATATGCCCCGTGTCCATGTCACTGTGTCGTTAGTGCTAGGTGGACACAGACCCTTGTTTTCTACATAAAGAATCTTGTATGGTTAGAGAAAGAATGAACCTGAACCTTCCATGTTAGAAAGAGTTTACGCAGTATTTTTTGACCCAATGCATTTTGGCATACCCATGATTATAATTCCTCAATTCCTTGTTGTTTTATATTTTTGGTTAATTCCTAGGTTCCACGGGAGGGCAGTTTAGTGCTCATAACTCCAGGGACATGGGGCAATGTTGCTCCTAAACCTTGGTATTCAAATTGGCATGATTTGACAAGATTTAATCGAGGAATTAAGACTAATTCTTTCTCAGAGATTATCTAATTCTTGAATGTCTATTTTTGCATTGAAATGGTGACTCAAATGTCATATTGGCTAGGATGTGCAGCAACAAAATGGTTGCTTCTGGCCAACAACCTGTCATACGAATCTGTTTAATTCTTTTGTGGAGCTTTATCATGTCCGAGTCCTGCTCCATGATCATCCCTGTTCCCATGAGAAAACTCTTGGAAGATGATAATGTAGGGGTATACATTCTTAATGCTCTTGGTAGTTTGAATTGTTGACAAGTACATATTTCAATCTCAAGATATACCTCATTATCCATTATTCTTTGTGGTTGCAACTTCATAGCTCTAGTAAAGTCTAAAAAATATTCAGATATAACAAAAGCATCTTATTAGCATCAGATATCGGTAGGTAAGAGTGATTTGTTCTGTGAAGCATGATACTATAAACTTTTAAGAACTCCAAATGACTGGTAAGACATGCTTTAAACCCTAGTGAAGGCTCAACCATATGAATAGATGTGGAGGCTGTGCCCCCTAATGATGAGAATACCACATAATTGTATGATATTACCATTTTTCAGAATTGTAACATCAAAAGGCTTCACAGTTATATCTTATACTGATGACTACTATCTCCTATGCTAACCTAGGAGCGATTTTAATGCAGAGATTTTTCTAATCAAGAAATTGGTTGATATGATTGTTTCCTTTTCTTTGGGCTTAAATCTTTGTCACCAGATGGAAGCTTGTATATAACTATCCCTGTGGATCCCATTTTCATCTTCTTACCGCTTTTCAGTGACACTCGTTTGAAGGTACCATGTGAATATAAGCTACTGTTTTAATTAGAGAGAATTCATTTGACGATTTATTAGCTGTAATGAAGCATCTTTATTCTTAAGTGTGGATATGTTGTGGGTGTTCTATTCAATTTAACTCATTTTATTTTTGAGTATTGAAGTGATCTCCATGTTCAAAGAAAGTTCTAGCCAAATAGTTTTTCTTTCAATTGTCATTTTGGCAATGTCATGACGGGCCCCCTATGTTTTGGCAAGAAACCTAGAAATGCTAGGGGTTAATTTCACACATCGAGGTCTTGTTCCTTGTATTTGTGTGCCAAATGCTTTATACATGGTGTGTGCATTACACATGAAGATTCTATTCATGTAATAATTATTTATGAATTTCAACATTCAATTCCACCGTTTGTTATCTGGATATAAATTTTACTCTGAAAATGTTTTTTCCTTCACCTTTTGGCATTTATATATTTGAAATAGTATTCATTGTTCCACTTGATGATTGTTTAATGTCATGATAGGCATCATGTTAATTTATCTCCTTTCTCTGTTAGATGTTTGTTAATCTTTACCATCTTTTATTTGTAGCAAACCTTATTACGCTGAGATTTAATATAAAATTCTGTTCTTGTCATTTGAACAATATTCACTTCTTCTTTTTTTGGCTAAGTATGTTTGATGAACTTTCTTCTTTACTTCCTAAAATGTAGAAAGGAAATGATAATGGGATGTTTAGGCAGTTAGCCGAAAATTTTATATGTTGAAGGGTATCCAGCTTACCAGCGGTTGATGTCTGTGGCCGAAAATTCGATGCAACTAGTATGTGAAGTGAAGGGTAAGATGGTTTTCTGACTGTTTTCATTTACGGTCATATAGCTTCCTACTATTTAATACTTCATTATTTTTCCAGGTCCTTAATTTTTTAATATAGTCTAATTTTTCTTGACTTGAACTGTATGGAGAGAGATTATGCACTACTGCAAATCTGTGATTCTTTGTGCCTTTTTGTTTTTGTTATATGGTAAATCAGTCAAAATTTTACTTGCGACACAATTGTTATCATGCTATATGATGACCATTAATTTTGTCCCACACTAGAATATCTCATGATTCTCAACACCCTTCTAGGGTTGATAATGAACACACACAACCTATATTTGAAACCTTATATCTCAAGATTTCTGTGCTACTATTTCTGATAAATCATCGTTTAAGTTTTCTGTTATATAACAATAAAGCTTATACCTTATATCTCAAGATTTCTGTTCTACTATTTCTGATAAATCATCGTTTAAGTTTCCTGTTTTATAACAATAAAGCTTTGTTATATAAGAAAGCTCTATTGATATACTGGAATCTGGACTATTGATATAAGAAAGAATCCAATTTATCACCTGGGTATTCTGTTTTCAGTACATGTTCACCCAATTTGATTGTATTCTAAGCTCAGTTGAGTGCAGTGCTTTTATGTTTGTGTGGTTAATATGTTATATATTTGAAACATCTCACTGCCGGATGCTATGATATTTGCAGAATACAATTTGATTGTATTCTAAGCTCAGTACATGCCATTTTCTGTATCCGGGTAAATGATGTTACTCTCAATGTTTTAGAGAGATACAAAACCCATATATAAAGCCTTTACCCTTATCCTTGGGGGTTAACTGCCTGATTTTTCCTGTTCCAACCAGCTCCATCAACGACAATCTTCTCAATCAGACTGGCAACCATCATCTCATGTTTTACCTATTAAAATACAGTCAGTTTTGGTTTGCCGTGTCTAATAGCACCTGCATCTTAGATCCTATCAGTCTAACTGCACTGCCTTCATTTGTCATATTACTCACATGTCGGGAACCATCATAGTCGACTTTTCTCATCTCATATAAGCTACCTTGAACTTTCCACCAACAACCAAATCTTTCTTCGTCTCTTTCGTTTGTATATCGTGTCTTGAATGTCCAGCATTTTCAGAGTAAAAGCACACCTTCATATCCAATCATACAGTATTCCTGAAGCACATCTGCAGTCCATCAAACTTGCTTTGGCTCTATAGAAGAGCGACATCCTTGATTCCTTCTCAAACAATGCTTCCGTGATGATCTCTAATGGATGGACTATATTTTTTTGGTTACACATCGGATGTATCAAAATTACCTTCAATTGAGAAGTATCCAATAGTATTCACAGTCGGGTGATTGATCAATATAAATATCGATCTGAGACGAAAACTATGGCTCTGTTTTTGCCCTTCTATTTCAAATTGGAATGTAAAATATCTTCTCTGTTTACTTTGTTTCTTTTCTGCTATTTACTTTTAGTGATATAGTTTTAGCTTTTACTGTGATATAGTTTTAGCTTTTACTGAATTTGGTTCCTGACTATGGCTTGGTTTGTGATTTTTGCTGCTTTTCAAAAACTTAATGCGACGAAAGCAATAAGACATTTTATTTTAAAATGGCCTTTGTTGTCCCAATCTTTTACGATAAGAAACTAAATAGTTTTTCATTTTTTTACTGGGCTCGACCTATCCCTCTCTTCTTTAGGTAGATACAAGTACACTCAACTACCAATAAAAGTTTAATAGTCTTGCTTTAGAAGTTCAATATATTCTCAGAAGCATCTGCTTGTCCAATATTGCATCGTCGAAACAAAATGCCTGTTTGCTAGTTTCTGTCAAATGATAATTCCTTTTTTTTTGGCCTGTTATCTGCAGAAATTGGTTCTTCAAAGTTTTTTTAGCTTGATGATTCAAAGGTTCTGTCCTGGCTACGCCTTAAGGTACCTTACAATTTCTACTTTACCTTTGTTGATACGAAACCACAATATTGATGAGTATATTATACTCTTCCATGTCGTTCGATTTCAAATTCAAGAATTTTATCATTTAGGTCATTGCTATAAATTTGGACAACGATCCAGTTTCTTTAAAAGAGGATATTGTTCTTATATTAGCATAATTTGGACCAATAATTTTAAAAAATTTAAAGTATTTATTGCCTCGTCCTCTACCTCTAGCATCACTTATGTAATTCATTTGAGGAACATATGCCTATGATAGCGTATCTACCGGTGGCCATTGGCTTACTTTGCCCTTGGCTCAAGAATAATCATACTGTTAAAATCTTCGAAGACTTATTGGTGCAATTTTTCCGTATTTCTAGAATGAAAAAAGTTGTGGTATTAACAATATGATTGACACAACTAAATTCTCTTCTAAAATCTCATCTTTCCTCTTTACAGGTACTCTACTTGAAAGCACCATTTGATAAAATTGGACGAAAATTATGGTGTACAAGCAGAAAAGGAGACTTGTATGACTCTATTCGATATGCAAGTTCAACCATTTTACCCTCTCATAGTTTTGCATGCTATTATTGATCTCTCTTCCTTTTGTTTTTTAAGGAATTGCCATGACCTTTATGTTTGATATTTTTTTTCTCATTTCCATATAAATCAACCTATAGCACTAAAATATGTAATATAAGAAAACTTATCTAAACATGTCTGCAGGAGTTCAAATAATATGAGGGTCAGAGCTATTGTTAATAAATGACGTAGCGCGATATGACTAGGTCATAGAAGAGCCGCGTTGTCATTGAAGTTGACGATCGAGGCCTTGGATAACTAAGACCACATCGCCACCAAAGTCGATGAACGGAACCTTGTAGGGTTGTTTGAGTCAACGAGCAAATCCTCGACGATCTCGAATCCATGTGAAAAGAATCTTCGAAAAAGACTTTTCTGAAAGCAAAAGGATATTCTGATTACAAGTGAGGCCTTTGGAGACTATTTATAGCTAAAGATTTGACTTGATAAGCAAGTCATATCGTACAAGGAAAATTGAATTCAAAGCTAATCTATCATATTCTTGGAATTCAAAATGCAACCAAATAGGAAGAAAATCAAACAGAACAATAACTAAACTATGATAGATGGCTATCAGGCTGGCTGTAGGACTCTGTGTGGGAGGGATTGGTGCTAGCGGGCACGGGTGGGCATACCCGTCGGGCAACGGGTGGGCATACCTGTTGGGCAACTGGCAAGTGGTCAGGGATCTGGTTAGTCGTGCTCGTTTGAGAGAGGTTCGTGTAGGTACACTACATCAAAAAATGTTTTGACTTCTTAGACATACATTAGAAATTCACGAGACAACTCATGTAGGATGACTATTTTTGTGCAAAAGCCCTCACACAGTGAGAGTTTCTAGTATCCAGTTTACATATTGAATGGCACTCCTACTGTCCTACCTCATAGTAATTACTTGAAAATTGTCTATATACATCTAGAGTTATGGATACTTCTTCTGGAAGAAATAGACACAGATGTCCAGGCCGATCAACAAACTGTGGAGTACTCCAAACATGCTTCAGAAAGGATTCAAACTCTTTGCAGTATCCTATTTTTTGTATTTCCAGTTCTGTTCTTCATGTCTAAGAAATCTCGAAACAACACTCCTCTAAATGCTTAATTTATTTAAGAATTACCTAAGAATTGATGTAGTCATCATACTTCCTTGTTCCATTTCTGATCTCGTAAGTTGCTTGAAATGGGCTTATGTAGCTTATAACTGTTTCCTGAAATTATAATCAAACTGATTGTCAATTAGAGTAATCAACATAGCAAAGAAGTGCAGCTGGTATGTGATCGGTTTATGATTTGTTGTTTATGAAGAAATTATATAAATACACACAACTTCAGATATAGGAAATAAGAGGAGAAATAGAGTGAAGTAGATAGATGGATGTTAAGATTGGTACATGGTACATTAGAAAGTACAGTGTGAGGAGTGCATATACCAGAAGAGACAGGAGAGGTATTAATCACCAACGAGGTGACAACAAACTCACTAGATTATATAAGCATGAACAACAATGATTTAAGGAGGTCCTAACTGAGATATCTGATAAAAATGTGTTCAAGGGTTATTTAAGCAAGAGGGGAAAGATTAAGTTGGACCGAAGTCGTAAGAAATGATTTCAGAAAGGATCTTGATGATGAAAACTTAGGGTCAACCCCATTTTTTGTGATGTGGCTTAATGGTCATCATAAATAAATCTTAGTCATGTTATTTGTTGAATTGTAGACAAGGTTTTGTAATTTCATCATTCAATATCCTTTGCCAATCTTAGTATCTTGCTCATAAGGTATCATGCTGATCCAAGAGAAATCCATGTACACCACCAAATAGTTGATGTGATAGTTTCCACGCTTGATTCTGGTTATAAATGTTACTCTTGACTTGGTCATCTGATGCTTATTAATGCCTCCTTTATCTTCTATCCATTTGAGAGTTGACCGCTCTTGAAATTCTGTCAACATCGATAATAAATTTGTGCTTGAATTTTAACAATTACAAACTCAATAACTACTAGAGATGTACTAGTTATGTAACTCCTTACCCACTGAATTGTAAAAAGTGCAACTGAGACACTGTCCTTAACTGTAGGTCTACTAGTTATATAAGAAGTGGAGAGAAAAGTGGATGAAAGGAAAATTGTCCTTGCACACTGAATTTTATGGTGCAACTTACTAATTTCATATATTGTTTCTTTGGTTATATTGCTAGAGAAAAGTATTTATTCATTATCATCATTAAAATGTCCTCCACAAACTCATTAATCTTTTAACCACTAGAGGTGACTTGTTATGTTACTGCTTACACACTGAATTAGTAAGTTGCACAATACAATATAAATACTTTCTCTAGCTTCCATTGTTTTTTCTTTCTGTACCAAATTGACAAAATTTTTTCTTCCCACTTTTCTCTTCTACCAAACGGAGAATTTCATATACTGTTTCTTTGATTATATTGCTAGAGAAAAGTATTTATTCATTAAACATCATCCAATGATCCAACCCTTGTCTATTCAAAAGTATGTTGTCAATTAAAGCTTAGTTTAGCTAGAGGAAGATCACACTTCTTCCTATGGTCCTCGGAGTTGGAGGAGCAGGCTAGTTGATATCTTGATATCATAGCTAGTTGGGTTTCCTTATTTAGGAAGGAACTTTTCTTGATTAGAACATTTTAATGATTATTCTAGTAACTGCTTATGCAGAATTTATTCGTTGAAACATATTTTCTTCCATTTACACCTGACCTCTGTCGTAGCCATGAACATGAACATGAAGTGACTCAAAGCTTCCTCACGAGAACTTCTCCAGTGACATTATAACACTAGGAAAGCATCCACATCATCATCCCTTCCTCTCCTTCACATGAGAGCATACCTACACCTCCAGTTCACCTGAGAGGCCTCAACAGTGCCAGCTGCATGCGTCAAACACAAGAAAGTTCGCAAACCATTAGCATAGCGTAGCACATCACATCCCCTTCTTGATCTCTAACTACAAATAACTTCCAAGACCAGGACACTGTTGCTTCACTTGCAACAGAAGTTAAATGGAATCCGAAGACGAGAGGAAGACGAAGGTGTCGTACCCGCTCGACCCCCACTCCTACCGCCTACTCCACGAGATAGGCAGCGGCGTGAGCGCCGTGGTCTACAAAGCCGCCTGCCTGGACCTCGACTCCGCCCCCGTGGCGATCAAGTCCATCGACCTCGAGCGTTCCCGTGCCAACCTCGACAACATTCGCTACGAAGCCAAAGCCATGGCCCTCCTCTCCCACCCCAACGTGCTTTGCGCCCACTGCTCCTTCGTCGTCGACAGTCACCTCTGGGTTGTCATGCCGTTCATGGCCGCGGGCTCTCTGCACTCCATCATCTCCTCCTCGTTTCCCGACGGCCTCCCCGAGCCGGCCATTGCCGTGATCTTGAAAGAGGTCCTCAGCGCTCTTTCGTACCTCCACAACCAAGGCCACATCCACCGTGACATAAAGGCTGGCAACATCTTACTAGACTCCGACGGCACTGTCAAGCTTGCGGATTTCGGCGTGTCGGCTTCGATCTACGAGTCCTCTCGCTCTTCTTCGTGTCCGTCCTTCTCTTCTTCCTCTTCTTCGTTCCTGAACGAGTTGGCTGGTACTCCGTACTGGATGGCCCCTGAAGTGATCCACTCTCACGTCGGGTACGGGACGAAGGCCGACATCTGGTCTTTCGGGATAACGGCGTTGGAGTTGGCCCACGGCAGGCCTCCGCTGTCCCATTTGCCGATATCGAAGTCCTTCATGATGAGGATAACGAACCGGCTGAGGCTGGAAGACGCCCACGACGACAAGAAGAACGCGAACAAGAAGAAGAAGAAATTCTCGAAGGCCTTCAAGGACATGGTGTCCGCCTGCCTCTCTCACGACCCGTCCAAGAGGCCGTCGGCTGACAAGCTTCTTCGCCACCCCTTCTTCAGAAACTGCAGGTCCTCGGATTACCTCGTCAAGAACGTCCTGCAGGCTGTTCCGATGGTCGAGAAGATCATAGAGATGGACAGGGAGGAGCCTTCCGCTCCGGTTGTCATGAGCCGGAGAGTGAGCGGCTGGAACTTCGACGAGGATGTTCTTGAACTGAGTCCAGTACTTTATCCAGGAGAGGAGGCTAAAGTACTCGATAGGGAGGAAGAAGATGTTCGTGAGAGAGAAGGAAGAACCGATCATGATCGAAGTGCGACCGCCGCCGCGTCGCTGAAGGAGTCGTTGGTGCCGAACCTGGTTTATCTATTGGGAAGTTTGGATGAGCAGAGAGGGATGGTGATGGACGTGCTAGCGTGCTGCGGAGGGGGGGCCGAGAAGCTGGAGGAGGAGCTGAGGGAGGAGAGGGAGAGGCAGCTGCTGGGCTTCGTCGGGAGGATGCAGCAGACTGTCGACGAGCTGAGGATCGAGCTGCAGCAGGAGGCAGTGAAGAGCGCGTGCTTGGAAGAGGTGCTGGAGAATCTGAAGAATAGCTAGCGGCGCCGGCGAGGAGGATCGACGACGACATTTGTTGGTCACCCAAATATATGCTACTATTGTTGATCATGCATGGGAGTGCAGTAGCCTATAGATTGCAGTGTGTAATTTCATGCTCTATTTCTGCTCATCATGTTGAAGTTGAGTCTTCTTTTAACAAATAGCATATGCTAGTTTCTATTTAGCGCACTCGAATGTTACACACACACACACACACACACACACACATATATATATATATATATATATATATATATATATATATATATATATATATATATATATATATATATATATGGAACTAACGAAACATACAAGACGGTATATGTTAATTTTTCAGTTAGCATAATATCTGATAGTAAAGAGTTTGAGGCATCTATCGGTTCGCGGAATGGAAGAGAAAGAAAATGAATTCCTTGACATTTTTTTTTCCTTTGAAAAATTATAGTTCACATCGATTTTTGAAATGCGAAGTATATAATTTGGAAAGAAAAGTGATTACTTTAAGATGGAAAAGTGATTTTTTGCTTGAACTGATGGAATCAATTTTCTCCATAATTTTTTTTCATTGGGAATCAATTTTCTTTCTTTTTCAATTCATTTGGCATCCAAACATAGGAAAATAATCATTTTCTTTTCTCAATCTCATGATTCCGCAAACCAAACAAGATCTAAATGGATGAAACATGGGTGTAAGCTATAGAATTGAGTTTTCCGAGTTGGAAAAATTATTTAGGGGTGCTGTTAAAAGCACCCGTACTTTTATTCACTTCACCTTTTTTTTTTGGTTTTGTTAAGTTTACCTAATAGTTTTTTTTTTTGTTCACCTTCTTTCTCTTTACCCCTGTATTCCTTAATTTCTTAAATCAATCAAATATTAACTTTTTATTATTATTATCGTCACCTTCTTCTATATTTTTTTAACTTCTTCACTATGGATAGAATGTTTTGATGTTATATTTTTTTATTTAAAAATTTACTGATAAAATTTAACGAAGAGAAGGTTTAGATTTTTTTTTTTGTTTAAGGAAGAAATATTAGAAATTGTCCAACCATACATAAGAAAATAATCACTTTTTTTTTTTTTTTCCAATTCCATGATTCCGCAAACCAAAGGAGACCTAAATGGAAGAAACATGGGCGTGAGCTATATAATTGAGTTTTCCGAGTTTGGAGAAATTATTTAGTGGGTGGGGCGGATTCATCATTTGGAAATGGTGATCTCACGAGGAAATGGTAATCTCTGAGTTCTCTCCAATAGCATAATGACATACTTTTTTTCCCCTCTAATTTAGTCTTATATGAAATTTATTACGGGTCCTTATACAGTTGAAAGAAACTCAGGACTCACCACTAAGAGCATCATTAGTAGTTGGGACTCTCCAATACAATTTGGAGCCCAAAATTTCAAAAAAAAAGATAAATGTAGAATGGATTGGGTTTGTATGAGAATAGTAGGAAATGATAAAGTGAGCTCCGGTCCCAAAAATTGTGTGGTCAAAAATTAATGTAGGAAAAAAATAATATAAAGCTTAGAATCTAGAAAGTTGGGCTCCAAATTGGAACTTACTATTCTACAAAACGAGTTTCTACAATCTAGAATCTAGAAATTGGGAGGCCCAACCCTTAGCACCCATGGATGGGTTGGGACCGAAATTGTAAAAATTGGGACTAGGAATGAGACTTATTATTCTACAAAATGAGCTCCTACATTCTAAATCTAGAATCTAGAAAATGGGATGGGCCTTACTAATGATGCTCTAAGAGCATCATTAGTAGTTGGGACTCTCCAATGCAATTTGGAGCCCAAAATTTCAAAAAAAAGGTAAATGTAGAATGGGTTGGGTTTGTATGAGAATAGTAGGAAATGATAAAGTGAGCTCCGGTCCCAAAAATTGTGTGGTCAAAAATTAATGTAGGAAAAAAATAATATAAAGTTTAGAATCTAAAAAGTTGGGCTCCAAATTGAAACTTACTATTCTACAAAACGAATTTCTACAATCTAGAATCTAGAAATTGGGAGGCCCAACCCTTAGCACCCATGGATGGGTTGGGACCGAAATTGTAGAAATTGGGACCAGGAATAAGACTTATTATTCTACAAAATGAGCTCCTACATTCTAAATCTAGAATCTAGAAAATGGGATGGGCCTTACTAATGATGCTCTAAGTAATAATTTTTCTGGACTCCTGAGTTTGGACTCCACATTTTGTAGATTTTTTTACTAGTTTGTGATGTACAGAGAAAAACTTTATTAGTTGCTTTCTGTCAATCTATCTACCATCGCCATGACTTCAGACTTCAGAGAGCAAGTGGTAGATGATTGCAAATGACAATGGATCTACATTCATTCATTAAGGGAATTACAATTACCAATGAGATTTTTATGAAGTTCTCAAAATTTTATGATGAATTATCAAAACTATTTCCAATTTATTACAGTTTAAAAAATGGAATTTAGAGCTTTTCTTATAAACTATGAATAATTTTGACAATATACTTTGAAAATCCTTGGACATTTTAAAAACTTCTTTGCCAATGACAATTCACTTTATTAATGACTAGTACATATGCAGAAAGCGTATTTCAGATATTATTATTAGGAAGACTAAAATATAGCTTGTATAATTATTATAATCTTTATTAAGATAACTTAGAAAGACTAAAGGACAAAACCTGGACTTTATTACTATGTATATATCAAAAGACTAAATGATAGCTTGTATAACTATTCTAAAATTATTATATATTAAAAGACTAAAAGACAACTTAAGACTCACTTTGACTCACATAGAAACTTTCCATTCTACATTACAGTCACATAGGATGAAATTGAAATAAAAATCATCGTTAGGAGAAGTTTTTTCTAACATGAGTTTCTATCATAAAAATATGAGATAGAAACACCCATTGGAGAAGGTTTAAGGAATATATATACAGTGATAGTTAGAAGATTTTTTTTAATTACGTGAGAATATATATACGACTTAAACGATCGTTTTCAAGCTTTATAATAGTACATATGTTTTGCTGAATCATACAAAATTTGAGGAGTTATTCCCTTTTTTTCAACTTAATTATTATTATTATTATTATTATTATTATTATTTAATTTGAACTTGATTGATACTATTAACTATTCTAGTTTTTTCAACTTGATATCCTATGCTTTTATATTATACAAATTACTACCATCAACTATTGAATATTTTCAAGTCGATATCCTCCTACAGTTAGAATTAAAATTTTCATCCCAACAAAATAAATTTTTAGGACCAAAATATCTATGATCTTCTTCTCTCACTAGAGAAGGGATCAGATGAGTCCCTTTCTCTTCTTCGTTCTTTCTTCGGTATAGGTGTCGTGGATGGCTCGGCCTTCCACTTCCTGAAAGGGCCTCTACAATTTCCCCAACGGCCATTACCTCCGGGGGCTCCAAACTGGACGCATGAACTAATCACTTTTTCTGTTATTATAAGATAATTCCTGGACTAATCAGCCGACATATATACAGGACCGGCCCGACAGGTTGGGTTGCGTTAGCCGGAACTAATTTTGGTTGCCTTTTGCCCTATTGAAAGATATAGGTTTAATTCGGATTTGGGTTGGACCGGTCCTAATAAAACCAAATGGCATGGGGGTTTTGCCCTATGGAGGGAGGTTGTCCAAGTTTGAAGTCATGTCAGACTTTCCTCAAGGCCGGCCCACCAAGTAGAAAATATGCAGAAAAATATGAAGTTTCTATATGAATTAAGTAGTCCTCAACTCCTAATGAATGAAGTTTTTTTTTTATAAACTAAAACCATGCAAACTATATATGTCAACATGTTAATGGTGCAGAATAAGAAGATTAATAAATTTACCTAACCTTATCACTTTATTTGTAATTACAAAAAAGGAGCAGCCTATAGATAGTGTGGTCCACAAAAATATTACATGTAAATTTCCAAGTACATTATGTACAATCCCCTAAAAAGCAGGGACGTCCTGGCGCAGCGCAGGCCGGACAACGGCTCAGGACCCCCTGATGAAAGGGGGCACCAACATGGAACTGTCTACAATAGAACTAGTATATATCATGTACCTTTGTTAACAAAAAGCATTATGGTGTAGTTGTTATAATGCTAGACTTGTATTTAAGAGTTCCTTAGTTCAAATCTTGACTATAACAAAATTTTATTTTATTTATACTTTTTTTTTATATTATGTATTGGGATCTATTTTGGAAGTTTCGCCACGGGCTCCCATCAGCTCAGGGCCGGTCTGCTAAGAAGTATTCATTAATTAAGGCTCTCTGGTTATCAGTTTGAAGCAAAACCAAAATTAGCCTACTTATTCAACAATGCTCCTCTCTGATGATGTGTATTTGTATAGACTGCACGTAGATGTGATCGATGAGTGCACATATTATGTTGCTCGGTCATGGCAGGCTTGGCCGTTGGGCTCTTCAACTTTGTCCATGCTGCAGAGAGAGCGTAAACGCATGCATGTCCGACGTCGTGCTCGCTTCTAGCAGGAACTTGCACTGGTCTCAACTTTGCCCATGCTGGGTCCAGTCTCGACGTATAGGACCAAACTCTGGTGTATTTCAATCATAACCTTTCTGGAAGGGGACCAATCAAACTCGGTCCGAGTTCGATACGGTCTGGGACTAATCAGTAACGTTGGATGCTGGTGGACGGCTGGATCTGATGGTTGGCTATTTTGAAAATTTTATAAACCCTAAAGTAGATTTATCAAACTATAAATATGCGTGAGACATCAGGAAGAGATAATTTGTGCGAAAAGTCGTCGTCTTCTTACAGGAAGATCGCTACGAATAGGATGGATGATTTCAAGTTGTAATCTTCCTCTTGCTACTTGAGTTTGTTGAGGGGTTTGAATCTTTGAGCAAATAATTCAACATTGTTTATTCAATCTTGTAATTTTATTTGAGATTGTAAAGATTGAAATTTGTCCAATTGACACGGCCATCGAAAATACTATGTTCTCATCTGTGTTTGGCATTCATGTTAGCGGGTGGAATTGGTTCTCTCAAGTGGATTGACCTAGTTTCCACTGCGGTCAATTTCAGACACGTTGGATCAAAATGCAGTATCGACGTTGCTGGTCTCAACATCTGGTTCATAATTATTGGTTATGGTCTGGTCCCAACAGTCCATGTAGTGTCAAGTCTGTAAAAGCCTGTGTGATCATCTGCTTTGAGCCGCAACAGATACTCCTCTTCCTCGTAAGCTAACTTTTGGAATATGTTTGGAGTCGAGGAGCGTGTGATCCAACTATGGATCAACACCAACTTCTTCTCCCGCAACAATCGCGCTGTATTAGCTTTGCGAGATTGTTCGATGCCCCAATTGGTCAGCCACAAGTCCTTGAAGAGAGAATGGAAATCGAAGCTCGCCTCGTTCACCCGTTGATAACATCCAATGCATGCTCGCTCAAGGAGGCCTTGCCATCCTAGAACCAACGGCAACTGATAACTGAAAAATATTGACAATACGCCTCCTTTTGCTACTCCTCTCCCTCTCTCCCTTTCTCTCTCTCTCTCTCTTTTATATTAGGGTTATGATTACATATATAGAAGTTTGGATGTTAAGTGGAGGATATTTTTGTCATTTTATATTTTGCATCAACTATGTTAAAATATTAAGTTATCTAATTATAGTTGAATTATTTAGTTGTATAATATAAAAATATAGAATATTAAGTTGAAAAGTTAGAATAAT
This sequence comes from Iris pallida, assembly GCA_029216955.1. Taxonomy (NCBI): domain Eukaryota; kingdom Viridiplantae; phylum Streptophyta; class Magnoliopsida; order Asparagales; family Iridaceae; genus Iris; species Iris pallida. The sequence goes on from JANAVB010008799.1 coordinate 6,264,829, forward strand.
TGAAGTATCACGTTATAATTAGCTATTATTATTATTATTATTATTATTACAACAGTAATAATAATGATGATTCAATAATAGTAAAAGGATAAAATCACTATATTTATCAAAAAAAAGAAGAAGTAAAAGGTGAAAAAAAAACAGTGGGCCCACCATGAGCAAAGCATATCATAATCCTTAAGTACAGACAAGGAGACTTTCCAAATAGAGGAACAAAAAGGAGGTTTCTTTTTCTCTCTGACTTGACCCTATCTATCATAAATCACTGTCAGCAGCAGCAACAGTAGTTTGGTTTGGTTTTTGTGTAGTGTAGGTACCGGCAGGCGCTAGTGCAAGCTACTGCGGCGCTGTCCAGAAACCCTATTCCTCCCTTCACTACTTATTACTATAAAAGTTCCCCCTCTTCCAAAACAAACGGAGGTTTCTTTCTTTCTCTCTTCTCCTCTCCTCTTCCCTCCATTGCCATAGATTCAATAATTAGGGTTTCTTGATATAGAAAGAGAGAGAGAGGAGATGGCGAACCCTCGCTGCTTCATGGACGTGACCATTGGCGGGGAGATGGAAGGGAGGATCGTGGTGGAGCTCTTCGCCGACGTCGTCTCCAAGACAGCCGAGAACTTTCGCGCCCTCTGCACCGGCGAGAACGGCGTCGGTCCCCACACCGGCGCCCCGCTCCACTTCAAGGTCGTCCTCTTCACTTTCTCCTGCGCATTCTATCGAGCACTTTGTGGGCACATTCTATCGTGCACTTTGTGGTACACATTTCTTGTTTTATATATAAAAAGAGGAATGATTCTATGCGCGAGTTCTTGATACTTTGCTATTGTCACATGGACACGAATGCGACACGACAATTGACACAATAAAGTACTCTGTGGTATACATTTTACCGAGACACACGGTCAGGACACAGATTTGTGGAGTGTCGCTGCTTCCTTCCTATTTTCTTTGGTGAATAGATGAGAGACCTTTTATTGAAGAGATTTTATTATTATGTGAAGAGATCGTAGTCTCTCTCTCTCTCTCTCTCTTCATCTTTAAGTTCTTTATGATGGAAGAAATTAGGAATCTTTTCCAGAATGAATGTTTAGATATTCGATAATAGCCCTTTTTTTTCTTAGTATACTTTTTTTATATATGAAATGGAATTCTTTTACGATTCTATTTGAATATTTTACGTTACGTTTCAGTAAGTGATGACGTGGTGGCCTCAAGATATGATGGAGAAGAAATAACAATATTCTGTTTTTTGCTTTAAAGATGATTGATGATGTCAAGAATGGGTAAACTTGGCAAAAGTAGATCAGGGATATGTTATTTTTCAATGCTCTGTTCATATGAAATTCTGTGTAAGGAAGAATTTAGGATTCTTTACACAAAAGGATGTGTATATATACTCGTCTATGCGGTAATTTGTCTTCTTTTTAATGTTATCAAACTATATAAGCTCTTTTGACCCTCTAGTTCTCAATTGTTGATGCCAATCCGAGTATTACACGAATGAAACCTGTGAAAGTTATCATTTTGGTTAGGAGCAGAACTAAGCCCTAATAGAATGGGATTCTAAAACCCTTTTGCCAGCTTCACTTTACATATTCACCTTAGATAGAAAAATATATTGTTGGCCTTGATAACAATAGAGATATATGGTAGTTTGAGGAAAAATTCCGTAAGGCGCCCAGAAGATTAACCGTGCTTTATGGATATTAGTGTTGGACAATTAAATATATATGTCCAGAAAATAAGCATACTTAAACGAGAATGGTAAGATAGATGAGTGGTAATACGTTGAAAGATGGAATAAGAAATGGGTGTATTCGTGGAAAGTTGGAGGTGGCTCCAATGGAGAATGTGATGAGAGAAATTGTCTCAAGGCGTTTTGCACGTGTGCAACATAGACTAATAGATACACCGGTTAGTATACACAAACTTGGAGCATAGAGGATGCACAGAATGAAGGCTTGTTTGAACTGTTGCAGCAAAGCCTGGAAATGCATGTATATCGAAAGGAAGGGGCAACATGCATCCAAATTGAAGGGGATGATGCTACAGCAGCCCCAAATTTCTCACAGCCTGAAATTGAAGCTTGAAAGCAAAGATGCTGTGTTGTTTCTTATTGGAGAGAATTTCTTATTACGTGAGAAGAGATCATCGTAAACTTTTACTAAAATATTTTAGTAAACTTTGTATAGGTTTTTCACAAGGTGATGACCTGGTGGGGAAGCGTATAGGAATTAAGTTTTCTTGAAGAACTCTTAATTAAAACAGCCGAGAACTTAATTCCTATACGCTTGTTTGGCATCAAATATTTTAGTAAACTTCTTTTTTAAGTTTTGAATTACTTCTTCCTTGCACAATATATTTTTGAACCAAAGAAGATCAAATTTATGATATTCTACTTCATTTTACGACTCTGTTGATCTTTGGCTTTATATAACAGTTTCATGCCTTTTCTCTATGATTGCTGCTTATTAACTGTTCATTTCAGGGCTCTCGATTTCATCGTGTTGTCAAAGGCTATTTGGTACAAGGTGGGGACATATCTGCTGGTGATGGAACTGGAGGGGAGTCCATATACGGGCTAAAATTTGAAGATGAAAATTTTGAAATGAAGCATGAAAAAAAGGGGATGCTATCAATGGCCAATTCTGGGCCTGATACAAATGGATCTCAGTTCTTTATAACTACTACTCGCGCATCTCATCTAGATGGTAAGCATGTAGTATTTGGGAAGGTGCTTAAAGGTATGGGGGTCGTTCGTTCAATTGAGCATGCAAATGCTGAAAAAGATGACCGTCCTGTTGCTGATATTATAATCACGGAGTGTGGAGAACTCCCTGAAGGAACTGATGATGGAGTTTCAGATTTCTTCAAAGATGGTGACATAAATCCTGATTGGCCTGCGGACCTTGATGTGAAGCCAACTGAGCTTTTCTGGTGGATTGATGCTGTGAATTCTGCTAAAGCTTTTGGAAATCAATACTTCAGGGTGAATTTTATTTCACTCTAGTCATGTTTTGTTCTTAATTTCTTTTCTTTGTTTTTGATGTTCCAGTTTGCAATATAAAGTAGATTAGGTTGTTAAATTAACTGTTGTTATCTTAAATGAACTATTATTCTGCTTTCTTCTTGTTGTATGTGCTTAACCAAGAGGACTTGCTACTTTTATGATTGTAATTGTAGTATTTTTGTAATGTTAAATAACAGAAATTGCTTCATGCTTTTCTTGGATACAGAAGCACGATTACAAGATGGCTCTTAGAAAATATCGGAAGGCTTTACGTTACTTAGATGTGTGTTGGGATCAAAAAGAGATTGATGAAGGCAAGGGATTTTAAACATAAACATCCTTTTCTTTTTCTTTTTTCTGGGTTCTGATGCAAAAATCTCTTTAATGGGTTACTTTTCTTCTTGTATCTTTCCGCTTTCCTGCACTGAAGTTTCTTTCTTTATGCTTCATTTGTAATGGTTGTGCAGAGAAAAGTTCATTGTTGCGGAATACAAAGTCTGTCCTCTTCACCAATAGTTCTGTAAGCTTTCCTCACGAACACTAAGCTTAATGTATAAGTATTGATTGTATACGAGAAGATGTTAATGTGCTGTACTAGATATACTTCTGACTTTTATATTTCTTAGCGGCTCAGTGACAAATGCAAGTTTGACCAAATATTTCATGAAGAAATTGAGATGTTTTAAGCAAATGAATTCGAACAGATAACAAAAATGATGAAAATCCGTATCAATATGATTAATTATTTCGTAATTTCAAGGTTGTTGCATCAGAATCCTATTAAATAATGGTATATTTAGAGGTAGGTTTTGGCTAATGATCTTCTCATACGTATGTGGTGCACCATTGCTATAAAATGATAAAATAGTACGTCTAAATAGTTTATTTTTCTTAATATGGTACGTCAGCAACTGGTGTGCAACATCTTCTATGTACTTGTCCGTGTTGTCAGACTTTTAAGCTAAGGAATATACAGAAACATATTCCATCCAATTTCTGATGGAGTGATAATTTGGTATATAATGGTATAGAGCAGGCAGTCAGCTGTAGATTTTGGTTTTTCTTTTCTTGGTCGGATTTTGGTTGTACCTTGTCCTACTTGACACATTGTTGACAGTGAACGTCCACTGTACTCGAGTATAGTTGATGACAGTGAATGTCCACTCTACTTGAGTGATGTTGATGACAGTGAATGTCCACTCTACTTCCTCTCCCCTTGTTTTTTTAATATTGATCTTCATTGTACATTTGCCTCTTCACTACCTGTGTTGGTACTGGCATGACTGTTGTGGTGTGAATTTGTGATCAGCAACAGTGCCTTCTTTGTGTATGAGGGGAGGAAGAGGGTGATTACGGCAATTACGGAACATGGTGGGTTAACTTGTGTTTCCTCATGTATAATGAACATGATAAACAATATTTAATGCTGAATGGTTATATTTGAACTTTTTCTGAAATATTTTGAACTTTGAAATCTTGCTCTTAAATTTATACCAAAGTTGCTAAAAGTTAAGTGCTCTTGATATATTCTTGTCGACATGTTTATGGCATTATGCTGATAAAAAAAGCCACATTCACAAAAAGGTTGGCTGAGGCCTTTGGTAGGGGAACGGTAGGTCCTTGGTGGGGAATTGAATAGGCCCTTATTCTCAGTCAAAAGGGGTGGGTTAAATTGTGTCTCCTAATGTATCATGGGCATGATAATAACTATTTAATATTGAATAGTTAAATTTCGACTTTTCACAAAACAACATTATGAGCTTTGAAATCTTGCTTTTAAATTTATAGGAAAGTTGCTAAAACTTAATTGCTCATCATATATTCTTGTCAACATGTTTATGCTGATATAAAAAATCCACATTCACTAAAGGTTGGCTGAGGCCTTCAGTAGGGGAAGGGGAGGTGGGCTCAAAACTGGGAGGCTTGGGTGGTGGGGTGTGGAGTTAATCAAACACCCCTTATTTCAAACAGAAGGCCCACATTCTTAATTGGATGCTTATTGCTTATGTTTATAGAGTGTAATATTCATGTTTTCTATGAAAATGTTTAGGCTTGCAAGTTGAAATTAGGAGACTTCAATGGTGCCTTATTGGATGCTGAGTTTGCTTTGCGTGAGAGAGACGGTTATGGGAAAGCATATTTCCGACAAGGCCAGGTTAGTATCCAAAGATAGCACCTTTTCTAAATTTATACTCTTGGCTGGCCTGTAAACATAGGCCTGCTGGTTTGTTGTGCATCATTTTGGTAATTGAAGTTTGAACTTTATATTTTCCACCTAGCAGATTGTGATTGGCTGCTTGAATATATAACATAATCCTTGACAAATTATCTAGGGAGCGGGACAACTAACCTTTTTGGTGGGAGTTTGCAGATTCTTGTGGCATCGTGGTTACTTAATAATTTAGCTTTCTTAATTTTTAGCTTTCTAATATCCAGTTTAGATGGTTTGTTTTATATGTAAATTGTGTTTGCTTGCCGAGAACTTGTTTTTCACATTTCTCGCTTCCACCGAGGTCAAATAGATGCAGTGTTTCGAACGTCTGATGCTGGATGTCCTGCATAGTGCCTAAAGTGGCCGGTTAACCGTACTGATAATCTCACTCTCTATGTTAATTATACCTCTGATAGATGATATTAGGAATATATTTTGAGAGATAATTGGGGTTTGTATATCAAATCCCCCAATTAACCCCAAACTCAATAAACCAGCTAGATTGAACAATAGGGTCTCCCCCTTCCCTTTGCTGCCTCCTTCCGCCTGCCTTTATTGTTTTCTCCGACTCTCTCATGCCATTGCCAGACTGGTAGATTTGGTAATCATTTTAGTCTGGTCATCTCTTCCTCTCCTCGTCTCTCTTTCTGCATCTCGCCTTCCCAAATCCTGGAAGTGTCCGGCACGTAGTTGTTCCAAAATCTGATGCTTGGGAATGACCTGTAGTTTGCTGATGGTACACTGTGTAGATAAATGTCATGCTTATAATAGAATGATTCTGCTGACTATTTGTTTCAACGTATGGTTAAAATAATTGGACGCTTTGTTTGTCATGATACAGACTAGGCATCTTGCATACTGAAGTGCCGTTGCAGTGAAACTGTGATAGTATCTTGGTTTATGACTTGATGTTATAATACCCTGAAATTTTCTAAAAATAAATTAATTTTGTAACTAGTTTAAGCTAATATTTTAAGATACTATATTATAACTTTGTCTTATCAAATGATGATCGGACGAGTTTGGATTGGATTGGGATCCTATGTTATCCTCCTTATGACTAATCTTTATCTTAGTTTTTCAACTTGATAAGTTTATAGATTAGGAAGTCGTGTTAATGATAAAATATTTGCTGAAGAGTAGTTATTTTTTCTTACTTTTCTGCTGTTATTAGTTCATGTATTTGTCCTTTCTAGGGTTAGTGATGTATTTTATGTAGTTCTATACATGTTGGCCAGGAGCCCTAATAAAATTGATGTTATTTAAGTCACAAACCTCCACTTTGTACATGATATCAGTCCCTTAGGTTCTCTTCCTAGAGAACCTCTTCTCCTAACTTCTCCCTCTCTCGAACCCTAGGTGTCACCACTTTCGCCATGGTTCTCCTCTGGAAAGATAACCATCGTCATCCTCATCGCCTTCCCTGTCCTAAGTCTGTCGCCCCCATCACATAACAACCAACATTGAGCCAAGTCTCCTCTACTGCCTCATTGACCACCATCGCTTCCCAATCCACACTGCCCCACGCACGTCTTTCTTGTATCGTTCCGTTCACCTCCTAGTCAACCACTTGATCTTCACCGGTCATGCATCCAGAGCTCGCCCCGGTGACAACGTGTGCGATTACTGTTAAACCGAACACCTCCATCACTAGTCAAATCCATCAGTAGCTTACCCACAACTTCGTTGCCACAACCAACGCCACCGTGAATTCGCCTCGACCACGTCTACGACGTCCACCACACTTCCTCGACATGTCCCCTTTCATGTCGATTCTGGCGTCATGCAGATCTACTAATCCTCAACTTCTATTTCATTTCTTTCGGGATTTATTTACTATTTGAAGTCCTGACGTATTTTGGATATTTTATTCTGGGATTATTGCTAAAGCCTTGGCTCGGCGGCCCACTTCAGATATTTTCTTATGGAATTTTTCACTTTTCTAATCTCGACCCAGAAGATATTTCCTTCTAGGATTTCTCATTTTCTAAGCCACGACCTACTTTTGATCTCTTCTTCCAGGATTTCTTCTGTACGGGGTTGAGAGTTTGTTTTGATTGAGACTGATTTCTCATCGGGTTCAAATTGGAATGGGAATTCGGATTTGGGTGCCTCGTATGATAAGGAAGAGAGTTCATCCAAATATGAAGACCTAGTTTGTAGGAATCTTCGTTGCAGATTGTATTTATATAGAAGGTTGAATACATGCAAGGAAAAAAATAAAAATAAAAATAAAAATAAAAAAAATAAAAAATAAATAATATAGAAGGTTGAATACATGCAAGGACAAACCTTTTTTATTTATTTAGGATGAGTTGGTAATTTGGTATAATGTACAGAGCAGGCATTCAGCTGTTGGATTTGGTTTTTCTAGGTCTGATTTTGGTTGTACCATGTCCTACTTACTGATTTTGGTATAAAGGTATTGGGCAGGCAGTCAATTTAGTCAAATTCGGATTTCAGAACACAACTATAGCAAATCAATGGTTTCTCCTAGGATACAATTAAGTTTTGTGCTTAAGACCATAGCTCAGAAAGGCAAGAAAGTAACTACAAGTTCCGTGTTGAATGGTTTTCCTAATTGTGTTGTTTAACACATCAAATCTTATGTAGAGGTCGGCACAAATTTTAGGACATATTTGGAAGGTCGTTTTAAGATTCATTTAAATATATTTGTTAGGATTTCTCACGGTGTGATTTAATTTCTCTTTCTAGTTAACTTTTGTTTTGGATTCCTATCCAATTAAGATCATAAACATCATATCATATGAATATAGAGGTTCTAATCTTTTTGTCTAGCACAAAAGAAGAGAGGTGGTGTAGAAACTACGCCAAAACCTTGATTGTGATAGCGTTCTGAAGAAGAGAGGTTCTAATCTTTTTGTCTAGCACAAAAGAAGAGAGGTGGTGTAGAAACTACGTCACAACCTTGATCATGATAGCGTTCTGAAGGTCATTTGTGATCCGATCGAACTGAAATTTGGGCAGCATATGCAAGGACTATGAAACATGTAATGTGCAGGTCACTGGTTATATCTTACTTAGTAGTTAGTACCTTGATGCTTGGGACAGGTAGCTGTGGTTGTGGATTCTGCTAGCTTTCTGTGCCTCATATTTGGAAAAAGGAAAAGAAGAAAGAAACACTTCCTATTGATCTATGTTCAGATTTCTGTATTTTGTTGAGCCATCTTTGCAAAATTCGGTCATGGATTTCTAATGTTTGACCTTGTAAAATGTCAGGCACACATGGCATTGAATGATGTTGATGCTGCAGAAGAGAGCTTCAAGAAGGCATTGGAGTTAGAGCCCAATGACGGTTTGATCTCTTCCAAGTTTCTACTATAAACATGATTTAACCATAATATCAAGTGATATTATTTGGTCTAGACGCTAGGATTAGTAGTTAATGGAGCAGCTAGGACTAGTGGTAGGGCTTAGATGAACATGGTTTGAAGTGTTAAAGAAGGATATAGATTTTGTGAGACATGGCCCTTAACATAGCCAAATGGAAGAAGAGGATTCAAACAGCCGACCTCAAAATTTTGGGATGAAGGCTTTATTGTTGTTTTTGTATCAAGTGGTATTATTTGGTCTTTATCACTGTTGTTTATTTTGTAGGAAAGATAAAGGAGGAGCTTAATGCTGTGAAGAAAAAGGTAAAAGTAACCAATATGACTCTTAAAGAGCCTGCTCAGGAATTTCTAATATTCTGGATTTCCAAAATCATTACAGATTGCTGATAGGCGGGACCGAGAGCGAAAGGCTTACTCCAGAATGTTCCAAGCATCTGCAAGTTCAAATAATGATGAGGTTTTGTGCCTTCAGATGTTCATTTGGAGTTCTTGCAATTACTGTTTCTACTGCCTATTGAAAACTGAACAGGGAGAGGATAAAGTTTCAAGCGAGCCGGATGAATACTATAATGCTATAGAATCTGACTGCTATTATCTTTTGGCTGTTTGATTTTGCAGGACAAGAATGATGAAAACGATTAGCTAGATAGAAAGTTTTGGTGCGGTTATTCATTTTTTTGCGAGGGAAATTAGGCATGTTCTTAGTACTAGTTTAAAAAAGCTTTGGGCGATAATGTCTTGTTTTTATGAATATTTCTAATCTGCTAGTCCGTGACATTTTCTTGTATATTTGCAGGTTTTTGGTAGTGGCAAAGATAACAAGAATCTCGACTGCTTTAGATGGGACATAGATATCACACTTCTTGAACCTTTTCGAACTCGATACTGTTAAATGATTCGCTTTCATGACATTGTAGTGATGTCACTGGCAGTCAATATTTTGATTAGCTGGTTTCATCTTAAACTACTCAATTGGTATAGAACTTATAGTTCCTGTATGTTGTAAAATAGGCCGAGTCTTCGCTCTAATGGTTCTTATATACTATGGTGTTGTGCTCAACTCATGTTGCATTACTGTGATGCATCTGGGCTTGTGCTATTTTCAGCATTTTGGTCGACAGCTTCTGCTTCTTAAGACCTTTGTAAGTAATAATGACTATATGCAGTGCTTGTTGTAACCAACCTTACTCTGAGCCCCTAGGTATTATTAGTTACTGGATTTTGATAGGAACTTGAGTGTTGCTATATTACAATTTTGCCTTTTTTGCTGATAAAAGAGGTTTTGCATTCCTTGTTCGGTATAATATAATACCTTTGTTAGTTCTTACAGTAAGAGCAGCACTGTTCAATAATTGTCTGATCTCCCACAGTCAAATAATGCATTAATCTAACATATCTTAGGGTGATTTAGTAATATGGTCTCATATAAATTTGATATTAGGTTTTGGGTCTCCATAATGTTCGTTAGTAGGGTTTGGGTTTCCACGTCTCCAAATTAGTAACGGATTTGGACGTCTACATGAATTTTGAAATGGAAAATTTTACAGGGGGTGAATTTTAATGTATTTACCAAAAACAGGATAACTTTAGAGAATTAGAAAAAAGAGGATAGGACGACATCACATATGGCGCCACCATTAATTCCGTAAGAGCCGTCTCTTGGCGACACTAGAGATGACGCCAAATCCTCCCTCCCCCCCCCCCCCCCCTCCCGGGCGCCATCTGTAATGTAGCAAAGATATCCCAACGTTCGTTTTTTTTTTTCAAGCTATACAACGACATCTAAGATGTCGTCCAAGAATCCAACGTTCATTTTTTTTTTTACAACGGTTACATTTCTATCTGTTTGAGAGTGAACCTATATAAATCGGTAAATGTGAGAGAGTTTCATTCCCACTTCACACTTTCTATTCTTCTTCACTATACATTCTTCAATATTTTCTCCAGATTAGTAGTTCTACATTTTTTCCAACATGGATCAAAGTCTAAGAATATTGTGCTCACATGGAGGTGCACTAAATGGGCTATCATACGAAGGGGATTTTACGCAATTTTTTTTAACCGATCGTAGTAGTACATTAGATAGTTTACGCACTCTGATTATTAACTGTTTTTCTATTCGATATGAATTTATATTAAGACATATTTTCGTTTCTCATTGTTTGTTAATAGATTCTGATCAAGCATGTAATTTTGTTCTTGAAGTAAATTTGCAATCGTCGTTTATAAGTATTTTTGTTACTCAAGTTGCACCACGACTTGAAATTTTTTCACATCCACATGATTTTAATTATCAAGGGGGTGCTCCTTCTTCTCGACAACTTCCAGCTCATGAAGAAGAACAAGCAGTAGATCTAGCTAGTAATGATGATTTTAATGATTTTCAAACTACTGAAAATAGTGACGATTTAATTAAAAATATAGATGATAATTTTGATGATGTTGTTAGTAATGGTACCACTCATGAATTATTTGTCGGACAACAGTTTACTAGCCGGCTTGAGTTTAAAAAATTTATAAGTAATTTAGCAATTGAACACAACTTTACATGTTCAACTAGTGGTATGAACAATTCTAAGGGAGTTATTTATACTTGTGATTATACAACTTATAATTGGAGAGTATATGCTAGACCCCTTGGCACAGGAGAAATATTTTTCATTAGTACATTAGAAAGTCGATATTGTTGTTTAAGTGGACTGACAACGGGATGTCATACATTAGCTACTGCTAAGTGGTTTAAAAATAAGATTATTGATATAATTAGGGATAATTAGTCCTACAGTCCATCACAGGTATTAAAGGTTATACGTGGAGAACATCAGATAGAAATTTTTTATGCCAAAGCTTGGAGAGCTCGAGAGATGGCATTAGCTGAAATAAACGGTAGTTATACCGATGCGTATGCTTAGTCTTGAAGAGTATGGATTAAGAATTATGGAGACAAATTCAGGCAGCAGAGTCTGTATAAAGACAACTGAAAATAATAGCTTTGAAAGAATTGTTATTTGTTTCAAAGCATGTATTGATGGTTTTTTAGAATGATGTTTACCAGTTATTAGTATCGATGCTACATTTCTTTCATCTAGATATCAAGGTATACTATTTATTGCTTGTGCTCATGATCATAACTATTAATTGTATCCAATTGCTTATGCTTTTGCTGAAGGTGAGAATACCAATTCATGGACATGGTTTCTAAACAGTTTAAAATTACTTTCAAAAGATATTTAGATGATTGGAGTAGATTTTAATTTATATCTGATAAGCAAAAGGGAGTGATAAATGCTATGCGTGTTATTTTTCCAGAATCACCATATTTTTTCTGTATTCAACATTTTAAACAGAATTTAAAATCTGTTACCAGGATTACAAAATTTTATCGAATGTTAGACTCTCTTACTAGATCGTACAACAAAATAGATGCCGATTATAGATTTAAAATCATTAAAGTCGAAAACATTGACATGTTTAACTGGCTTGTTAGGGTGAATGATCAAAATCGTAGTTTTGAACACTGGATAGTTGCTTATTCTTCTCATACTAGATTAGATATTCACACTTTTAATCTTGCAGAATGTTTCAATAACTGGGTTAAAAATCTACGTGATAAACCGATAACAACGCTACTTGATGGCATTAGAGCAAAGATTATAACGCTTCAAGAGAAGAATAGACACCATGCTCAAAACCTAGAAATAGAGTTTTGACCGAGAATGATGAAAACTATGACAAGTATAAATACACAAAAATATTACTTGCAAATGTTACGTATTAATAGTTACCTATTTGAAATGTTAGATTGTAAAACAAGTAGAACCTTTGTAGTACGCTTGAACGAGAGCTATTGTTCACGTTTAAGGTGGTTTCATACATTTATACCATGTATACATGCATGTTATGCCTGTAAGTCTTCTAATTACAGTATTGAATTTTTTTATTCTTCAATATTTTCTACTGACAAGTTAAAAAGTGTGTATATGTCACATATGGAACCAATTCCAGTGTTGTACGAGCTTGGAAATACTTTGACGCGAGGACTAATTGGACTACCAAATGTTAGACGCAAAGCTGGAAGACCAAAGAAGAAGCGCATCCCATCAACCAATGAATGTACAAGAGATTTGCGTTGCAGTAACTGTCATGGAGTTGGACACAACAGAAGAAAATGTACTAGTCAACCTATGTAGTAACTGTCATTTTTTTAGATAAATTTTCAAGTTGATAAACAAAGATGTAGTCAAATGACAAACAGAATACGATTTTTATTTTTCAAGTTGATAAACAAAGATGTAGTCAAATGTACTAGTCAACCTATGTAGTAACTGTCATTTTTTCGTGTTTGGGCCCAATGGGTTTGGGCCGGTTTATATATATATATATATATATATATATATATATATATATATATATATATATATTATATACTGTTTTATATATATATATATATATATATATATATATATATATATATATATATATATATATATATATATATATATATATATATATATATATTATATACTGTTTATATATATATATATATATATATATATATATATATATATATATATATATATATATATATATATATATATATATATATAAAACAGTATATAATATATATATATATATATATATATATATATATATATATATATATATATATATATATATATACTGTATTTGTATATATATATATATATTTATATTAATATATATTTATTATATATATATATGTTTATTATATATATATATATATAAATATGTAAATAAATAATATGTATTATATATATAAAAATATGTATTATATATATATATATATATATGTTTATTATATATATAAAAAATATGTTTATTAAATAAATAAATAAATATATATATATATATATATATATATATATATATATATATATATATATATATATATATATATATATATAGCCTAGCTCTTGTGGTTAGGAGGGTTGGCTCCCCTAGGGGTGGGCTGGGTTCGAGCCCCCCCTTCCACCCGGGGTGGCTGGGCGGATTTGGCCGCGGCCCCGGGTGGCACCCGCTGCCGGACACCCCCCCCCCTCCCTGCCCCCCCCCTCCCCCCCCCCGGGCTCCCCACCACCCCCCGGACCCCCCCCCCCCCCCGCCCCCCCCCCCCCCCCAAATATATATATATATATATATATATATATATATATATATATATATATATATATATATATATATAATTTTATGCAAAATGTTATTATGTGTAAATTTACAAGTTATTTTATTATATAATTTTGTGACTTGTATATTTCACTACTTTAATATATATTATTAAAGTACTTTAATATATATTTTAATATATAAATTATTGTATTTTATTAATCATGGCCATTTGGTGTCCAAACCTAGCATGTATTTTTGGGCCCAATATGTCTAAATACATTCAAAGTCTGTACAAGTCATATTGGACTTGATTCATAGCCTTGGGTCCCGTATCTGGACTTCGGTTCAATTTTGTATACGTGGATAAAATAGTAAATAATTGATTAATTATTTTTTAGAAATTGTTACTTGCTGTTTTTGAATTTTATATATATTTTAATTGCTGTAAAAATATGAAAATAATTATATTTAAATACTATGTTAATTTATCTAATTTAATAAAAATTTCCAGCATTTAATTAGTACTTTTGGCATTTTATAAAAATAGGAAAACAGAGCTCATTTTCAGAGTACTTATGTTTGCTGATTTTTAATAAATATCTATGAGAGCTTATAAATTCCAAAAAAATTATTATAAATTTCTATAATTAACAAGGATCATTTTTCTACTTTATTTTATGTATAATTGAGCCTTTTGTCTATCTTAAAAATTGTTGGAACACAGTGTACAGTTTGATTTAATTATTGAATAATTATGACTTACGATGTATTGTGCGATTTTGGGATATTATAGTATTGGACCTCACCATACCATAGTGTAAAGGCCCTAGAAATTTAATTTAGGTATTGTGTCACCCCACATTGGTCTCCTATGCTAAAGTTCACCATTTGGCTAGGTGTCCAGTCAGAAAGTTGTGTCGTACAATTAGTGTCTTAGTGTTTAACTTAGTATGAAAACTAAGTTTATGTATTATTTCTACAGTGACGAGTCACCAGACATTTATAGCATTTCCTTCACTACCTTGCTTTGCTTGAGGCAAGTACCTCTACAAACTTTATTTACAGCATATAATGAATTGTGTATAAACCATGTTAATATCTAAACTGCAAGTCGTATATCACCATGTTTCATATGCTTCATACTGCCCTCAGTATCCACCATACTTTATACTGTTCTCGTATCACTCATATGTTATAAAATGAGTTAAGAGAAAACTGTTAGTAGAGTACGTGATCATGCCCCCTTCTCCGTATGTATTTACCGAGCACTGTTACATTTTATATGCAACTTTGTCGTATGTCTGATCCCGCATTTGTGTATGGATATACATCGATGCCGTTAAGTGTACGTATGTACCCTTCAGAAAATTGATATGTACCACTGTACATCCTATTTTACCTATTGACTGATCACTCACCTGCTACAGTTTTAAACTTTAAAACAAACATATGATGCCATGATAGATTATGATATGCCATGATTCCTACACTTCTGTTCATTTCATATTTTGTATATTTAGTTTGTTAGAATCAGTACTTGCTCCCGTCCTGACAGGATAACGTTATAGGTATACTTACTGTCACGCACCGACCCGGAATCACCCGAATCATCGTCCTCGCAGGGGGCGTGATGCCGCACGAGCCTGGAGTTGCGCTCGTGCAAGGCAAGATGACAAGTTCTCAAATGGTTATCTTTTGATTCGATATTAACAACGAAAGGAAAACAGAGTATACGAAACAATTCTCTTTATTGATATCCGAAACTGAGATTACAATGGCTTTCGATAGCCTAACAATATATGTCAGATTGGCTACAACACTCAGGTTCTCTCTTGCCCACAAAGGATTTCACCGTTCCATACATCATGCCTTCTATATCTCGGCCGCATCAATCCAGCTGCGTAGTCCGAGCGTCAATGCGATATCACGCTTCAATGCGCTTCGGCATTCCAAGCCTCAACACGTTCAAGCAACGCTTCGCTGCGAGCAATCCATTCCCTGCATCCTGCATGAAGCTGGTGGGGGATCAGTACGTTCGTCCTCGCATGTACTGAAGCAAAGATCATCTTTTCAAACCGACATTTTAATATTTATGTTGAATCATGCAACTTAGCTTATGATCTTGCTATGTTCTCCTTAGGGTCAATTTCATGGCATCTTCGAAAGCGTAAAGCATGTTATCATAGCAGCACGTTATCAAATTGAATAGGCAAGCAAACAAACAATCTCGTGTTTGATTCGTGGCGCGACTTACCAAGTCGACGCACTCGCCCTTGCACCGACGCAAGGTGAATACGTCGTATTTCTTCCCTGTCATGTTATATGTGCATCTCTAAGCAGGATCTCTATGCGGGACGCATACGCGCCTACACTTTCAATCCATCGTTCCTTAACTATATGAAGGTCGTGGGCGTATCCGCGCCAGAATGGACTAAAGGAGTTTCTCTTTTATCTTTTCTTACTTTATTTTCTCTCCTTCTTTTCTCTCTCTCGTTTGGGTAGCCCGGCGTTTCACGGGTTGGGTTGCTATCCCAACAACCGAAACTTATCGCGTGCCTACCATCATTTGCGGCTTCTCCCATTTACGACCGAGTGCTAATCGGACTTCGCAAATGTGCGCCTATCAAAGATTATCGTCCCTCCTAGGCCGAACGGTCCCGGTGCCCCGGTGCGCCCGTTCGGAGGGAACGTTCCGTGCACGGAAGATATTATCGCAATTATCTCAAGTCCATTCCATTCGACCATGCAACGCACTATCATTCAAACAACCAAGCATAGCCTTGAGTCCAAGAGTCAGACTTTATCATCTCGCGTCTCTTTCGTTAACTTTCTGTGTTCTTACATTTCATACTTCGTTTCAATGATTCAATGGCATTGTGCCTCAACTCAATGCTCGTCAACCGAACGACCCGAAGGTCTTGAACACCTTTCGAGGCACCATGTCATATCCGACAGTTCTGCCACATTCATGCCACAACTGTATTTTTCTCGCAACGAAGTCATCTTTTATTATCCCGTGCACGTAGGCACATTTCGACCATATTCCCATGTTCTATAACTTAGCATTCAATGTTCGGGCTTGCGCGCTAGGGCGCTCGCCTATTGTCTTTCAATGTTCTAGCCATTCTAACTCGTGCAGCAAAGGCACGGTATGGTTCGTGCACTAAGGCACTCGCCGATTACAGTTATCCCATGTTCTTGCGGCTTGCGCACTGAGGCGCTCGCCTTAGCGATATCCAATGTCCCATAGCGACTCGTGCATATTGATGCACATTTCATTTCAATTGTTCTAACTTAGTGTTCGACTCACACTATGATTTATCTTCGATTAGACCACGCCCGTGGCGTCGATAGGTTAACTTAGCATACAATGATATATTTGACTTATCGAATGAAGGAGTAAAAAGAAGTCAATCCTCCCACCTTGAGTCGATTCGCCTTCGTCGTTTTGCCGAGCCGATGCGGCTCGATTTCATAACTTGTTGCAAGGCCACTCTCCTGACTTAGCCATTCGAGCACGTCGTGCTTCATTGAGTTATACGTCCGATTTGCCTTAGCGTGTCCAAGTCTCGGCCCGTCGCAAGGCGACGATTTGATTTCGCGGACCCCTTACTAAATATTGCAAAAGATCGACCTCTAATATTTTTCCGTCAAAGTATAACCTGCACACGAAACCAACTAAAATCAATACTTGCAACGATTCGGACTTGTGCCTTGGTCGATTCGATTTCTTAGAATCTTCGAGCCGATTCAACGCACTCATCCTTCGGGGCAACGCGGCGCTTCGCATCGATTCAACTCGATGCATTCTTTCGGGGCAAGGCAATTCTTCGCATCAACTTAGTTTGATGCATTGCTTGGGACAACTTAACTCTCGTATCGTTTTACATCGATACATTATCGGGTCAACGCAACTCTTTGAGTCAACGACTCAGCATAATGCACCGTGCGGAGCGGGGCATTACAGAATATACCACTCAAAACAAGGTTCGTCCCGAACCGAAACCAATACTAAATTTCCAAGGGTTTCATTAGATCGTTCCACGATCTCGTCTCACAATCGTTTGGATCATACAACTTAGTTTGGAATCATACACATATTTTAGGCGTCCCACCAATATATGCATTTCGACCAAGCTCAGTTGTAAGATATCGGAACAATGCAAACACGTTACTTCTTATTCTCTATTACTTGCCATCTCGTATTCTTGATCGGACTTATCCTTAGCATAAGCTCTCGCAATTCTATTGCATCTGTATATTGATACACATGCGATCGTCCAACAAAAGTCAAGGCACACGATGCGATTCAAAATCGTATTTCTTACTTTGTATGTTTTATCGGGACTATCAATTCTATGCGTCGCGTCAAGCCGTCGCGCATCCAATCACAACGAGTCTCCGTTCGAAATCGTCACCCAACTATTTCTGAAGTCTTGCTATGCAATTTAACTCGATACGATTTTCTTTGTTGACTTGCAATTACATCAACATTCAGGGCTACGCCCGTTAGGTTACTTACATAGTCCCCGTGCTTAACTTCTCCCGACGCAACTTTAAATTGACATTGCACAAAGGCCATAATCTATCCGATATGAAAGTTTACATCAAGGCGACGGTGCTCAAGGCAACGATCGCCTTAGCACGAAGGTCTTTACGACGCGTCTTACATTCAATTTCCTAACGAGTAGGAATTCACTAGCCAAATTCCCAACTTATCCATCTCGCAACATCGAATGTAAATTTCGATTCACGCAAGCTCAATTGCAAGGTGAATCCGAATCTAACGACATGACTCGTAAGTCATTCCTTTATCATTTTCTCTCGTGCATAGCACGTTTCTCACAATCGCCTATCCGAATCACCAAGTCCGTTGGTGAATTCTAGTTCGACCGTCGACCAACATAACCATTCAAGTATTCATCCGACGAATACTCAAAATCTAACTTATCATTCTCAATCGAAAGCTGTTCCAACAATTCTCGATCGCCTAGACTTATCGTCAACATGCACCGTGTTATATTTGTTATCGGTGCAATCTCATATGCGATATCGCATGGGTCATCTTACGGTCTACAGCATTCAATTTGATTTGGCGGTCAAGTCTTCTAGGGTCAGCTGCCCCGAAGTTACGCTCGATAACTGTGGATCATCACCGAATGACAGTTTACTACGAACCATGCTATATCTTATTTCGGAGCCAAATCACGTTCCGACAATTCTATGCGACTACCCAATTTCGGACAAAACCGTTTCTATCGGCGCAACTGATGCGCAATTATCCTCCGAGTCAAGTCATGCACTGCCGTCGATGATTCCGCAATTTACGAAACATCTACTCGCATCAAGTTTGAGTCTATCTTATTCACGGGTCGACACACGAGATGCTATACGCATCGAGCAATCGTCGATGACTTATAGTCTCGTCTTGATTAATCACAAAATTTATGATCAACCAAGTTCGTTCATTCTCGTATCGTTACTTACAAAATTTTGATAGCGCAAGGCGCACTCCATTTTGTATTCTCACATCGTGCTTACGTTTTCTTGCGTATCGATCTTGATAGTTCATATCAATTTCGATAGCAAGTGGGTCGACTTCGAATCTGTTTCAACGTCGACTTAACTCGCATCGCATACATCCAAGTTCGCAACGAACTTTTTCATACGCATCCACTCGTTCTCTGATTCGCCGCATCCCGCTATACTTTGATCGCGTAACCGAGTTACCGATTATCCAACATCGAACCCTCAAGTCACACAATCTCGCCCTCTAAGTTTCACGTGCTATCCGTCGTACTCAAATGAGTGTCGCCGTAACGTAACCAACTATTTCTTAGGCACGATTACTCACATCAACCAACTCTTCATCGAAGTCGCACATCGTGCGATTCGATTACAATTCGCATCGCCTAACATTTCTATCGAAATCGCAAGTCGTGCGATTCGATTCGTCTCGCCCTACATTTCTACCGAGATCGCAAGTCGTGCGACTCATTCGTAAGCTCGAGTTTTCCCTTTTCCGTCGATCCGATTATTGCATCAAGGCATAATCGTTTCGCTAGTCTCGGTCGTCCGACCAACTTATAACTTCCGTCCGACGTATCGTTCATCGATACGAGTCTCGCCTTATCGTCCCAACCGATTTTCGAAGAACAGTTGCATCAACATATCGTCATACAAATTTTCAATCGAGTCTCGGTACTCCCCCGTTCATTGCGGACAATTCTTCCGCAATTCTCACAACGCGTCGATGCAATTCATCGCACAAATGATATACCATATACCACTCGAAATCGAGTCATTCATCGCCTACGTGGTATGGCATATACCACTTGGAATTCAAGCCATTTCCCTCGCGCTACACTTAGTGTAAACCAACGATCTCTTCCGACTCACAATTTCTGCAGTGATCGTACTTGATCACAACCGTAACTTTGATTCTATCAAAATTCGACACGATCCGGTCAATGTTCTCGTTTGCCAACATAAGTTTGGTGTGCAACCGACGATTCGTTCTATCGATTTACGATTTCAATTCTTTTCTTACGTTGCATCTCGTGCAACAATTTATTTGATATGCATTGCACCCCGTACAACAAATTTTACTTTCGATACGCGTTGCACATCGTGCTACGATTTATTTCCGACACTTTCATTTCACTTTGTACAACGATTCATTTCCAATTTCCTTTGCACTTCGTGCAACGATTAATTTGATATACGTTGCACCACGTGCAATAATTTTTACTTTCAATACGCGTTGCACATCGTGCAACGATCATTTTCGACATTTATCGCACCTCGTGCAACGAATTACTCTCGACTTTCCAAGTCAATGCACAATCCGTTTTAACACATTCGGTATTGGCTTATCACTTCTCACTTTCATTTTAACGCATATTCACCATTACTCGTTGCACTTCGTGCATCATTTTATTTCTCTTTCAACATGTTACATTGCAACAACAACATCCCAAATCGTATTTCACAATTTGTTGCGCTTGCAGCAACTAACATTTTTATGGCTCGTTGCATTCAATGCAATATACCCTTCGCGACTTTCTTAGCAAACATCATGAAATTTCCAAAACACATGCGGCAAAATTTCACGATTTGTATTAGACTTATTGTATGGGACATCCAGTGCGGCATCGAGTAGAGTCAAGAGTGATATCAAGTGGTGGTGGGCAACTTTTAGAATTGTAATGAAGCAAGCGTCCAGAGAAATTTGAGCCTAGAGCTCTGATACCAATTTGTCACGCCCCGACCCGGAATCACACGAATCATCGTCCTCGCAGGGGGCGTGATGCCGCACGAGCCTGGAGTTGCGCTCGTGCAATGCAAGATGACAAGTTCTCAAATGGTTATCTTTTGATTCGATACTAACAACGAAAGGAAAACAGCCTCTTTATTGATATCCGAAACTGAGATTATAATGGCTTTCGATAGCCTAACAATATATGCCAGATTGGCTACAACACTCAGGTTCTCTCTTGCCCACAAAGGATTTCACCGTTCCATACATCATGCCTTCTATATCTCGGCCGCATCAATCCAGCTGCGTAGTCCGAGCGTCAATGCGATAGCACGCTTCAATGCGCTTCGGCATTCCAAGCCTCAACACGTTCAAGCAACGCTTCGCTGCGAGCAATCCATTTCCTGCACCCTGCATGAAGCTGGTGGGGGATCAGTACGTTCGTCCTCGCATGTACTGAAGCAAAGATCATCTTTTCAAACCGACATTTTAATATTTATGTTGAATCATGCAACTTAGCTTATGATCTTGCTATGTTCTCCTTAGGGTCAATTTCATGGCATCTTCGAAAGCGTAAAGCATGTTATCATAGCAGCATGTTATCAAATTGAATAGGCAAGCAAACAAACAATCTCGTGTTTGATTCGTGGCGCGACTTACCAAGTCGACGCACTCGCCCTTGCACCGACGCAAGGTGAATACGTCGTATTTCTTCACTGTCATGTTATATGTGCATCTCTAAGTAGGATCTCTATGCGGGACGCATACGCGCCTACACTTTCAATCATCGTTCCTTAACTATATGAAGGTCGTGGGCGTATCCGCGCTGGAATGGACTAAAGGAGTTTCTCTTTTATCTTTTCTTACTTTCTTTTCTCTCCTTCTTTTCTCTCTCTCGTTTGGGTAGCCCGGCGTTTCACGGGTTGGGTTGCTATCCCAACAAACGAAACTTACCGCGTGCCTACCATCATTTACGGCTTCTCCCATTTACGACCGAGTGCTAATCGGACTTCGCAAATATGCGCCTATCAAAGATTATCATCCCTCCTAGGCCGAACGATCCCGGTGCCCCGGTGCGCCCGTTCGGAGGGAACGTTCCGTGCACGAAAGATATCATCGCAATTATCTCAAGTCCATTCCATTCGACCATGCAACGCACTATCATTCAAACAACCAAGCATAGCCTTGAGTCCAAGACTCATACTTTATCATCTCGCGTCTCTTTCGTTAACTTTCTGTGTTCTTACATTTCATACTTCGTTTCAATGATTCAATGGCATCGTGCCTCAACTCAATGCTCGTCAACCGAACGACCCGAAGGTCTTGAACACCTTTCGAGGCACCATGTCATATCCGACAGTTCCGCCACATTCATGCCACAACTGTATTTTTCTCGCAACGAAGTCATCTTTTATTATCCCTTACACGTAGGCACGTTTCGACCATATTCCCATGTTCTATAACTTAGCATTCAATGTTCGGGCTTGCGCGCTAGGGCGCTCGCCTATTGTCTTTCAATGTTCTAGCCATTCTAACTCGTGCAGCAAAGGCACGGTATGGTTCGTGCACTAAGGCACTCGCCGATTACAGTTATCCCATGTTCTTGTGGCTTGCGCACCGAGGCGCTCGCCTTAGCGATATCCAATGTCCCATAGCGACTCGTGCATATTGATGCACGTTTCATTTCAATTGTTCTAACTTAGTGTTTGACTCACACTATGATTTATCTTCGATCGGACCACGCCCGTAGCGTCGATAGGTTAACTTAGCATACAATGATATATTTGACTTATCGAATGAAGGAGTAAAAAGAAGTCAATCCTCCCACCTTGAGTCGATTCGCCTTCGTCGTTTTGTCGAGCCGATGCGGCTCAATTTCATAACTTGTTGCACGGCCACTCTCCTGACTTAGCCATTCGAGCACTTCGTGCTTCATTGAGTTATACGTTCGATTTGCCTTAGCGTGCCCAAGTCTCGGCCCGTCGCAAGGCGACGATTTGATTTCGCGGACCCCTTACTAAATATTGCAAAAGATCGACCTCTAATATTTTTCCGTCAAAGTATAACCTGCACACGAAACCAACTAAAATCAATACTTGCAGCGATTCGGACTTGTGCCTTGGTCGATTCGATTTCTTAGAATCTTCGAGCCGATTCAACGCACTCATCCTTCGGGGCAACGCGGCGCTTCGCATCGATTCAACTCGATGCATTCTTTCGGGGCAAGGCAATTCTTCGCATCAACTTAGTTTGATGCATTGCTCGGGACAACTTAACTCTCGTATCGTTTTGCATCGATACATTATCGGGTCAACGCAACTATTCGAGTCAACGACTCAGCATAATGCACCGTGCGGAGCGGGGCATTACACTTACCGAGAAGGAGTTGCTATGCGATTCCTATTATGTAGTTGCAGCCGAGGATCAGGCTTTATCTTACAAGGATGTACTTGCGGAGAAACTCGTTTAGTTTGTTGATTTACTTGGGACTTTTGAGAGTAGTCATGTTTTAGACTACGTATTTTGTAAACTGGACCTGTATCCAGTTTTACATTTTGGTCATGTACTCGGAACATTTTTATATACGAGATGATTTTGTGTTTGGATATATTCTGACTCATTATTACATATAGAACTTTTAGCACACTTTGGTCTTATCTTATTTGTCTTTAGAACAGCTTACTACGCTTTATCTCAAGCGTAGGCTGGACATGACTCGGCCCGGCCCAACAATTTGGGTAGCGGATCGTGACAAATGGCGCCATGTGGGTTGGGGGTCGGGCGCCATTTGTAATGTCGCCGTGTGAGTAGGGGAGCGGGCCAGGCGACATTTGTTATGGCGCCATGTGGGTGGGGGGAGAATGACGCTCCTCCATGTGGGTTGGGGGGAATCTTGGCAGGGCACCATCACATGTCTCCAGTTGGCGTCCCTTAGTTTGAGGCGACATTACATTTGGCATCCGAATGGGTAGTTTGGGTTTTTTCTCGTGGACGACATCACTGATGACGCTCTATCCTCTCTTTCGTCATTTTTTCAAACTCGTCCCTTTTTTTCTTAAATAGGACAAATTTTATCCCCTTGTGTAAAATTATCTGATTTTAAAAAAAAGAAAAAAAAAACCCAGTTAAACCTTATATCAACCCCTTCAATACAAAAGAATGTAACTCGAAGATACAAAATAATGTATCTCGAAGGAATTCATATATTCGAAATTGAATATATATAAAAAAACTCATGGAGGAGTTTTCAAACCCTAAAATTACTAACTGATTTATTCTTTATGAAATATCAAATTTTATTGCATATCCACTATTTATTTGTGGGCATACCGTCATGCCCAATTCGAACCAAATTATAGGGAAAGAAAAATAAAAATGTACGTAAGTATTCAGTTCACTGTATACTCAATTTAATTTTTATTGCACATAATTCCAACTAAATATAGATGGCACTAAAAAATGGTTTGTGATGGTATTTCATTATCTTCTTTGGGATCTTTGGTTGATGGATTAGACAAGAGATTTGGAAGATTCCAATTGGTTATAACTAAAGTTTCTTTTTTTACCTTCCAATTGGTTTTAACTAACGTTTCTTTCTTCTTCTTTTTTACCCACGTACATCTACACGTTTTTATGGTTGGAAGTCTCGAACTATGTCGGTTTTATTTAGTGTTTATGTTGCTTTTCACATGAGTTACAAGGCGCTGGACTAAGGTTTGGTGTTTGAATAGGAGATTTTGGGGGGACATAATCCTCAGTTTCCGTTCCTAACAAAAAATATGGTCGTGAGTTTGGAAGTAGGAAAAGAAAAACATCCCACCAAAGTATTGAAATCAAACAGTTTACTCATCCATAAATTATTTAGGTTCTTGCAAATCTATAAACCAAACAGATGTGGGCGACGTAATGCTGACTCAATCTGCACTTAGCCTGAAAATTCTAGTCAAACCAAAGTAGACCCAACTAAGTCTCATCAAGAGTGACTGACTGACGCTCAATTGTGAGTCCCTAGTGTCAACCCATCCACTTACAACATTAATCAAGGCTAATGCTAAGGGCACTATAGCACCTGATTGCAGAAATTTTGCAATTCGGTACATAGTGAGGATTATATTTCTGTTCATAGTCATGATGGTAGAAATTTTGATACTCTTTACTATATTTAGTACTGTCATATAGTCCTTAAAAATAGACTTTTTTATTTATATCAAAATTTTAACACCATTGGATATGCAAAGAACGGTCAAAATTTGATCACATCTAAAAGTTAAAACGATCAAAATTTTAACAGATCAAAATTACATAAATTATAATATTACGTAACAAATTTTATAGTGCCTTTAACATTTAACATTAATTAATAGAAGTCAATGTCCAAAATCCTTGGAAATGGTTTAAAGGCGTCGTTTGGTTCGCGGAATGGAAATGAAAGGAAACTGATTCCTTGGTATTTCCTTTCCTTTAGGAAATTATAATTCCTATAAACTTTTCTTTCCGGTGTTTGAAAAGATCGGAATTATAGCCGGAATATATCTTTAATTTTCATTATAGTGTTTGGTGTTTGTAAGAAAAGAAAACAAAATCAAGTCAATTTTCCAAAAATATCCTCGTGCTAATAAAAATAATTACTACTTAGAAATATTTTTGTCTAAAAGATATTATGGATAAAAATGGTAAATAATATTATGAACATGGATATTTTGGTCAAATTTTTTGGTAATAAATACGAAAAAGTTGGAGGGAAAGTGATTCCTTAGATAAATGGGAGGAACCACTTTCTTCCCTATTTTCCTACCTCTTGGGAATCATTTTTCCTTTCCAACAACTTTTCTTTGGCTCCCAAATATAGAAAATGAATCATTTTTCTTTCACAAGCTCAAATTCCGGTAACCAAACGAGACCAAAGTGGAGAGCATTGCCGCAGCACTGTACAGAGGTCTACCAAAGTGTACTACCTACCAACAGCACATTATATAGTCGTTAATGGAGAGGAGCGTTTCCCACTACACCAATTCGTTCATGTGGAACTCTACCTAAAGACATCTCACCTACCATTACCATCCTTAATTCCTACTTAAACCCCATCTCCTCCTATTTTATTTGTGCTTGTAGCCATAACCTCTCTAACGTTTTTGAGTCGCAGAACACACATATACAGAGAGAGAGAGATGGGGTTTAGAAGTGGTGTTTGGTTTGCGATACCCGCGGCGGCGGTGGCGATCCTCTTCGTCCTTGAACCTTCTTCGGCGGCTAGGATAACCGTCGGAGGCTCCCAGCATTGGCGTTTCGGTTTCAACTATACCGATTGGGCTCTCAAAACCTCCCCCTTCCACCAGAACGATACCTTGGGTGAGCATTCCGTTTTGAAAAAAATGATATTGATTTTGGCATGTCCTAGTACAACGCAATTCTAGTTTACTAATGTCCAGAAGTATATGAATATGAAATTAGAAACGAGTATTTTATTGATTTTAACATGTCCTAACCAAATGACGGAGCCACATTGTAGCCCATTCATTTTTTCCCCCTCCATATAAGTCAGTCCACCCCAGTTTATTCCATACTAAAGTAGAAGTATGTACGCAGGGGTGGAGCTACCCCTGGGCACGGGTGGGCTGTAGCCCTTCCCAATTAGAATTTTTTGGGAAAAAATTAGATTTTTTTTTGTAATATTTTTTTAGTTGTGTTTTATATTTTTGTTTGAATTTTAAGTATAAAACAATTAAGTATAAATAAATTCTAAAAAAAAAAAAATATTTTAGGCGGTACGAAGTTAGTCCTCATGTCGTTCAAGTTTTACCTAAAGCTCAGTCCTCTCTAAATTTAGAAACTAGCTCCGCCATGATACGTACTTAGTTTGAATTGTGGTCATATATATGTATTTATATAAATTTGCAGTGTTCATGTACGATCCTCCGACGAACACGACGTTCCCACACAGCGTGTACTTGCTGAAGAACCTCCGGAGCTTCCTTGCGTGCGACCTGAAGAAGGCGAGGGTGGTCGGGAACGCGATGCAGGGGGTCGGGAGCGGCCTGGAGTTCGTGCTGAGGAAGAGGAAGCCTCACTATTTCGCGTGCGGCGAGCGCGGCGGAATCCATTGCAACCTCGGGATGATGAAGTTCTCCGTGCTCCCGAAGAGGATGTGCAGCGGTCGATGATCGATCATGAACAAGCTTAATTGGTCTGGGTTAGGGTTCATCGAAGTACTACTATATATATATGGAGAGCAAATAATTTAAGGACTTTTTTTTCAGTGTGGATTCCGCATTAATAGACTGCTGTAATGTTGTTAAAACTTTTGGTCATATACCAATATTAATTACTGAATAACTCTGTTATACTTTCTGCAATTTTTAATTCTCTGTCTAATCTAATGGAGACTAGACTCTTATCTAACTTTTCTTTTTCTATATACCGTATGGAACTTACAATCCTTGAGTTTCCATGCACAAAGTCAGTTCTGAAGTATCACAATGGAGTCAGAAATTTTCTCTATACGTTGAAGCAAATTTGATCGACTCCCTTAAGTCATTGGAAAAGAGAGTAGAATGCTCAGATAACTGTTGTTTATTTACTAAGCAAAAATTATGTAAATATCCACAGAACGAAAGCAAATTGAATAGATACGTCAGGACGTTCGATTTGCGTTGGATGTGCGTCACAAACAAGTGTAAGACAGAATTTCTAACGCATACAACTCAGAAGATTTAAAACTAATAACAGAAATTAAATAGTATGGATTTGAGGCACGTTACAACGCTGTCCTTAGAATAGAAATTTTCCCCCACGAATAGTACAGCGGATTCCAGGCGATCTATTCCCGAGATACAAGGATCCCTTCGATCCACAACACTGTGCACCCGGTAGCGAATCCCACGAACGATTTCAGCCTTTGCCGAGAGGAGTTTGACGGAATAGGAATTGAACGGAAGAGACGTTCTGGTTGCGTTTCTCTTCTGTACGAACATCCTTTCGGACAAGAGAGAGAGAGAGAAAGAGAACGAAAAGATTTTTTTTTTCCGTATCAAAATAGATAAACTATTTTTTTCCGTATCAAAATAGATAAACTATTTTTGTTTCAAAAAAAAAAAAAAGATAAACTATTTTGTTTCTGTTCGTGTCCAGAATAATCTTCCGCGCTCCACAAATCCGTAATGGGATTACGTGATAACAGATCTACGGAAGACTAGGCAACCGAACTAAATAATTTAAAATTAAATAAAATAAAATTAAATAAGAATTAGAAAATTACCTTTATACCCTAAGCGCACGACCAATAAACGCATCAAAAACGCGCATTAAATCGTACACCCGCTCGCGGATTAGATTGGATGTAGCACATTTCCTACAAAACTCACTTACCCACAATGTTGTAAAAACCGGATCGGACCGGCGGTTGTACCGGGTCCAACCGGTTTAAGCCAAAAAATTGGTTCTGTTCGACTAAAACCGGGTCTTTTAAAGAACCGTCGATTTTTTGTCAAAACCGGGTTCAACCGATGAACCGGACGAACCGGTTCACAATTGAACTGGCCAATTTTGATTATTTTTTCATTGTAAAAAAATTCAAAATAAATTACTATGAGAAATTTGGACCATTTGATTCTTTATTTGGTTTTAATCGACCTTATAGCTGTAAAATTAAACCGAACTAACATACTTATGATCAAATCGAACTAAACCAAGAAATAAATATGGATATTTTTACCTACTTGAACCAAACTAAACCAAGTCTATTGAACTCCAATTGAATCCCGGTTGAACTCCGGTCCGACCTATACCAAAAAAATTCGGTTCGATCATCGGTCCGGTTTTTAAAACATTACTTACCCACTAAGGAGGATAAAGTATTATATGTTCTAAAAGAAAGGATGTCGTTTTGAATTACATATGAGTTACTTTCCAAATAACAAAACCAACAACAAGTACGGAGTCGAGGAACGGTGATGGATACTTGGAACATAAACCATATTCTTTTAGGTGGGACGAATATTATACATTTCAAAAATGAGAAAAGGGAATATGAGCTAATAAATTACTGTTTATATTGGATCAATAGCAGAGAAAAAAAATTGAAACAAAAAATAACATTACCATGTTGGATCATGTTAAAATTTTATTAGTTCAACATGACATAAGAGTCACAGGAAACTCCTTCTTGTCCGCACGAGGGAGGGGGTGACCGCGGCCGACGTGTCCCTCTCCCATTCGTCTTCCTGCACTCTTCCGGATCCACTCTTAAAATTTTGGGACCCCCTCCTATGGGAGGCTGACACATGACATGCGGATCAGGACCGCAGTCACAACCAACGGTCCATGTAGCACTGCCCAAGAGTCATTGGCTCATATCCAATTTTTCTTTCATAATTTTAAAATTTTAAACTACTGATAATTTTCAGTTCTGAGAAGTTAGGAGACGTTTGCAGGGATTTGCAACCGGCCCTAATTTAATGGTCTGTGACAAAGGAGGAGCTAGTTTATATATGCCTCGCTTGGTTCGCGGAATCTTCGGAATGGAAAAGGAAAGTGATTACTTTTCTATGTTTGGATGACAAAGGAATTGAGGAAAAAAGAAAGTGATTCCCAGTAGAAGAAAAATTAGGAAGAAAAGTGATTCCATCCATCCAAACAAGAAATCACTTTTCCACATTGAAGTATATATTCACTTTCGATCCTTTCCAAATTGCTTGACATTTTCAAACATCGGAAGAAAAAAAATCAATAGAAAGTGTAATTTTATAAAGTAAAAAAAATGCTAAGGAATTGATTTTCTTTTCTTTTCATTCTACGAACCAAACGAGGCTAAGTGTCTCGACTACATCAGACTCGATATATATAACCCAGTACAAATGAGAGAAATAGTGCCGTGTGAGCACGTGGCACGTCATGGCTGATCAGGAGTAGGGTCAGTTAGGTTGTGTTAGTCGAAACTAATTTTAACTATCTTTTAGTCTTTATTTAAGTATATATTTGAATTGAGTTTGGATTAATTGGATATGTTCTAAGAAAAACAAAGGAATTGAATTGTAGATTGTCCTATGAATGAGGACAAGCGCCGACGCAGTGAGTTTGATCCCATCTCTCTTACGAATATGTGTCCCAGACGTAGCAGACCTATGCATGAAGTAAGTTCGTGTGACAATGTGTCGACATAATAGGCTGGATCGATCTAGCACGGACAGTTGCTGACAGAACATGTTATGAATTGAATTCTTCGGAAGTAAACTCAGAAGAAACCAACCAAACCCACTCTACACTCCAATCCAATTATTAGGGTTTCAGTTCTTAGTAAGACCATCTCCAACGGTGATTTCTAAAATTGAGTTCTTATCCTACTTGGCATTGTACTTTAAGGAAATTTCTATCCTAGTTGGAAAAATTTCTAGATAGAAATTGTAGACATACAAAAATGCTCTCCAATGATTCTTCATTTATATCCTATGTGTCACATAGTAAAAGGAACAATTTAATGGTGTGGGGCCCAATAATAATTGTCATGAGAGATAGGAGAATTTCTATGAAAGTTTCTACATGTAGAAACCCTCTTAGAAAGTTTCTATCCTACATCATTGCCACCTAGAATAGAAATGGTGATAGAAATCACCATTGGGAGAAATTTTTTCTAAAATAGATTTCTTCCATAGAAATAGGGAAGATAGAAACCCCCATTGGAGATGGTCTAAGTTCCTTTCAAGAGCCCTACGTCAATTCAAAGTTCATGTCAACAACACGTGGACCAGATCCGGCGTGCACGCTCGTTACGGTGTCTCGTCTTTGGACATGAACATCGGCATGTGGAACTCCTAACGAATGTATTATGCTTTGGTTGTAAATTTAGCATTATTCTTTCATCTCCTAATGTTGTTGGTGGAGTCGACGACCCGTAGGTCTTGTCACACTCACATGTGGTAGAACAAAATATAAAAAAGACTTAATTGTAACTTGATACCCTCAACTATTTCAGTTTTTTAACTTAATATTCTAAAAAAAATTTCTTTAACAACTTAATATCCTAAAAAAAATTTGAACAAAACTACCCCTAACTGGCAGAGCAACGCCTACATCAACCGCCATGCCCTCTCCTTCAAGGTCACCAACAGCGACGGCAGGACCGTGCTCTCCAACAATGCCGCCCCCGCCGCCTGATCCTTCGGCCAGACCTTCACTGGAGCTCAGTTCGAGCTTTACTCACTCTCTCTCTCTCTCTCTCTCTCTCTCTCTATATATATATATATATATATATATATATATATATATATATAATTGTTAGCTAATTAATTAAGATGGCAAGGGCTTATTTTTGGAATGGTCGTCGACTGGGTTTGTTTGGAAGGAGGAGGTGGAGAAGGACATAGGCTGAGGTGGTGCCGTTGTGATTTACCACCCGCCAGAAACTAGCAACCAACTCTTTTGTTCTTCTCTTTGACTTATTTGGAGGGTTTTTTTTTTTTTTTTGGGAAAGCTAGATGCTTTCCACGGATGCTTTCAGTGGTCACTGTAATCAGCAGCTTGCTGAATTTGTGTTGTCTCTTGCATTTGAGCCAAATCTGTGTTTGCTTCGTTATTGATATAAAATTATAAACACAAAATTTAATATTATATGATACTATAAAACTAATCTATTCTACTATATAATTAGAATACTTGGTGGTAAAACTTTTGAATTCCTAAAATACCCTTGAGTATTTTATAAATATATATTCTACTATATAATAAGAATACTGGGTGGTGAAATTTTTGAATTCCTAAAATACCAATACCCTTGAGTATTTTATAAACATTGCGTTATTATGTCAATATGTATGTCATTTATGTTTAAGAGTCAAAGCAATAAAGTTTGCATGCAAGTTTCTTTTTTCCATACAATTTTTTATGTTCTAATGATAATAAACTTTTCTATCGTTACCATTTTTTCAAAGGTTATTATTTTCAATAGAAAATAAAAATAAAAATTTGTACTTCAAATCTTTTTGCATTATATAAAGAAAGCGCAGAAACACATGAATAGTTACCTGAAAAAGAAGGAAAGACCGTAACTGGCCTTATAATATTCTAATTAAAATACGTGCAAAGCACGTACATGTAGACTAGTAAATAATAATATATTTTTTTCTTCCTTTCCTTCTTTTTTTTATAGGCTTAATTGCAACTTGATACCCTCAACTATTCCTATTTTTTAACTTGATACCCTAAACTTTTTTACTCGACAACTTGATGCCATCAACTATTTAAAATTTTCAATTTGGTACCCAAAATTTTAAAAATGACAAAATTAGCCCTCCTCTTCACTTCTCAACCGAATCCAACCCCTCTTCCCCTCCCCTTCCCTTGCTGGCTCACCAAACCCCCCCCCCCCCCCCCCCCCCTCCTCCTGCGCCATTCCATCCACCGCCTAACATTCAGCACTCGGTCCCCCCTTCTCGATAGAGGGGACATTCGGTTAATTCGATTTCAACCGAACCGAATTTGTTCATAACCGAATTAAATCGGTTCGATTTTCGGTTTATTTGGTTTATTTGATTTTTCGGTTTATTTACACCTTTTTTTTGTTTATATTATATATATATATATATATATATATATATATATATATATATATATATATATATATTATTCGGTTTTCGGTTTTGGACCAAATCGAAACCCAAAACCGAAACTGAATAAGAAAATTTAATATTTTCAAAAACGAAACCGAACATATTTTTTTTTTAAAACCGGACTGAATCTCTTATTCGATTCGGTTCGATTTGATTTGATTTTCGGTCCAAAATCGAATAATGCTCACCCCTACTTCTCGGTCCATGTAGCACTATTAATTTTATTGTCAAGTTTAAACTTTAGGTTTTATGTGATGTGGAATGTGATATGGGCTGAACTTCTAAAATAGAGACATAAATATAAATTTTGAATATTATGAAAACGTGAAAGATATCTAATAGTCAGTTGAAATCAACCCTCACAACGTGATCTAGATCCTATTATAAAAATATAAAAAAAATTAAAGTAAATTATAAATATTATAATAGACCCTAAAACTAAATAACTAAATTCTTCGCTTTTAAGAAAATATGAAGATGAAGATAAAAGTGGGGTATGTGATGTGCAGCATGTGGCAATTAATTTGTGTTGATTGCCAACTAACCAGTTCAGCTACGTTAAGACTACCTACATGCATGTACAGTCCATCTTCATACGTACCATGTGTCGGACCATACCACGGAAGTCTAGTGCAATTTATTTGAACTTTCCGCAGACAAAATCGACCATATGCAAATTATTGTGCAAATTATTGTATATGTTCGGCGATTTCTTTAAGCAAAAATTTCTTGCAGGGGACATGTGAGATATTGTCAATTACTTATCGGCAATGTATCACATAGTCATGACCCTTGTTAGCAATTCGGCAAAAGGAAAAAATTCGGAACATCAAAAATACGAGTATAAATTGGCACAATATAAGTAAAATACGGTCAAAAATTCGGTCAAAAATTCGTCTAACGAAAAATATTCGGATCAGATTTAATTCGTGTTTAGTACGTTTCATATGAACCAATTCGGTACTAAAAGTTCGGTATATATATAGGGCCCACACACCTCTACTCCTTAATAAATAAGGGTTCAGTATGATAATAAGAAGAGGTTGGATGATGGAAAACCGAAAGATTTTTCTTTGATTGTTGCAAGCAACATGTGCAAAGACTCTTGGGTTTCTTTTTTTTGGCTACTGTGAGACTTTTTCTTCTTTTCTTTTGATAATTTTTAAGAATTGTGTCAGTCTTAATATCTAATAGCAGCAAGAGTCAAGAAAGTTCAGACTGTTGGGTTTCTTGGTCACATTTTTTGGCCAATTTTTTAAAAAATTCGTACGGTACGCGTTTAAAACGCCACATGCTTAAAATTCGCGTACAAATCAAAAAAATTCAAAAGTACGTAAGTATTATACGTTTATGTAAGATACGAAAAAATTCGCGTATAATACGCGTTTTATTCGGGTGATTGCTAACAAGGGTCATGACAATAGGGGTGAGTATTATTCAGTTTTGGACCGAACATAACCGAACCCAGTAAATGATTCAGTTAGGTTTATAAACAATTCGGCTGGGTTTCGTTTTTGTAAATACTAAGAAAGTTATTCGGTTTCGCTTCAATTTTGGGTTTTGATTTCGCTCTAAAATCGAAAACCGAATAAAACTTATGCAATTATGTAAATACCCTTAATTTTATGTGTATTTTGTGATTAAAAATGTATATTTTAAAAACAACAATTTTAAGTATATGTTTTGAAATACAACTTTGATAATTTGACAACTAATCCAACTTTGGACGCAACTTTAAAATATAATAAATATGTGTATAAAAATTATAATAATTTTAGATATAATTTAACCACGATTCTAATTTTGGACTCGACTCATTAAACAATAAAAATATTTCAACGAATATTAAATCGAATTATTATTCGGTTCAATTAAATTTCGGTTTTGGCTAATTTTGGTTCAATTTCAGTTTTGAATTTTTAGACTTCCAATTTATTCATTTTTGACTATTTTGGTTGGATTAAAATAGAATAAACTCAACCATACATGGCATTTTGCTGAAATGGATTGAGTAAAAGTCTATTCGATGACAAGTTCGACTTCCTAATTTTATTTGGTATCAATCAGATTCCGGTTGAGACGTAACTGTAATTCAATTTGACGCTTAATAAGCATTACTTATCACCTTTGTGATTTACCGAACATAGATTATGTACATGTTGGAGGGAAACAAGGGCGGATTATATAAGCCCAACCCAATATAGTTATATTTTAAATTGAAACCCAAGCAACAAGTCCAAATCAAAGCAATTGAGATTTGAAAACTTTTTTTTTTAGGCGTCCTTTTCTTCGAGCCGGCAAGCAACGTCTAGAAAAAATTCGAACCGTGTCCATTTCTACGAAACCCTCCGATATATCCAACGGACTACATCTCGACGGACGATTTGAGAATATTTCGGTATGCTATATATGACTATGGTTTGATTTTATTTTTACTTGTTTTATAGTATACTAATAACTTGCACATGGCATGTACGTATTTTTAATACAAGTATTGTTCGTCAATAATAATTTATATTCGACTTTTTATTTTGTATCTTTAATTTTTTGGCTTCACTGGTAAACAATATATTGTGTACTTATTTAGCGGTCAATTTTTCTTATTTGTTTTAAATTATGTTGTAGTCTACACCAATTTTAAAATTTGGATCCTCCCTTCGGAGAGCCAAACTATGAGTCCAATTTTGTTCGCCCACCAAAACTAGGTAAGATGTTCACCCCCAGTAAATAAATGACACGTGGCACAAAATCATTTTGGTGAGTGAACAAAGCCACTTACAAAGTAGTTTGTGTGGGATAAAAATGCTACGTATCATTTATTCACGGGAGGATGAACATTTCACCTGGTTTTGGTGGAAAACTATTTATCCACAGGCAACCAAAGCTCCAAAGTCCAAACTATATCCACATGCAACCAAACAAAGAGGTACAAAATGTAAAGTTGCCAGCAAAATAAATTTCCTTATTGCCAACAAACAAAAGTTTGCCAACTTGCCGCTGCCCACAATTGCCACCAAATTAATTTTTTACAATCAAATCTTCTACTATAATGGCTCAAAAGTGAGCCGTCTAAGTCGTCATTATATCACGATCCATTTTATTTTCAAAAATAAATTATATAAAAAATTATTAAATAAAGTTTAAATTTGTCAACATGGAAAATTGAACTCAACCAAATAAGAAAAATAACTCACATCTTAAATCTTAACCACATGAGTTAGAAGAAATATTTGACTATAGTTGGATAATATGATTATTATATGTTATTTATACGTGCAGAGTACGTGCATTTACTAGTAAAAGGATAAAATGTGTTCTCATATACAGCAAATTGACAATTTTGTTTCAAATGCTCCCAATTTGTTTTTCCAGCTGACCGGAGCCCGTATATTATGTTGGTTGGGATAATTGTCTAAGTATCTTAAGAAACATAAAGAAATATTAAAAATACAAGTTTATAATTTCAGGATGAATTTTGGGAACCACTTCCTTGAAGAAATAAATACAAAAAATCCAATTCTCAGAATTGGCAGATATTATTAAGACAACGTGTTCAGTTGAATGACCAATGAATTATTACCCCCAGATTAACTCGAGTCTACAGTCATATGATCATAAAGCTACAAAAATGTATGCATATGTACACATATGTAGAGATGCATGCAACTATACGGCTATCATCAACACTATGCGATACTGATACGGATACGACACGACATATTTTCGACACACGTGATATTAGTGTGCCCTAGCGGAAATTTGAAGTTTGGTGTGTCGGATGTGACGTATTAATTTTGGAGTGTCCGTGCTTTCTAGATCAAACACTTAGGCAAGTAAGTACTACTCGTGATCATCCCTTGGCCCTGACAAGAAAAATGCTGAGGTCCGGCCCGGCGGCGCCGTCGGGACTAATCATGTACAGCGCCTCGGAATCCTTGGAGCCGACGAGCCTCTCGAACCTGGCTCTCATGTAGGTGAGCCGGTCCCCTGATCCGTCCCCCTCCTCCCCGGGCCTCTCCGGCAGCACCCCGGCCCCCATGGACACCCCTCTGAGCACCTTCATCACCTCCCTCTCGTCCTCCGAGGACGACGACTTCCTCCGGATGGCGAAGCCGGACCTCCTCCCGTTGCAGTACACAACCCACACGTACTCCTCGGCGAGCTTCTTCCTGTGGGTCTTGGTCTCGCTCTCGAGCGCGAGCTTGAGGAGGCCGGAGGACATCTCCTTGTGGAGGGAGGCGGTGAGGATGGGGAGCTCGAGGAGGAAGAAGGGAGGGGAGCGGGGGCACTCCTGGAGGGCGAGGCAGACGCGGCCGCGGCGGGGTCCGAAGAAGGTGACTGTGGTGGCGGCGCTGTCGGGGAGCATGGCGTGCTTGGGGCGGCCGAGGAGGGCGACCATCTTGCACCCCGTGGAGAGCATGGGGAGGAGCTTGAACATCTTGAAGATGCTGCCGCCTCCCCTGCCGCTGCCGAGCTTGGAGCGCTTGTGGTTGCGGTGGCCGTGGTCTGCGTCCGAGGCCGCGCCGTGCCGGAGGAGGGGGGCTAGGTTGGCTGCTTCTTGTAGGGGTGGCATTGTGATACACTTGGTGTGTGATACAAGAAGGTTATTGGGATGAATATATAGAGCGAGCGAGCGAGGGAAGTTTCATTCTTATTGAGAAGACTTCATTCATATGAATTATGAACTGCATGAAGTGAACGATGAGTACTGGATATATTCCAATATTTAATTGTCAGTAGCTTTGTTTAAATTTGACCCCTCGAATAAGGATGATTAGCTTATAAAAGACACAAAATTTCATATACGGTAAAGACGTTTGGAATAATTATAAAAAAATATATAAAAAGTTTGGGGTAATTACAGAGGGAGGACACAAGTCATTTGGCGTGTGGTAGGCACAACTTGGCGTGTGTCCCACCCATGCCAAATCAAATGTCCCCCTTTCCACGCGATAAGTCACTTAGCGTGTGTTCCCCCTCCGCAATTATCCTTTCTTTCTTTCTTTTTTCTTTTTTCTTTTTACAATTATTCCAAACTTCTTTACCCTAGGGCCTCGTTTGGTTCACAAAATGAAAGGGAAAGGAAATCAATTCCTTGGCATTTTCTTTACTTTGGGAAATTATAATTTTCATTGATTTTCCTTTGAGATATTTGAAAATGCTAAGGAATTTGGAAACGAAAGTGAATACATCAATGTGAGAAAGTGGTTAACGTGGAAAAGTGATTTTTTGCTTGGATGGATGTAATCACTTTCTTTTCTAATTTTTCTTCAATTGGAAATTACTTTTCTTTCACTACAAGAAATTTTGTTTATAGTTACGACAAAGATCAGTCACTAAAATATATTAATAGTGACTAAATTTCGTCAGAAATGATATTGGTGACGGACTAATCACATGAGTAACAGAATTAGTGTCAGTCACTACTACGAGCGACACTAATACTACTAGTGACGGACGAATTCCAAAATCCGTCACTATAATTGGACATGCCACGTAGATAAGTATTTATCTTTCAATATAAAAAAGTGTCTAATAATTATTACTAACTAATTTGTCAATTACTATTGTTAGGTCATTAATAATTATTACTAACTAATAAGTCAGTCACTATTGTTTGATCATTAATAAAATTATTACTAACTAACATGTCAGTCACTAATGTTGGACCATTAATAATTATTTATAACTGATAAGTCAGTCACTATTGTTTGGTCATTAGTAAAATTATTACTAATTAATATTCTAGTCATTAATGTTGTGTCATTAATAACATTACAAATTTTTTGAATCACATTCCTAATTGTTTGATATGTCATTAATAATATAATAAATCGGTCATTACTACTTGATCCATAAGTAGAAGCTAATTTCTTTCCACCACATTCTGCTGAAATCATAATTTTTTCATCCAAAATAATATAAGTGAATTCTTATTAAAAAATTGAAGCCAAAAATAATATATTCATCAGATTAGACAACAACTAAAAAATAAAATATACTCCAAAACAAAGTTAAGTCTGATATTAACAAAAAATACATTCTACATGAACACAAATTGATGTTCTAAATTGTAATGAAGAAACATGAAGAAGCACTCGATTTTGCGTCACACCAAGCCCTTGACCACGTACTCGATTTCTTATCTTCGGGCCCATTGCTTGGACATATGCTCTTTGTCGCAATTCCAACGTCTCATGTCAATAAAATGATAGTCACGTTCCTACGCAAATAAATCTAAAAATTGTAGAAACAAACAAATTAAAGAATATAAAAATAGCATAAATAGGAAAAAATATGGTTAGGGTTTTAAAATTTACTTGAGCCGATGGAATTCTCCCTGGAACCGATGGGATCTCCTTCCTGGACGAGAAGCGGTGAAAAATGATTGAACTCCACTGACCTAGAGTGGTGGAAGAGAATATTGAACTCCGCTGACCTCTCTAGATGAGCACCTTTAAAACAAAAGAAAAAATTATTAGAGGAGGAAATGAGTAAATAATGGAAAAGACTACAAGGAAAAGAAAATCCTCATGATCACCTAGAGAAGGATGAGAGAAGGAGGAGGAGGAGGAGAAGAAGAGAAAATTTTAGAGGAGTAAGTATTTAGAGGAGGAGAGGATCATGAACCCTTTATGATCAAATATTTTGCAAAAGGAAAAAATGATGGCACGGGTGAGAAAAAAGTGGTGTCCAATTTTCAAATCCCGCTAACTCGGTCCCATAAATCTTTAAAATTAGTAGATTATTTTTTCTTGTCAAATTTATTATTTAATATTAAACTATTTTTCTATTAGTGACTGATTTAGAAGTCCCTAATATGTTTCATGAAATATATTTAAATTTTTTACGTCTATCTTCTCATATAATGATTAAATAAAGTTTAGTGACTGCATAGTCCGTCACCATTAAAGATTTATTCCGTCAGAAATAGTATTACTAACGTTTTCCTTAATCTGACACAACTAATTTTTTACTAGTGACGGAATATTCATTCCGTCACTGACTTTCGTCACTATAAGTAAAATTTCTTGTAGTGTTTCCTCCTCAATTCTTTTTGCCACCCAAATATAGAAAAGAAAAAATAATCACTTTTCTTTTCCAACCAGATGATTCTGCAAACGCATGCCTAACTATATGAAAATATCTGTATAAGAGATCACTTATAAACACCAACAATGAGAACTCCATATATTTTTGCCACAATAATATTTGGCAATTTATAGGGGCACCTCCACATTTACTAAGGGGCAGCCCTTACTTAGGGGGCAGCCCATTTGGTGGAGATTCTACTAGGGGGCAGCCCAAATTTTACTAGGGGGCAGCCCAACCCCCCAAACTCAAATTTCCTATTCATTTCATCATTTTCTCTCTCTCTCTCCTCCAAAAGAAAAAGAAGAAGAGCTCTCTCTCCCTCTCCCTAAACCCTAGAAAATTCTCCTCCACCACTCTAATCCTAATTCCTCCACCAAATTTCTTTCAAGAACACTCCCACATTCGACGAGATGACACGCAAGTCGAAGAAATCGGATTCTCGGTATGTTTTTTCCTAATTTCTTCAACAATTTTCTACATTTTATTCGAAACCCTAGAATAGTTTTAATTGTCTAAAAACTTTTGATAATTTAGGTTTAGAATGTCTTTAGGGTTTATGAATGCCATTTTCGAACACGACAAACCACAATTTCTCTTAAAACCCTAACCCTAGAAAACGACAAACTAGTGAGTCGTTTGTCTGTTGGCCGAGTACAGTAGGACTGCCAAGCTTGTGGCAGTCCACATGTAAACAAGGACTGCCACAGGCCTGGCAGTCCTCTTTCAATAGAGGACTGCCAGGACTGTGGCAGTCCTTGTTTACAAGTGGACTGTCACATGCTTGGCAGTCCTACTGTACTCAGTTCTGGGGGTGGGGGATAGGGGGTAAGAGTTCTATTTTAGTTTGCATTAGTTATTAATTGTACGGTCGCACAATCCAATGTTCTATAGGGGTAACAGTCCTCCGGACGCACCAAAAAGAATACGCCCCACCGCGTCAAAGCGGAAGGAACGCGCGGAACGTCCTCTTGAGCGTCCGATTACAATTTCCGAACCGGAGCGCCAAGGTCGGGCTGGGACACGGAGACCCCCACCGGTTGTACAAGCTCGGTCGAAGCAACGAGCTCGTACTCCTTCTCCTTCTTCCAGTGATGACGACGACGTGCCAATTAGCCAACTCCTGCCACCCCGTCAAGCTGGTTCTGCTCCATCTGAGGAGGCCGGTCCTTCTGAGCCGCCTGTCCGCCCGCCAGGTTGCTCAATGTTGGCTTCTTTTGAGAACCATATTGCATATGCAATATAGAAGGACCCGGTATGTACATTACTTTTGTAAGCTAGCAGTTTAGTATATGATATCTATATGTATTTCATATGTTTTATGTTTTATATGTTGTTTGATATACAGAGGACATATCGTATGCTTAGGGCTGTGAGTCACGGGAAGAAAACCGTGTCTTGGCCGTTTAGAAGCTTACCGGAGGCCGTCCAGGAGAAAATCGTACCGAGCGGTTTGCATAATTTGGCTGATTATGCCTATAGGACAATGGATAGTGCCCTGATATCCGCCTTTGTGGAGAGATGGCACCCGGAGACCAACACGTTTCATCTCCCATGCGGGGAGATGACCATTACACTTGACGACGTGTACCAGATACTGGAGCTACCAGTTACCGGTCGCGTCATGACCAAAGAACATTACAGAGATGAAAAATCGAAAAAATGGTACTCGAAGATCGTCAAGTTTGTCTCAAGTAACCTTGGACTTGAGGAAACTAGTTTTACAACTCTCCCGGGCTTCAAGAAATCATATGGAATTCCTCTATCATTTCTGGTGGAGCACTTCACGAATATAGAATTGGATGAAGATGATAATGAGTTGGTCGACGCGATGGCCCGTGCTTACATGCTGTTCGTCCTAGGAACGGTGGGCATTTCGGACAAGTCTGGAACCTCGATACATGCGAGGTACATGCTCAATTTATTGTCCGTGGATGACTTCATCGATATATCGCGGGGGTAGCGATTTTCTCGCCTATCTTTACCGCGAGCTCGGCATCGCATCCCGTGTCGGGACTAAGACAATTGCTGGATGCCAGACTCTGCTACATGTAAGAAAACTTTCAACGATTTAATCTCGTATACTTCATTTTGTTGTTTATATTTTGTGACTATTAACTTATAAATTGATTAGGCATGGATATACGAGCACTTTCCGATGCTCAGGCGGGGTGACCAGAACCCAATCTATTTTGAACACCTTCCTAGAGTGGCTCGATGGAGGCCGGCCCAGGTGGAAACCAAAGATTGGCAAATCCTGGCTTCCATTCGTGAAGTACTTGACAATTTGGTACCAGAAGAGGTAATAAATTGGGACTAACCTTATTTTTTCATGTTAAGTTTTTTTTGCTGTTAACTGTTTTCCTACAGATATTTTGGGATCCATACCGGGATTTGCGCGAGGGGAGTCGTGCCATCCAACAAGTTTCTTTATTTCATGGCATGATCACATGCTATGATATCACGGAGCCGTACATGTCTGATCGTGTACTTCGGCAGTTCGGCTTCGTATAAAGTGTGCCGAAGCGCACACTACAGATGTTGGAACCTCCCCGCGGGACCCAACCATTGAACTACAAACCGGCGTATTTCGACTGGGTGACCGACTTCTACTCCGAGTGGCAAAGGCACCTGCTTGGGAAAGATGAGAGTCAACCGGTCACCCAGATGGCCGACTGCAGCGAGAACTACATGCCGTACTTCCGACGGGTCGGACATCCCAAGTTGTTGAACCCTACAAACCCGGGTCCCGCGGCCGTAGTAGCTGTTGGAAATCTTCCTTCGAAAAACATCTTGTATGCTTCATTGGTGAAGATGGTGAGTTCCGCATTAGTAGTTAGTTCGAGATTTTCATGTTTGTATACTAAATTCAATTATACTTTCATTTACAGTCTAGAAGGGCGAAGGAACTGGCCAAGACACTTCGGAGCGCTTGCCAAAGTGACACTAGTGTCTTGGTCGACACTAGTACCTTGGTCGCCAACGAGCTTGAGCGCATCGACGACGAGGTTGAGTTCCCATTCATGCGTAATGCGGAGTCTCGTTCGAAGGTCCGCCATGATATGTAGTATGATTGTCTGATTGTCTGAAGTTGGATATTTTGGATGTTGATATTTTTGGGTGTCGAACATGTTGTTGGATACTTGTGTTGAAATATTTTTAGATGTTGATATTTTTTGGTGTCGAACATGTTGTTGGATACTTGTGTTGAAATACTTGTGTTGGTTATGTGTTGGATACTTGTGTTGAAATACTTCTGTTGAATATGCCACCCCCTGGCACAGAGAGTTTCAATTAGGACTGCCACCCCCTGACAGTCCTATACAAAAGGAGGACTGCCAGGGTGCTGACAGTCCTAATTGAAACTTGTTGTTACAACAAGTTTTAATTAGGACTGCCAGCACTCTGGCAGTCCTTCATAAGCGTAGGACTGCCAGGGGGGTGGCAGTCCTATTTGTGAGTCATTGAATTAATATTTGTTTGCGATTCTAAAATTTCGACAAAACTACTAAAACGGGGGTCCAAACATCATTTTTTTGCGATTCTAAAATTCCGAAAGGCCGTCTAACGGTAAGACAGTTACTTTCAGCCTCCTCGAAGATACGCTCGTTTTGGGACAAACGGGACCTCGTTTCGACCTCCCAGTCAAAAGTTATGGCCCTCCAAAGTTTCAACTGACCATAAAATGCAGGAGAAATGACCATTCTCTGTGTAAATTAACACGGAGAATGGCATTATCCGTGTTTTTAACACGGAGAACCATTCTCCGTCTTAATTTACACGGAGAATGGTCATTCCAGTGTTAAAATGCAGGAGAATGACCATTCTCCGTCTTAATTTACACGGAGAATGGACATTCTTCGTGTAATTTAGCACGGAGAATGGCCATTCTCCGTGTAAATTAAGACGGAGAATGGCCATTCTCCGTGTAAATTAAGACGGAGAATGGTCATTCTCATGCATTTTAACACTGGAATGACCATTCTCCGTGTAAATTAAGACGGAGAATGTCCATTCTCCGTGTTAAAACACAGGAGAATGGCCATTTATATAACAACAAGTTTCAATTAGGACTGCCAGCACCCTGACAGTCCTAATTCAATGTAGGACTGCCAGGGGGGTGACAGTCCTAATTCACAGAACATTTCATCTAGGACTGTCACACACAGGGCAGTCCTTCACATGTGTTGGACTGCCCTGTGTGTGGCAGTCCTAGATGAATTGTTCTGTGATCAAATCACAGAACATTTTAGCAAGGACTGCCACACACAGGACAGTCCAACACATGTGAAGGACTGCCCTGTGTGTGGCAGTCCTAGATAAATTGTTCTGTGATCAGATCACAGAACATTTTAACAAGGACTGCCACACACAGGGCAGTCCAGCACATGTGAAGGACTGCCCTGGGTGTGGCAGTCCTAGAAAAGACAACACCTGGATAAAAGTAACACACATGTATGACACACATGTATAACACCCAAATAAAACACATGTATAACACCCAGATAAAAGATATATAACACATGGATAAAAGTAAGAAACATATATTGGACTTCATATTTCATAGTTTAATGTGTACAAAAGTGGTCCTCTATAACAAAAATGCCAAAATGTATACAAAAGTGGTCCTCCATATAACACATTGATACTCAGTC
Source organism: Iris pallida (assembly GCA_029216955.1). Lineage (NCBI taxonomy): Eukaryota > Viridiplantae > Streptophyta > Magnoliopsida > Asparagales > Iridaceae > Iris > Iris pallida. The sequence continues at coordinate 6,309,154 of JANAVB010008799.1, forward strand.
GATTTCGACGTCACAGTGGTCAGCAGGTAAGTCTCTTGGCTCCTCAAACTTCAACAACTTCTTACAATGGTCGATTTGATGAGCGAAAGGTGTGGTCCAAGCTCTGGCTTCGACCGGTGCTCTTTTGTACCAAACTGTTGAAGGTGGAGGAATCGGAGAATGACCGATCATCTTTAGTATGACGAAGTGATCACCGATGTGACCTATAGTACATAGGTTAGAATGTCCGTGGTCCGGCGGAGGTGCGCACATCGGAAAGAATGTTTCTCTAATACCCATAGAGAAAATTACGAGAGGTATCATGTACCTATTGGCAAATAAATAGCCGGCAGACGGGACTGACATGTAGTGGTCTGTCCCGGTAACACTGTCGGTGCAAGGGATACTTAACAACAAACTTGCAACCGTTTCTTCGCTTAGGAGACGGGAGTAGAATGGAAGACGAGTCTCTAACTCCTCGTACAGCTCCTGCCTCACCCGTCTCCATCCGTCTTTGACATCATAGCCAAGATGTCTTGCAAGCACATGGAATCCACAATGGCCATCACCGGGGACATCGACAATAGACCAAATGTATCGGCGAACCTCAGGTTGGAATTTATCAATATACAAACTCAGTATTTGGCTTGCAACGGTATCTTTTCTTGGGCGGTCCATTTTCTCCATTTTTCGGCGAATGACAAGCTTGCCCTTCCGTGCGGGCGGAGCTTGCTGTAAGCTTCGTTTAACATGCTCAAAGTGCGATGGATCTCTTCTAGTTGACTCCAGCCTTCTCTTCTGTGAACTAGTCAATCTTGTTTGAGGCCTGCCTTTAGGATTGGAAACAACGGTCGGCTCATGCATTGTTCTAGTGACTGGACATGCAATTTCTTGGATTTTAAGCTCAATGGACTGCCGCTCCGCTGCTACTGAGGCTAACCACCTTGCGTGGAGAAGTTTCAGTTGTGGCAAAGAGAAGAAATCATCGTCCGTCTTCACCACAGGCATCATAGACAACTGCCTCCAACGTTGATCGACTGCTTCTACTGGAATAGGAATGGATTCACGGCGATATTCATTAATCTGATGTGCACAAGGGAGTCCCAGTGTATGTCGATGTACACACCCGCAAACTTGGGGATCAAACCCGACATCCTTCGACCTTTCAATCTCATCACATATTAATGTCAATGCCTTGTGTGATACCACGCGAACTAAAGCATCTAACATTACATTCCTTCTATGCTCATGCTTAACTATATTTAAGCTCATCTCAAATGATGCCTTAATTTCATTCACCGTCCGGCCTACCATAAGATGTACAGCTTGCCAAACAGAGACAAAGTTGCCGAGAGATGATTTTAGTTGTCTATTCACTACAGAGTGTGCTCCTTCGACACGGTTGGTAGTTGTCGTGCCGTAATGCTTCACCAAATTCGTCCATGCTAAGACGAAGTGTTCTTTGTGTGGTTCAATCCATGTATCTTTGATATATGAAATGCATGCCGGCTCCCTCGTCTCCCATTTTTCTTTGAACATGTACCATGCGGCGTCGTAACTGTCAATCGTAGAGGCTCGCCACACACAATTCCAGTCATTGGAGAATTCTTGAAAATTTTGCATGTCAATTTTACCTTCCTCCTTCTGAAACTTCAACTTACATTGGGCTTCAATATTTCGATTGACATGCCAAGTGCATAGCAATGTATCCGCTTGAGGAAAAACAATGTTAATAGCATTAATTAGGGCATACTCTCTGTCGGTCACAAGAACTGACGGCTCTGTATGACCGCTGTAGAGTGTTTTCAGTTTCTCCAATGCCCATGTGTAGTCTTCAAGTTTTTCACTCTTCATGAAGAAAAATGCCACCGGAAATATTTTCAGAGTAGAGGTGAATCCGACAATATGAAGGAGAGGCATCTTGAACTTGTTGGTCTTGTACGTGCAATCAAGGACTAACACGTCGGCAAAAGACCTGGCCAGACTTGTGCAATCTGGATGAGCCCAAAAGATTGAAATTACTTCCTTACTCTGGGGATGTGTTCTATGGAACTCAACGTAATGATTATCGGCAAGCAACTTCAGCACTTCTTGTATCGCCATTCTTGATTTGGTCCGGACAGCGTTCGAAGAAGATAGGGCGTTGTATATTGACCTCATCGTAGACAAGTTCTTCTCATCTTCATGCCGTATGACTGAATATATTTGTCTCGGTGCAACACCGGAAATGGACAAGTCTTCGGCTATCTTCTTCTCCGTAGGATTCAACCGTCCGACATACGGATGACCCAATAGTGTCTCGGAAATCTCATGATTGTGGGTTCCATTCTTCACTTGTACTGACCACTTCCCTTCTTCTTCTTTTCTAATCTGGATCGTGAATGGACAACCACATTTCCTCGTTCCAGCTTTCTTTCTTGGAATTTTATTTTGGATAACTGTGTCTTTCTTGTGCGATCTGAACACACCACCTCTTTCACAGCCAACCATCAGACTTTGTCGTCCCGGGCAATTTTGGGCCGATCTGGATATCACTAGAACCAACTTGTTTTCCCGTCCAACTTCTCGACACCATTGTACCGCATCGTCGCTTGATTGAAACGAAAGATCGGTCCAAAATAAATGTCCTACATCGATTGCAATTGGAGCATGTACCGCAACCTCGGAAGATCGCAAGTCCTACAATAGAAGTTAAAAGTCAAAACTAAACAACTACATAAAGCGTATTATTATTTATAGAGGAGTCTGTACTTGGTCACAAGTTGAGACACTTCAAGCGTATCTGTCTGCAACATATAATCCTTAGTTCTCTAAAATTTAGTTATAAATGTAATATAGTTATCCTTAGTTCTCTAAAATTTAGTTATAAATGTAATATAGTTGCTACTTGAAAGTAACATCATAATGTCCAGACACAAACGGTGGTGAACCCATAAATAGTGAAATTCTTGCTTAATTTTGCTTTAATATATATCTGACATAATGAAATTCTTGCTTAATTTTACATTAAGCTTACAAGTTCTCAGTTTCAATTTTAGATATAAAGAAATGTTAACGTGGTATTATATGTTTGGTTCTGTTGCTATGTTTTCACTTTTCAACCTAGTGAGTGCAAAATGAGAATTTAACTTTGAAAGGTTTTCATATTTCCTTGTCATATTTCCTTGGACACAGAGGACTGCCACAAATGTGGCAGTCCCTCACATATATAGGACTGCCACAAATGTGGCAGTCCTCTGTGTCAGTCCAATTTTTGACCCGAAGTAAATGTTAAGTGTAGTTACCACGAGGGTTTCCGATGCGTCGAAGTGTTCTTCGGAAGTTGTGGGAGGAGAGTATCCAGCATTTGATGGTCCCGGTTGTTCCATTTTCTATTTTTTTTTTACATTAAACACAAAATTCAACTTTTATATGTAAAATTTAGGTTAAAACTAAAAATATTACACAAAAATAAATTCGACGACTTACAAATTAATGGGAGAAGTGATTGACACTGTATTCTACCATAAATTTTAGGTTGGGGGACAATTTCACCTAGCTAGGGTTAATTATAGGTTTATATGAGGAGGAGAAAAAAGGAGTGGAGGAAGAGAAGTAGTAAAGGGAGGAAGAAAGAGAGAGATGAAATCTAAAATGAAATTGGCTTATATAGTGTTTTTTGGGCTGCCCCCCTAGTAAAAAAACACAATGGCAAACTTGTAATTTTTTGGAAAAAATTTTAGGTTGCCTTTTAGTAAATGTGGAGGTGCCCCTATAAATTGCCTAATATTTGCTTCTCTCTTACATACTACTTAGGTACACCAATAATATTTTAACAGTCAGATGACTACATAAACTCAAATAGGAACTTATAGTTATGACATGTGGCACTATCTTTATATTTAGGCTATGGGTTTTTTCTGTCCACTCTGATGTCCTCTCTCTACTTTGGTTTTTTTTTTTTTTTTTTTTTAACTGATGGCCCCAAAGGCAAACAGGGAGGGAAGACAGGAAATAGACAGAATTTTCCCAGACAGCAGATCCGGCCTCCTTGTTAACATGGGAGTATTTGCACCATCCTTGCCTGGAAAATAATACGTTTCTAGGTTCTTCCACAGAAGAAGAACCTTTCGTTATCGTGTATAACAGGTAATGCCCATTCATTACAAGAATACGACGCAGCCACACAATTCTCCAAGGATGATTGTTGCAATGTACTGTGGAGACATGATATCGATTCACAAGCACACTGTCTCTGCATAATTGCTCGTAAAAATGTACTGACATCTTCTTTTAAGACGAAGATTTTGCTGATATCTTGGCCACATTTTGCTACTTTTTAAGCCCTCCTTTAGGCTGTGTTTGGTAGGAAGGATGGAAAAGTAAAAGGAAGGAAAAATATAAGGATTCATTTTCCTTCCATCTGAAAAGAAAAGATCATTTGGAAGAAAAGAAAGTAAAAAAATATAGGATTTACCAATTCTACCGTCAACTAAAAACACTTATTTACCATTTAACTTCATAAATAATTTTTAAATAATACATTCATATGGGGGTATAATTGTTAATTAATACAAGCCTCCACTTTTCCTTCCACTTTTGGGAATTGGATTTCTTAGCTTATGAAGGAAAAGTAATCCTCCACTTTTCCTTCCTTCCTATTTTCCTTTCATACCCAACAAAAAAAAATGAATCTTTCCCTTTACTTTTTCCTCCTCTATTTTTCTTCCTCCCACTTTTTCCTCCTACCAAACACACCCTCAGTTTTGAGACACGTCATTAGTCAATTTCACCTTTTTTATGAAGAATAAATCGCAAGCAGTCAATCAACTGGCCTGATGCGGACATACACTGTCCACTACCGAATCAAATTACTATTTTCGATCACAAGTTGGATCCAGATGATCCTCCCATACAGATGTCACAGAAGAATGAATGAGATCTGATAATCATACATGAATGAAGTAGGAGATATCGCGCAACAATACACATATACATACACTAAAAGCAAGGATACCCAAAATTCCTTTCCAGGAATCAAATACATTCAATCAATCGGTTAGGTTCTAGTATATATTTGTATGGAGACACGCATGGGAGGGCTCTTCCTGTTCCTGGTGTTGGTAATGTTTCTCCCTCCATAGCATTGTATCTAACTTGTGTGGGTGGGGTGGGTCTATGAAGAGAAGAGGTAGGTTTTGGTATCAAATTAATTGGTGGGGGTCTGGTTGGAAGATCAGAAGTACATCAAATCATAGGAATGGGAATGGAAAAAAAAATGGTCCCATGAACATGGGATGCTTCCTTCCTTGAAAGACCTGTCCTCGTGCTTGTCCCATCTCGCTTTATTCTTTAGGGAGGATATGGACATGGCATGTCTATCTTCCTTTTCTTGGTGTCAACCTTCCTCATAGTCATGGGCCATGGCTTTGAGGTTGTCAGAACTCAGAACTAGGAAAAAAAACCTTAGCAATAGTTTTGATGGCAGTGGCATGTCTCTCTTCTCGTTGTTTAATTGCATGATTATTAGATGATACATTACACTCAATCAATCAAAATCAATTAAATGTCTTCAAGGAGGGTGGCAATGAACTTGGTCAGGACTGTGTATCATTGGTGAGGGAGATAGTCGAGTAATTTCCTTCACAAATTTATCATAGATATAGGGCTAAATTACGCTAATGATATCCAACTATAGTGCTGAAATGTTTTTGGCACCTTAATTTTCTACTATTCGGTTCTAAGTTTCTAACATCCCAACATCATAAATTATTTTTTTTAAGAACATTTTGTCAATTTTGAAACATATCAAGACCATTTCAAAAAAATATCTTGTAATACAAAAGGGCATTTTATATACTTGTATTGTCGGATATTATTTTGAAGTTGTCCCGGTGTATTTCAAAATTGACGAAAATTATTTCAAAATAGCAATTTATAAAATTGAGATGCCAAAATCGAGTAGTGGAAAATTAAGATGCCAAAAACTCTCACATGTTATTGTTTGTGTGCCATTAGGATAATTTAGCATAAGTATAACATCATCTAAGCCTTCAGCCATCATTGTATTCGGGCGTGATGTAGTTTTTTTGCCCTCTTAGGGCCCGTTTGGTAAACCTTATTTGGAGTTTGATTTTAGGATTTTATGGATTTGGGACCAAATCCATGGAATCCTATGTTTGGTTGGAGATGGATTTGGAAGAAAAAGGTTGAATTTGGAAGAAAAAAATTAGTTATTCTTTAATAATTTCGTTAAAATATTTAATTTATAGTTGATTCAAAATTAACTAATAGTTAATTAAAAATTACATTATTATTATTTACAAAAATATTTTTTTTATAAATAAAAATTAGTTTATTCATAACTGTAATATTAATTAATAATTTATTAATTAATATCCAATTATAATCATAATTAATAATTTATTAGTTTATTATTATATTAATTAATAAAACGTTATTACTATTTTATTATAATCTTAATTAATCGTATTTTAATCACAATTATAATCACATTTTATAATTTATAATATAATAATTAATATATTATAATAATTTAATTAATAACTTATTAATCATCATTATATTAATTTATAGTTCCTATTTTTAAAATATTTAATTTATACTTAAATAAAAATTAAATATAGTTAATTAAAAATTAGTCATAATTATTGTTATTTAAAAAAATTATAACTAAAAATTAGCTATTATTTTAATAAAAAATAACTAATAGTTAGTTATCATAAATTATCATCAAAATTAATAATTAGTTTTTAATAATTTAATAATTAATATATTATTAAAATTTTAATTAATCGTCATTATATCTTAATTAATAATTTATTAATCTTAACTATTATCATAATATAATAATAATTTAATTATTAATTATAACTACAATTATAATTATAATAGCTAATTAATAATTTATTTATTTATTATTTTATTAATTATAATAATAATTTAATTATTAATCATAACTATAATTATAATAGCTAATTAATAATTTATTAATCATCATTATATCTTAATTAATAATTTATTAATCATCATTATATTTTTATTAAATTTTTATTATTCTATTATTTATAATAATAATTTAATTATTAATCATAACTATAATTGTAATTATAATAGCTAATTAATAATTTACCAAATCCTATGTTTGGTTGGAGTTGAAAATTCATGATTTGAATTTGAATTTGAATTTTGGATTTCTAAATCCAAATGGAAATTCATTTTACCAAACAAAGGAATGATGTTTGGGCTTCGGAGCAACTGAGCAAGGATCTCAAATTTTTGTAGCAAAGGTCTCATACCACTTGATTTGCCAAATCTTCGGTGGCCCATGTATTTTTAATTGGGAGGCTAATCTTCAAGACAACTACCAAATTACCAATGACTAGGATTTTCTTTTCTTTTCAGTATTATGGTTTATTTTCTCTTCCTTTTGGTATAATTAGTTCATACTTATTACAGTTTTAATATGGACTTGAATAATTAGTCAGGTTTGAGCATATCAAATGATTATAACAACAACAAAAATAAAATAAAAATAAAAGTAGTTTTAGAAATAAAAATAAATAATATCCTTGATGTCGAGTCAACGCATTTTATTTTGCAGACCTCTACAGCCCAAGAAAATGTATGTTACATGGATCCAACCAAACTGGCCCACTAGTAACCCTACTACAGTCCATTCCTTCTCATAACCCCTTGAAATCCGACCCATCTCATTTTATTTTAATGTTATATCTTATTTAGGTTAAAAAAAAATAGGTCCCATTAAAACCCATCTCATTTTGGTCTATTTTGTTACAAAACTAAATTTTAAATTTCTATGTGAAAATTGAGAAGAAACTACACCTCAATACAAGGAATAAGGAAAATGTGTTGAAGAATTCGTCAAAATTTAAGGCTTAAATTAAGATGTAATTATGGTATATTGAGGATACACAGGGCCGGGCCAGAATTTTCTTGTGGCGACGTTATATATATATATATATATATATATATATATATATATATATATATATATATATATATATATATATATATATATAGAGAGAGAGAGAGAGAGAGAGGATAGACATTTCCGCACTTTTTGCATCCCCAAGCATCCCTCCTATTTACACCGTTGGATGGTGCTTTAAGTCATCAAAAAGTACGGGGATGCCTATCCTTCCTCATATATATATATATATATATATATATATATAGAGAGAGAGAGAGAGAGAGAGAGAGAGAGAGAGAGAGAGAGAGAGAGAGGAGGGATCTACATTTTCTCACTTTACATTTATCATGCATCCCCATGATAACACCCGTTAGATCTTGTTTAAGTCATCTAATCTTAACCATTAAAAAATTAATAGTTAAGATTAGATGACTTAAACAAGATCCAACGGGTGTGAAAGAGGGGATGCATGAAAAATGCAAAGTGATGGGATGCAGATCTTTCCTCATATATATATATATATATATATATATATATATATATATATATATATATATATATGGCTGTGGTTTAGGAGGGTAGTTTTAAGTTTGGAACAAGGATATTTTTGTCCATTTTTTTCCAGGACATCAAGTTACAATTAAGACTATAAAATATCTTGTAGCTATTTGTATGCTATTTAAAATCAAAATAGGGAATTTAGGCCTAACATTATAGAATTAATCTACATCAATTTTTTAGTTATATTTTCTCTCTTATTTTTTTTGTATTTTTTTTCCAGTGAAATCTATCAGCGTGAATTATGGTAATATTTGTATATGGTAGTAATATATTGTGTTTAACATTTACCATATAAGAATATCATCATATATGATAGTATTTGTATATGGTATAAATAAATTATGTTTAGTACTTACCATATAGAATAATAGAAATACCACCATATATGATATTATTTATATATGGTAAGAATATTTTATATATTTACTAACTACCATATAAGAATACGATGATACAAACTATATATATATATATATATATATATATATATATATATATATATATATATATATATTCGGATATATATATATATATATATATATATATATATATATATATATATATATATATATATATATATATATTCGGATAGCATGTGAAAATGGTGTTTTAAGAGTAGTTATATTGTCTTTTAGAAAAAAACTGTTTATATTGTGTCTTTTTTGTTATAAGTAAATCTCGTATAACATAGGAATGTGTTATACATTCCATAACTATAGACAGGAATATTGTAAATTATTAGTTGCCAAACAAATTTTTGTATCGTTGTATAATGGTCTGTCTACCTTGTAAAGACTGAATCCATATCAATATTTTTTCAAATACTTTTTTCGTATAAATTTAATATTTTTGGAAAGCAAGAAACTTAAGCACAAATCACTGAATTATTTTGTCAAATTAAAGTCCATACGCACACTTTTTTTTTTCTTTTTTTTTTATCATACTAAAAGTTTTGAGGAATAATTGAATCCTTAATAATTTTGAAATCTCAACATTTGATCGATCGAGTTTATTTCAACACGATAATTTAGACGATTTATCTACCTTATTATTATTACAACCCGTACATACCTACACATTCTTATCGTTGGAGGCTTGAATCATGTCGGTTTCTTTTCACATTAGCTACAAGCTGGACATGTATGTACCTAATATGAATCACTAATAAGTGTTGATTGGCATATATAGTAAAGAAGTAAATTCACGAATCATTTTCATCAATTCCTATTTTCATTTCTTTTTTCCCGAAATCACGTGTACATTTTTCTGTATAAAGACCCCTACCCCTACCCCTCCATGCACCACAAAATCTAAGGCATTCGCAAGAGAATTTATCAATTTTATATTTTCGTTTGTGAAGATTTTAATGGCTTTGAAAAGGTCAGTGATCTTGAACCTTGTTGGCCTCCTCCTCCTCTCCCTCGTTGCGACAATAGCCGTAGTGGAAGCTCAAAATGGTTAGTAAAGACGGTTTACCATAATTTTTTGTTTTTATTTTTCGTTAAAGTCTTTGTCACTGCACCAAAACTAACTTAATCTTGCTCGTGAACATTTTGTATCGACTCTGATTTGTCAGCACCACCAGTTAGATGCCCGCTTCTCGACGCAAAGTGCTGGAGCATCGCCGAGTGCGTCGAGCCGTGCATGAAGGCCACCGGCAATAACTTGAACGCCATATCGTGCCGTTCGGTAGCCCCGGTGGGCACAAGGTGCTGCTGTAATGCTTAGCCAGAGGCGGAACAATGTAGGGGGCTAAGATGGGCTATATCCCATCTCAATTTATTTATTTTTCTTGGTTTTTTTTCCTTTTTCCTTTTTTTTTTTTCATGAGTCAGTCCACCACACCTGGCTAACCCTAGTCTACTTTGGCCGATTGGAACTTTAATTTCTGGTTCCGCCCTCCATTAGAGTTTAATGGAGTAAAGTGAGGGCACGAAGGAACTTAATATTGTATCACTCTTTCAAGTTCATGTGTGTTCTCCTTTGAAAATAAAGAATGTGTTTGATTTTTGATGTCTAGTTCGTTCCCAACATCAATTAGTGATGAAAAAGAAAAAAAAAATGAGTTAATTATTGGTGTGAGAAAACAATTTTCCATCCACTTCATAAAGAAAATTTTAGATCGTGTTTGTTTGTAAATCAAGACTCTGAATTCCCAAAAAAAAGCAGAAAATTAAAATAATTTTCACATAATTAACTTTCTCATCCCACATCCCACATATTCGCACATTGAAAAAAAAAATGATACGAATTATAATTTATCATAGAAATATATATTTTTTTTATTTTTATTTTTTGCGAAACAAACTTAACGATTTCCATGGACCAAATGAGGTCTTAAAGAAATTAAATTGGTATAATCCAAAAAATTACATCCGGTACACTTAGTGGCTAATAGCCATCTTTAGGTAAACCACGCCATCGATCACAGTTCCAAACAAACAAGAATGCCGAGTTCACAAAAAAGTCAAAGTCCTATAGGAACATACCAAAAAAGTCAAAGTCCTTTTAAGTTCTGGAGAGCTTTGGGGTTCGAACGCCCATTGTCACGTCCCGCGTACAAGGACTGCGAGCCAAATATCATTTCCGTTCTTTCAAATGTCAAATGTTAAGTTAAATTGTATTCTCGTAAATGATTTACGTTTATTAAGACGGCAAATGCAAAACCAATCTTTTTTTTTTTTTCCTTTTTAGCCACAATACATACTGCAGATAGAGAGAACAAATGTTTCATTTCAAACCAAAATTAAACTAGCCATTAATCTCTCCATTATGCCAAGAGTAAGGTCCGTTTGGTATTTAGTTTTAGAAATTGGAGTCTTCAGAACAAGATTTTTTCAATAGAGGAGAATTTTTTGAATTTCGAATTTGGCTTTATAAACTAAGAAGGTTTTGAACATATAAAATGAAAACAACAATTTGCACATAAATAAAAAGTAAATTTTGCCCTCAAAATTGAATTTTGGGACATCTAAACAGGAACCTTAATCGATCTCCAGAATTTCAAAAGAAATTTGATAGATCATTCAAAACAAAATTTTCTTCCATCACTTGAAAGATGATGCAAATTTCTGTACAAATTTAGTTGTGAAACTTTGTACTGCTTTTCTTAACAAGTACTGTCATAAGAATTAAGACGGACAATCCAATAAACCACAGTAATTAGTCATTATAAAAATAAGACAAAACCCTCCATAGTCCATAAAACAATGAGCCTACAGGATTCCGCCTGCCCCCATCCGTCCAATGAGAGGGGGACACGTCAGCTCGGTTTGAGCTGCGGTTCCCCTCTCGGTTTCTAGAGCAGAGCTGTAAATCTAAAAGGATTACATGTAACGTAAATTTATTTAGATTACATTCAATTTAAAACTTGTATATATCTTATCTTACACTATATAATGAGGCTTCAAAACGGCTCAAAAGTGAGCCGTCTAAGCCGTCATTATATCACGGTCCATTTTATTTTTAAAAAATAAATTATGTAAATTTTTTTAAAAAGTTTAAATTTGTCAACATGGAGAATCGAACTCAACCAAACAAGAAAAATATTTCACACCTTAACCACATGAGTTAGAAGAAATATCTGAATATAATTGGATAATATTTTTATTATGTGTCAGTATAAGTGCAAAGCACGGGTAAAGTGCATTTAAACCCTCCTTAGATGCACGAAAATGCAAATAAAGACTCGCTGATCCAAAAAACCCAACAAGATACGAAAATGCTCAAATCACCCCCTCCGCTAACTTTTCTGTTTACGGGTGTTAAAATGGGGTTGTTTTGACCATTTTATCCCTGGGCTATCTAATATTAACTTTTTAAAAACGGTTAGTTCTAAAATTATTTTGTTAAAAACGGTTACGCAAAAATACTTGTTAAAAAGTGGATAAATATTAACAAAGGGAAATGGTCTTTGCTAGTAAAATTATTTATTAAAATTATTTTAATTAGTATTAACTTGTTAAAAACGGCTAGTTTCGTCAAAAAAATGGATAAATATTATTTAAAATTATTTTGTCATAAATTATTTTTTATTTAACAAATATATAAATATTTTTGGGAAAAATAAAACTGATAAATACAAAAAAAATCAATTCTTAAAAAATAGAAATGATGAAAAACTGGAAAAAAAACCTAATAAAAAACAAAAAATACTATTAAAATATGGAAAAAATAAAAAATAGACAAAATATTCCAAAAAACCAAAAAATGAGGATAAATCTTAAACAATGAAAAAAGACAAAAATAAAAACTATACAAATTTGAAAATAAAAGTCACTCTTAAAAAACTAGAAAAGATTATTAAAAAGATGAAAAAAAAATATGAAATAAGAACTAAAAAAATGGAAACAAAAAACAAAATATTAAAAAGATTATTAAACAAAAATCAATTCTCATGCTTGACGTCATTTTCGAAAATAAATGTTTATAATCTAAATAGTAGGTTTTCATCTTAAATTTTTTCTGGAAAAATAAATCTTTTAACAAATGTCCGGTTAGTCCTGAACTTGTATCGTAATTATTTATTAGTCATGACTATTATCGTAATTATTTATTTATTAATTCTAGAAAAGATTATTAAAAAGATGAAAAAAAAAAATGAAATAAGAACTAAAAAAATGGAAACAAAAAATAAAATATTAAAAAGATTATTAAACAAAAATCAATTCTCATGCTTGACGTCATTTTCGAAAATAAATGTTTATAATCTAAATAGTAGGTTTTCATCTTAAATTTTTTCTGGAAAAAAAAATCTTTTAACAAATGTCCGGTTAGTCCTGAACTTGTATCGTAATTATTTATTAGTCATGACTATTATCGTAATTATTTATTTATTAATTCTAGAAAAGATTATTAAAAAGATGAAAAAAAAAAAATGAAATAAGAACTAAAAAAATGGAAACAAAAAACAAAATATTAAAAAGATTATTAAACAAAAATCAATTCTCATGCTTGACGTCATTTTCGAAAATAAATGTTTATAATCTAAATAGTAGGTTTTCATCTTAAATTTTTTCTGGAAAAAAAAAAATCTTTTAACAAATGTCCGATTAGTCCTGAACTTGTATCGTAATTATTTATTAGTCATGACTATTATCGTAATTATTTATTTATTAATTCTAACTGAAATTGTAAATCTTGGTACAAATTTATTTTCATCACATGTATTACTCAAACAAATAACTTAAATATTACTAAACGTGTCAAAAATCCAAAATAAATTGCAAAACATGTATGTCGAAGCATGGTCCGGGTTCAGTGGCTGCCACCGCCTTTGTCGATTATCTACGAATAGGCTTCCATAATTTCTATTTGGACGTCTTGAAAAAAAAAGGAATAAGTAAAAAAAGCTTCAAACATTAAATGAGAGCAAATAAGTAAAAAAAAAAAAAAAGAATATAAAAAAAATTTGCAGTTGGATTTGAGATCTGTAGGTAAGAAAAAATTTCAATATATTAAATGAGAGCAAATAAGTAAAAAAAAAATATATATAAAAAAAATATTATTTTTCCTTCCAACCAACCGGTCAAAAAATAGAAAATATAAAGTTTAGGTTTTATGTTTTAAACAAACATTGTCTTATACATAGAGAATGAAAGAGAGCCAACAGCCAAATGTAAGCATTAAGGGTATTTTGGGAAGTGCACTTTTTTTTAATCCAAAAAATGGCCTCTAACGGCTGTGCTAACGTCAATTTGACGGAAAGGGGTATTCTGCGCAAAACAGGGTTTGCGGGAGGTGCAAACTGTTTAAGTTTTCTAAAAGGTCTTATTTTGCGAACGAGACAACTCTAAGGAGGGTTTAAATGCACTTTACCCAAAAAAAGCACGTGCATTTACTAGTGACTAATAACTTGCTACTAAAAAAATTGAAGAGAAGAAAGAACCATTGAATCAACTTGTGGTGCTCACAGAAAAATGTCCAACATTCTCACTTGTCACTACAAAGAGAGAAAAAATAGTGATAGCTTTGAATCAACATTACCTGCAATCAACTTGTGGGACTGTGCTCATGGGGAGCTGTTGCTATTTCTGTGCAATAGTTGTTCGTGTGATTATTCTGTTGTAACCACCCACATTATGAAAGATTTGGTTGTAACCGTCCATTTAATGGGGATAAAGGATTGTAACCGCCCCCCTTATCCCTAAAGATTCTCTCCGAATTATGGGGATAGTGGCTATGAGGGTTGGCTTGTTATGTTTATTGGGGGTGCATATTGACCAGCAAAATTAGAGGATACAAATAATATAAAAATCTCAAATTTTTTTCTTTTTCTTTTAGTAGGAGTCTATTTTATAAAAAAATTAGACTATGGATGAGGCATTATACTATTGGAGGAACTCTGAATAATTGACTAACTCTAAATATATTTTTTTCTAAATTAATCACATTTGGTTCACATAATCAAGACCTTGGAAAGAAAAATCAGTCATGTCTCGTATTTGAATGTCAAGGAAAATGATCAGAAAATTGATTCAGGAAAAAAAAAAGGAGAAAAATAATTCTTCCACTTGTTTCATATATTTATTTTCTCATTTCCAATTATTTACTTCGCTTCTAATTTCCCGAGCCTTTAAAAATACCCATTTTTAAATAATAATTACATTTTTCTAAAAAGTAAAAGAACAAGGGTTGCTTGGCAATTGTAAGAGTAGCGGTTATGAGGTATTTTTAGAGTACCGATTATGAGCGGTTATGAGGGATCCGATTTTGGATGATTTTTAAGTAACAGTTTTTAAACCAGTCCAATCAATTCTTGGTAATTCACTAACGAGTCGTTCTGAAAATTTTCTACATAATAAAATTAAATAGGAAAGGATACTATTAGTTTTTTGTTGTTGTTGTTGTTGTTGTTGTGTCCATTTCTTGAGGCCGCCAGCTTGGGACCGTGCCCACCCCGCGACCACCCAGCCATCTCATGCCCACGGAGGGAGGGGGGGGGGGGGGGGGGGGGGGGGGTGAGGGGCTCGAACTTGGGACATCCCCCAAGTGAGCCCTCCTAGGGAGCTTGGACATATTAGTAGTTACAATTATATATTTTTTGTGAGAATATAAATTGAATAAAATAATAGAACAGTTCAAAACCAACATATTTGGGGTGTTTATAAAGCCACCAAAAATTGTATTACACCGATTTTGAAGAAAAAAAATTAGCCGATGAAAATCATGCCTAAAAAAAATAAATAAACATGAATTTTCATAAAGTTAAAAAATATTTCAGAACTGATAAAAATAGGCAAATTATAAGGGCACATAACATTTTGATCGGGGCTAGCCAGGATTTGAGAAGATTTTACTCGGCCTATCCAAATATTTCACTCAGGGGGGCTGTCCAAACCCCAAAAAATCAATTTCATTTCTAAATTTCACTCTCTCTTCACAAACCCTAACTTTCTTCTTCTTCTTCTATCCATCTTCTTCTTCTCCACCATTTTCATTCTCACATCTTCATCAAAACCATAGTTTTCTTCTCATCTTCTTCTTCTTCACCACCATTTCCATCATCACCATCTCCATCAAAACCCTAGTTTCCTTCTCTTTCCCTATTTCTATGGCACTCAAAAAATTAAATAAACCCTAAAATGCATGAAAATAAAGCTTAAATACTTCTTTCCTCACAAAGAATGCATGGAAATAAATCCTAAAATGCATATTTCACTCTATTATTAAGATTGAAATAAACCCTAACATATTTTTTTCATTCGAAAATTTCGACTTTAAGACTGCCAGAAATTGTGGCAGTCCTCAATATGTCTAGGTGTCACGACCCGCACCCTAGAGTTAGGGCACGAGAACGTAACAACGCCCAGCCTACGCCGCAATGTCGGCGGTAGAACGCTGTCCTAGGTCTCAATGCATCTAATAGTATAAGACTAAACAGTTTATACTTCCCGAATGGGGGTGACATAGCAGAATGTAAACTCAATCACATCTAAGGTAGAGCATAAAGGAAGATAGATAAAACATGAAATCGAAAAGAGATACAACAGATAGAAGTCTAAGTGTCTAAGGTACAAACTCAGAATACATCTCAAACTCAAATACAGTAATCCACAAGTAAATACAACTCTAGACAACTGAGAATAGCTAACTAAACAACCTCTAATGTGGCTCCTCTAGACTAGCAGGAAATCTCCAAGCTATTTGTAAAATTTGTCAACGTATCCTGTCAGGAAAATGAGCAAGTACAAACACCAACAGCAGTTCCATATGAATTGAGAAATACTATAAGAGACAGTAATAATGAAATACAAGACAAAAATATCGGCGACTTGGGAACCATTTGAAAGCCGAGTTACAACCCTTAAACCAAATAAGGACCGAGGTTGTAACCCTTCTTCCAAACAGAACCTAGTCCCATAACCATGGTACAGTACGAAACAAGTAGACAAAGATATCGACGACTTGGGAACCATTTGAAAGCCGAGTTACAACCCTTAAACCAAACAAGAACCGGGGTTGTAACCCTTCTTTCAAACAGAACTTAGTCCCGTAATCACGGTACAGTATGAAACGGGTAGAGCATGTGAGAAATGAATCATAGCATGGTGAAGGTACAGTAAGTAAAGGTGAACTGGAAATGTAATGCCTGTGGTTCGTATCACGTATTCTTGGAATACGTGTACGTATTTTATTGCATGATTTCCTGGCTTGGCCTTTCCTTCTTGGCTTGGTCTATTCCTGGTTCGGGTTGGTTGGTTCGGCCTGGCTTGGTTTTGCTTGGGTTCATGATGAACCATTGGATGAACCCCCTACCTACCACCACCATTTGTATTTATTAGCCCATTCTTTTCTCTCTCTTCATTAATCTCATCTTCTTCTTCCTCATTTACTTCTTACCTACCAGAGAGAGAGAGAGAGTGAGCTCTAGGCAAGTGCAACTTGCTTCATGGAGGAACTCTGATTTTATTGCTCCATTCTCTTCTTTACTACATTCTAAAGCACTTTAGTATTTGACATTTCTCATTTCCATGACTGGATTCTTGTAGATCTAAGTTTATTTCATTTTCGGATTTCTTGGATTTTGATCTATTTAATCTTGTTATTTCCTAGTTTTGATGGTTCCATGTTGTAGAGAATCTCGTTCTACCCCATTTTGACCTATGGAAGTTCGGATTTGGGCTCTGGATGAAAGTTTTATGGAGCTTGGAAGCTTGGGTTCATGGTGTTCTTCTTCTCTGAAATTTGGAGAAGAAGAACAGTGCTTGACTTGACCGCATGGCAATTCATGCGGCAAGTGATTCAGCCGCATGGACTGAGTCTCATTCTTAAACCGCATGAGGCCATTGCGTCCTGGCCGCATAAGACTGCTTTCATCCTTGGCCGCATGAATACGAATTGAACCTAATCGCATAAGTCCTCAGTTCCTCTCAGCCGCATGACTGACTGGATCCTCGAGCCGCATAGACCCTGATCCCCTCCCAGCCGCATGAGACCTTCTCCATTCCTGCAGCCGCATACGCTGCGCGCCCGCCTTGTCTTGAGGCCGAAATTATTCGAGCCGCATGAACTCGGATTTTGGGCCGCATGACCCCATATCAATTCAGCCGCAGGGACTTCTTAGTCTGGGCCGCATGAGTTTGATTTATCCCAGCCGCATGTACATCCTTTATTTCCTGGTCGCATGAAGATTTGTTTCCTGACCGCATGCGCCCTTGCTCCCTTCCAGCCGCATGCGCCCTTGCTCCCTTCCAGCCGCATGCGCCCCTTGTCTTGGCCGCATGTAATCCAGTGACCCTGGCCGCGTGCGCTCTCCTAATTGGGCCGCATGAGTCTCACCCTTCCTGGCCGCATAGGCCTTAGCCGCATGGCTCTTCTATAGCCCTGAATATGGATATTTTATTAGATATTTTACGTCCATTTTATATCCTTACGCCTTTTGTCATGAACTTGATTTTATTATGTTTGGAATAACTATTGTACATGACATGGTATGACAAGGAACTAGTATAACACGATGGTGACCCGTAGTGGTGCACTCCTGATAAGTGACCTGACATGACCTGATAGTGGCCCGTCGTGGCGCACTCCTGACAAGTACACCTGACATGATTATATCTGATAAGCTGTTGCGACGGCTACCTGACATGACATGACCTGTATAATAACATGGACACCGTAGGCGATTGTGCTTGTACAAATAAACCAGTCCTGTCTTGCATCATGTCTAGGGAGGGACTCCTGAGTACCACGGTCAGGAGTACCTATCGAAATGGACTAAGGCTAATAACTAGATTAATATATTAGTCATGAAGAGATTTCCCAGCTACAGGCAATCCCGTTACCTGGGCGCGCCTGGGATCTGTAGCCTGCCGTCGAGTATGGCACATTTCCAGCACACTGTCATGTGTTGCACCCTTCAAGCTACCTAAGGGTACATGCGTTTCCTGGACGGTGTACCCACCTGAATTCAACCCCTAATTTCGACCTGGGTAACCTGGATGGTCTGCAGGGCTTGTGGCTGTGGAATAATCTCACTGCATTTTGCTAGTAATTAGGTCTGTGATAACCCTAGTTAGTTAAAGTATCAAGCCGTAATTCTTGCTTGGCCGTGAATGATTGGATGGAGTTTAACCAGTCTAGTCTTGTCCTGATCCTGCTCCAGATTGCTATATGACCTGAATGCCTGTATTTATTTTACCGATAAATGGTGAGAATTTCAAGTTCTGTTCAGACGAAGGGTTACAACCCCGGTCCTTGTTTGGTTTACGGATTGTAACCTGGTTATCTGAATAGTCCCATGGTTATATCGTCGTATATCATCCTGATGTATTTTCTTGATTTCCAGTTCTTGCTTTTATTTATATCTTGTGCTGATTGCTGGTTTTAGTTCCTAAGTGAAGCTTCCTTTGTGGCACTTGCTCTTTCTGGGATCTGATCCAGCTGGTTTTGTATGGCCAGATTTTGGAGCAGCTCCAGAGGATCTACCGACTATCCAGCCCGATGGTGGCGACTAGACGTAACCCGGGCAACGAGTGGGTTTATTTTTGCTCTCCCACTTTATTGTAAAAATATTCTTTTGAGGCGTTTAACCGACGAGCACCTGTTTAGCTCGATTGCACTTTACTTACTGTCTGCCTACGGGCTGTAACATGATTGACAGATCCTAGGGTTGATCATGTATGACTAAACTCTTGCTAGTCCTCATATTTTGTAACGACTAGCTTCATGATCAGCTAAATATGTAATATTTGGGATGCCTTATTATTGTATATTTAATGATCATACATCTTGTAACATTTACTTACTTGCTTGTGATTGAGACACTAGGCTTGTTCATGACCATAGGAGACTGTTGGCTTGTAGTAAACCCTCATGTATCTAGACAGCCGTGACCGTATAGCGAGATAGAATCCATTTCAATATACGTAGCTGGCTATGTCTGCCCCCGCTCTCCAGTATTCTGGTTCTGGGGCGTGAGAGGAAATATATGATATGACAACAAATGTAAAAAAAGTGATTTGAACTATTAGGGCGATATGTGATCGGCTAGGGAAGCAAGAGAAGGTTATCCACTTGGCCCGGCAATCCGCGGTGTCCTCAACGGAGAGTCATGCCGTCCAACCTGGATAACTGGCAAGGGGTATCTGCTACACCCTACGTGAGGTGAGGGTGGCGCTAGCAATGTATAGTTACAGGAAGGCTTTGATCACATATCCCCTAATAATTCCCCCATCCCCGAGTAGTATTACGGATCCGGACATGGCACGTCATAACACAAGGTTCGAGAGCAGGGGGCCAGCCCACTCCCAAATCAATGTCTATACAAGTACAGGAACACAGAAATATCTCATACCCATATACCAAGAAAGTCCAGGAATAACATCTCATGACAGGATCCGACGTATACTAGTCCGTGAACCGTCGTGTCGGGAATCAAGTAAAACACTACGACTGAATCGGATATAGTAGATATCAAGACAATGAAAACTATCAGTGAATGTACTCGCCTGATATCTGAATGTCCAAGGTAAAGATACTGTCCGAGAAGAGGTGTCTGGCTCCTAATTAGAACAGCACAAGTCACAACATGTCCAGAAGGGTAATATAAAGCACTACAATGCATTCTAGGTCAAACTAGGCCAAAGTCAACCCTTGGTCAACTCTGGTCAACTGCACTAGTCAAATTAGGTCAAACTAGGTCATGTCCTAACCCAGTAAGTCTTACTAGGCCTAACTAAGACTATCTTAGCAAGCACACATCAATACAAGGCTATACAAGCCAACATACACCCAACTCTATATAGCATGCAATTATTCAATACTCAAATAGGCAAGAATTCACATTGGATATACACTAGGTAATCTATTACTTTAAGCTATATATGTCTACACATATATACACATGCATATATTGGTATTCAACATTAGGTCTATAATCATGGCATTTCAAATGGTTATATAAACTTATATATTACAACACAATATGCTAACATATATATAATATACATACATAGCTAAGTTAACTATATTCATAAATACTTATTTAAGAGGCTATGTGTGTGTATGTGAACATGGCAAAGGGACAAGTGAGGGTTAAATGGGCATACATAGTGTATACATATCAAAGAGTGTCAAAGTGTAAGTGAACAATGTGTCAAGTGTGATAGTGTCAACATAATGTAAGGGGGTACATGAGGTAATATAGGATTTGTGTTAACATAGAACATTACATCTCATTAACTTGTATATTGCATACATTACATCTAATTATTACATTACATTCATGCTTGCATTCATTCATCATTCATTTATTCTCTTGCACCACTATATGCACCATACATTACATACTATGGAACCTACATATTCATTACAAGCCATACTTATACATGCTTACATTAGATAGGATACTTACACCTCATACATCATTTATTTAACCATTTACTCATGCTTGCATTCTCTATTTAATTACATAATGTATATACATTAACATGGATTAAAATCAAATAGAACATTATATTACACACAATGGTGCACAAAATGCATATGCCGAATAGTAACTCCTACTAATAATCAATACTGTACCATCTCAGCATGAATTAAAATTTAGGATTAAAGTATGTTATAGATCTATGTGTTAGCTTTCCAAAACTTCAAACGGATCGCGTTTTTGTTTCCGGAAACTCCCGGAATCGCGAAAACACCGAGAACGCATTTGTCTTTCGTACAGCTGACACTCAAATAATTCTCCAGAAAGTTACAGAAAGAAATAGGCCTATTAATACATGTTTTTGGAAAGCTAACTTCAATACGCTTCTTTTAAAAAAAACGGGAGATTAAACCGAGCTTTGAGCTAGAAGTTATGATATTTCTAAGTTAGAGCTGAAATTAAAAACGTGGATAAAAATCATGACGGATTTTGGTAGTTTGAGACAAAAGAACACAAGTATATAACATAATATATCAAGAACTCACTCTCTACACTAATATATATATATGAGACACTATAGAACACATCTCCAATACAAAAATATGAGATTAAACATGTAATAATTCATTCATACATAACAACAACACATAGTGTGTCCAAATTTAAAATTTTCCCACATGGACACAACCACAACACAAAGGACACTCTTATGACCTCCAAATGGACACGAAATGGACACAAATGGAGATACAACCATGGGGTCATTCCTATGGGTTCAAAATAGACCTATATGCATGAGAAAATGAAAAAGAGAAGGGATTTATACCTCCCGGTAGATCGAATCGAAGAAAAGCCTTCCCGGAGCGACACCGACACATAGAGATTCCAAAAGGACACGAACGAGCTCCGAATCCTCCCAAACTTGGGTAGTTTCCTCCTAGGCTATAGAATGGAGAAGGAAAGAAGAAGATTTGGTGGCAAAATGTAAGAATTTGGTGAAAAAATTGCTAGGGATTGCTCTCTAGGAATTTGGGGAAGAACAAGAGAGAGAAAAATAGATGGATAATGACAAATGGGAGGCTCAACCATATCCTTATTGTGGCTGGCCATAAAGGTGGTTTTGTCCTATTAGGAAAAGTCCAAAAGCCCCTTTTCTAGTCTATTTACTAATACATTGGTAAGGGGTTAAGTCGGGGGTAGTTTGGTCAATCCTAAAACACTAATCCATATTAATACTAACCAAAATAATTAGTCTAGTCACTAACTAAAATTAATATCATGTGGACTAAAATTAATATTATGTGGGCCATGTTTAACTAGTACGTGGGTCCCACTAGAGGTAAACTACCCCCCCGGGTCCCCGTTTCAAGTCGAATTGAGTTAAAATTCGAACCCGACTCAAATAACCCCAAAATAATATCATAAATAATAAAATAAATTTTAAAAATATTCAAAAATGTAAAATGACAAAAATACTCCTATTTTTGAAAACTGGGGGTGACACTAGGACTGCCAATAATTATGGCAGTTCCGCTGTAGAGCATGTCCCTTTCAGGACTGTCACAATTCCTGGCAGCCCTCAGTACTTCTAAGACTGGCAGCAATTGTGGCAGTCCTGTTGTACATCGAGTCTATTTCTAGACTGCCACAATTTCTGGCAGTCCTCAATACTTCTAGGAATGTCAGAAATTGTAGCAGTCCTGATATGAACCAAATCCTTCTACAACTAGGGTTTCTTCCATAGTTTTCTTCTACAACTAGGATTTCATGCATAATTTTTCTATTAATAAAGAAAAATTGGTTAATAGACTAATAGATTAATAGATTTGATAACTCAATTTCTTCTACAACTAGGGTTTCATCCATAATGTCCAAACAAGAAGAAGAAAAATAAATTAGGGTTTGGAGAAAGAGATCTGAGAAATTAGAAGAGAGCAAAAAATTAAAATAAATTAGGTTTGAAAAAATTGATGTTCTTGTTGTTCTTCTTCTTGTGAGGCAAGAGAGCAGAGCAAAAATAAAATAAAAAGTTGACTTATATACTCACATGTTGGCTAGCCCTGAGTAATTTTTTTAATAGCAAATTTGTAAATAAATCAAAATTTATTTTTGGCTAGTCCTGATCAACTTTATATGTGTCCTTATAATTTGCCTAAACATGTCCTTACCAAGCATACCCCCAAAGAATTAAGTTGCTTTCATTTCCATTTTTTCGAACCAAACGAGAAGAGGCCTCGACGCGTTATTAAGTCCTATGGAAACACTGGAATCATCCCTAAATCCCAAATTTCCCAACACCCTAGTTTCTTCTTCGACTTCAATGCAGAGGAAGAACCCTAGATAATTCTCGACTCAATTTCCTCTCTTGAATCCGTAGAAACCTAATTCTGGTCCTTTCCCGAAATGGGTCAATCTTCGATTCTCTCCTTAGGGTTTTGGTAAGTTCCAATTCCGTTTTAATTAGGGTTTTTATGCTTCATGTACATGATTCAACCGTAGGTTCATATTATTTAGTAGTAGTAAATTGATGTACTTTGCTGCAGATTCATTGGCAAAGTTGGCAACTTTGCCATATGCATTTGAGTTCTGATCTCGGTGCTTGATCAATTGTTGCATTTTTCTAGTTTTGAATTTGTGACGGAGATGGATCCGTCGGTTCTGCTAATGCTTTCAAATCTCCTCCACCTCCACAACCACCTCGACCGGTCCTCCTCCTCCTCCTCCCCAGCCAACCCCGCCCTCTCCTCCACCGGCGCGCCGCTCCTTTTCTTTGCCATCGCGTCCATACTCTCCTATGTGTCGTCCACCTTAGCCCAGTCCCCCTCGTCCCCCTCCCCCTCCCCGCCCCCTCGCCCGCCCCGCCCTTCCCCGTCGTCCTTCTTCCTCTCCCTATCCTCCGACCACATCTGGTCCATGGACCCTGCCGCCCGTGACGCCAAGTGGCGGTCCCAGTACGGCCTCTCGTACCCCGTGTTCGCCACCCTGCTCGACCACCTCCGCCCCCACCTCTCCCTCTCCCACCTCCCCCTCCCCACCGACCACGCCCTCTCTATCGCCCTTTCCCGCCTCTCCCGCGGCCTCTCCTCCCGCTCCCTCGCCCGCACCCTCTCCCTCCCCCCGTCCCTCATCTCCCGCTCCACCCACGCCGTCACCCGCATCCTCGCCACTCGCCTCTACCCCGATTACGTCAAGACCCCCGTCTCCCACCGCCTCCTCCAGGCCATCAGCTCTTTCCGGGACCTCACCTCCCTGCCCAACTGCTGCGGGTTTATTGCCTCCTCGCCCATCCGTATCTGCGTCCCTCCTTCCTCCGACGAGGATTTCGAAATCCTGCAGTCCCCTAACCGTTCCTTCCCCTCCATCCTCCTCCAAGCGGTATCGGACCACAGAAAGATCTTCTGGGATGCGTGCGTCCGTGCTCCCGGCTCCTCCGATCCCGCCTCGCACCTCCGCGAAAGTAGCCTTTACGACCGCCTCTCCTCCTCGAAGATCCTGCGCGACTCTGTCGTTGCTGTCCGCAACCATCAAGTCCGTCCTTACATAGTCGGGGACTCGTCGTACCCTCTCCTTCCCTTCCTGCTCACCCCTTTCAGCAGCGGTCCCACCTCCTCCTCGGCCACTGCCGCTCCTTCGCAGGAAGCTTTTGATGCTGCAATCTCTAAAGGGCGGACATCCTCGGTGGAGGCGGCTATCGCACTCCTCAAAGGGCGATGGAAGATTTTGAGGAATATGAATGTGGGTTTGGATCATGCGGCACAGACAGTGGTGGCATGTGTCGTGCTGCATAACATGTGCCAGATTGCAGGAGAGCCAGAGGATGATGGGAAGTATCTGTGGAGAGACCCGCCGGAGAGCCTACAGGTGCCGAGGCCGGTGGAGAGAGAGCAGTCATTGTACAACTTTGGGGAGAACTTGAGGCAGACATTGGCTGATGATCTGTATGAGAGACAACAAAGGCTCTCTGGTGGTGGTGCTGGAGCTAGGTGACAGACAAATTGTGAAGGTGGGAGGATCCTCTTTAAAATATGGATTATGGAGTAAGTGGTTGCTTACTTTGTTTTCCCTTCTTGATTCTAACTAATGTCAGGAGTATGCCTTTTACCGTAGGTTTCTTGTTGTACCAGTGAATCATGTATAAGCTTGTAGCCTTCAAGTGATTTATTTAGATTTTAGTTGCTTCTCAATATGACAAAATGATACGTTTACATTTGTCCTAGTCTTCTTTCGGAATCTTGATCATATTTTTATATATATCATTAAGAGATATCATTATTAGCAATGATCAGAATTGGGCAAAAGATATATATATGCCATATGCTTGAAATAGACACCTACGCGAGATGTTTACCCCCAGTTACTATGTGCACCAAATGATAAGGAACTAAACATTTCCCAGCAGTTGTTTATGTGCTATATATATATATATATATATATATATATATATATATATATATATATAATGTAGCTTGAGCTCTAGTGATGTCAACCCCATTGTAGGTGCAAATGTCTGAGCAACTGGTTCCTGCTTTCCGATTCCTGTACCTCTTAAAAGTTAAAACCTTGGTTTTACTTTATACTATGTAATCAAAATTCTATTGCCCAACTATTTAGTTGGCAGTCACCATTATCTTAAGAGTAGTCTGTTAAATGGAACTCTTTATTTTTCTCAATATGATCCCACACACTGTCCAGTTGAATAAATCCACTAAATCTGTGGAGGGATTGAATTTGTCTGTTTACGTCATGCTCTATCGTAAATGAAGCTCACGATGCTTCTTGTTTAGTATATGTTTACTTCACCTGCCTGTATAATCCGTTAAATTTATTTTGTTATTTTACTACAACGAAGTTGTGTTTTCATGTTCTAAATATTTTAGCCTTTTGATTGCTAATCATTGTCGAATTTTCCTGGTAGAGCTAGATTCTTGTGATATATTTTTGCAAATTAGCACGAAGTATAAACTATATCTAGCGTATATTTATTGACATGGCTCAAATGAAGCTCTGCTGATCGCCTGTTAATCCAAATCATGGAAAGTCCTACTTATCTGTCTCCCATCCCCCTAAAAAGGAGTGGCTCCACCGTCAACCTAAGTTCACTCTTTTGGTATCCCACCTCTTAGTCATTCTGGTACATGATTATGCAATGCCAGTGATAATTATTATTTTTCACCCACATCCACCGTCACTCTCTTCCTCACCCACCCAAACCTGCACCCAGACCTTAACCCGAAGGCTTGGGTTTGGATTTTTCCTCTTTTCAAAGAGCCACAATAGAAGCAACTTTTGATAGCAATATAGTGGAGGAGAGGAAACCAATAAAAAGAGTACTACTAGTTCTATGCGTTTGAACATCACACATCGGGTTATCAAAAAACCGGCTACAGCCGGTCGGTG
Source organism: Iris pallida (assembly GCA_029216955.1). Lineage (NCBI taxonomy): Eukaryota > Viridiplantae > Streptophyta > Magnoliopsida > Asparagales > Iridaceae > Iris > Iris pallida. Next base: position 6,335,895 of record JANAVB010008799.1, read on the forward strand.
GATTTTTGAGGGAAAAAAACTATTGGTCAGAGGCGGACCAATGATTGTGGCATATGGATTCAATTTTTTCAGGAGCTCTCTTAGTCATTATTGCACATAAATATGCAAAGATTTTTTTCCCACATATATTCACTTTCACTCTCTCCTCACCCACCCAAACCCTCACCTGGACCTGAACTGAACACTAAGACATGGTTTTGGGTTACTGCCGCATTTCAAAAAGCTGCAGCGGAAGCAACATCTTAGAAGATGGATACCATGGCAACTAGCAGAATTAGTTTAAAGAAACTGCTGCAGCTTAGGAGGTCAGAGCCCGTGTTATGTGAGTCGATTTGTCTTGAATAGCGTGTTAGAAATTCTTGAGAACCCTAAATCAATAGCATGACAAGTTTGTGTGTATCAGTGTTCTCTCTCATTTTTTGCACTCTTTTTCGGTAATGACAACAATTCTAACAAGGAAAAAGTTTCAGTTATTCTTTCCATGCTCTGTTGGATCACGGCTTCGCCAAAGCTACACTGGCTTTGGTTCGTCGAAAGTTATGCATGGAAAATTACATGATGTTTAGTTGAGGGAGCTAGTTTTTGGACTTTATGTTTAACTGAAGTAGTCATAAAGATCTTGATGTTGGTTGTTCAAGGCACTTGTCTTTTTCTTTACTTGTATTGAAGAGAATGCAATATCCTTCCGCTTCCAATGGGAATGTAAAACTGTCTGCAGCTGGAAAAGGATTTACAAGTGGAATGACACTGCCCATTAATCAAGAAAGTGCCCTTCACATTGATTAATTGAGGCTTGTTTTAAGGCCTTGAGCATATAGTAATTGTGAATTATGACTTGAATCAATCCTGTCTGTTGTTGGCCTAAGATGCTCAAGATTTTTGAAACTAAAAGCTAGATGGCCCCTCAGTTGACAGAACATGAAATTGTACCGGGGGAGAAGGAAATGAAACGAACGATTGCAGAATTATCTGTGTTTGCTATTATGAAGCTGGAAGAAATATAGCAGCAACAGACTTCTAATGCTGTTTGGTTTTTATCTATAATGTCCTGATAAAGGTATGCTTCATTATCCTTGCATTCTTCTGAGAGGTAGGCCACGTATGTCGACCCTTTAGTTTTGATCTTTGATTCCTCTACAGTTTCAAATTTAACAGGATTGCAATTGTTTGGAACTAAGATAGCAATGAAATTCCAGCTTCATATCTGGAGCTCTTTATTGTCTCTGCGGTTTCCTAATGAGAAAATTTGAGTGACACCCCACTTTTGTTACGCTTATTTAAGGTGCACCCCACATGTTTACATGAATGTATGACACCTCCCATTTTCAACGTTTTTCGTCCAAGACTAACAGTTGACCGCTTTGACCAATTTTTTTGGACGAAAATATCCTCGTCTCCTTTTGTGTGTCCCCCCCTTCCCGTCACACGTGGCTGCCCCCCGTCGTGCTCGGCCCCCCTCTCGGCCAGCACCAGCATCAGCAGCAAGAAAAGGAATATGATGAAGAAAACTACTGCAACTATTCCATTTCCATTGCTGGTTGGAAATCCACCAACAGCACGCCTTTTCTTTTGTAGAGTGAAAAGATCAGGTTCTTCTTCTTCTTTTTCTGCACTTCTCCGATCCCCACTCTCGTCAGTACCTACTACTTATTTCTGGAGTTTAATCAGGTGGTTTTTGTTTATTTATTAAGATATGATACCAGAGTTGGAGCTTGACAAGTCGGAAACGAAAGAGGCAGTAGACGAGGTGAACGGGATATTCTGGATTCTACTCCTAAACATTGCCATCTAAGTAGCTGATCACTTGTTCCAGGTATTGTACAACTGAGTACTTACATATCATCACCATTCAAAACATCAATTTTCCTTTTCCTGATCTTTTATGTGGGGGGTGGGGGGCGGAGCGGGAGGGGGGGGGGGGGGGGGGTAAGGGGGTCGGTGGTGGTGATGATGGTTGATGGTGGTGGTGATGGCCCGGGGGGGGGGGGGGGGGGGGGGGGGGGGGGGGGGGGGGCGTGCGGCGACGCCGTGGAGGGGGGCCGAGCACGGTGGGGGGAGACGGACAGTTGACGCGGGGAAGAGGACAACAGACATGAGGGTATTTTCGTCCAAAAAAATTGGTCAAAGCGATCAACTGTTACTCTTGGACGAAAAACGTTAAAAGTGGGGGGTGTCATACATTCATGTAAACATGTGGGGTGCACCTTAAATAAGCGTAACAAATGTGGGATGCCACTTGAATTTTCTCTTTTCTAATTTGAAAAAACGGTTGATTTAACTTGAGTTCACTTTATTCTACCATGGATTGTTGTGTACTATCACATAATGTTGTTACTGGATAACTTATATTATGCATGAAATAGTACCCCTCAATTTCAAGCTTCTTTATCTGATAATGACCTTTGTCCGTACAAATCCTCCTTTCTTATGGTAAATAGGCTACTCAACAATTGTCCATTTATTCTCTGATATATTGTAGATGTAAAAGGCTGCTGCGTTTTTTTTTTATCATGTAGCATATGATTATGATTGTACCTTTATGGGATGTTGTAGATGTAAATGTTAAATTTTGATGACGATGTAGTGGGCTAGGTTCAATATGTTTGATGCAAGCCTAGGTAAAGCATACTAATTTCTCTTTAGAGTACTTTATAGTTCATACTCCATAAAACATGTCCTTAGTCGTCACAAATAATTGACTACTTGAGATTGCGACACGTTCACAAATAATTTACTACTTGAGAGAGGCAGATGAGCCCAAGATTATCATGTGGATCGCCACATCAGCGAAGGTCAATTTAGAAAGATGATTTATAAGACACATCAAAAGTTGATTAGGGCTAGTACAGGTTTGAAAAAAAATTACTCAGGATATTCCATTTTTTTAACTCATTTGGCTGTTCCAACCCCACACCCCCCAAACCCAAGCTTTCTTTTTCTTTTTCTTCTTCTTCTAAAAAATTACTCAGGGAATTACTCAGGATAACTCATTTGGTTTGAAAAAATGAAGTTCAAAATGTCATTCTCTCTTCTAAAACCCTAGTTTTTTTTTTTCTTCTTCTTCTTCACCATTTCTATTCTCACCATCTCCATCAAAATCCTAGTTGTCTTCTCATCTTTTTCTTCTTCTTCTCACCATTTCCATTCTCACTCTCTATCAAAATCTTAGTTTCCTTCTCATTCCCAATTTCGATGGCACCAAAAGGTTCCTCACAAACAATGTACAAATCCTAATACTTTTTTTTCTCACAAAGAATGCATAAAAATAAATTATAAAATGTATATTTTACTCCATTATCAATATGCAAAATAAACCCTTACATATGTTTTTTCATTCGACAATTTCGACTTTAGGACTGTCAGAAATTATGTCTGTCCGACTTTAGGACTGTCAGGAATTGTGGCAGTCCTGAAATGGATTTGCTGTAGAGCAAGTCTGTTTCAGGACTGCCACAATTTCTGGCAGTACTCAATACTTTTAGGACTGCTAAAAATTATGACAGTCCTGCTGTAGAGCAAGTCCTGAACAATTCCTGACAATCCTCAATACTTCCAGGACTACCACAATTTCTGGCAGTCCTCAATACTTCTAGGACTGTCAGAAATTGTAGCAGTCCTGCTGTAGAGCAAGTCCTGAAACCTTTCAGGACTGCCACAATTTCTGGCAGTCCTTAATACTTCTAGGACTGCCTGATAGTCTTGTTGTACAGCAAGTCCATTTTAGGACTGCCATAATTTCTGGCAGTCCTCAATACTTCTTGGACTGCCAGAAATTGTGGCAGTCCTGATATGGACCCATTTCTTCTACAACTAGTTTCATCAATAGTTTTTTCTATTAATAAAGAAAAATTGGTTAATAGATTTGATAACCCAATTTTTTCTACAACTAGGGTTTCATCCATAATGCCCAAACAAGAAGAAAGAAAATAAACTAGGATTGGAAGAAAGAGATTTGAGAAATTAGAAGAGCACAAAAAAAACTAGGGTTTGGAAAACGAAATGTTCTTGTTGTTCTTTTTGTGAGTAACTTCTTTTTCTTGTGAGGAAGGAGAAGAGAGCAAAAAAAATAAAAAGTTGACTTATATACTTACATTTGGGTTAGTCCTGAGTAATTTTTTCAATGACAAACTTGTAAATAAATCAAAATTAGCTTTGGGCTAGTCCCGATTAACTTTTAATGTGCCCTTATAAATAGTCTTTAGAAATTGCTTTTCCGGTGTCTTGTGCAAGAAAGCAAACTGTCACAAGATGGATCTCCATTAGTTTACTTTCCTTGCACAAAGAGACCACGTGAAAGTGACAATGGTGAATGATGAACTCGTCAAAAAATATAATAATATATAGTAATATTTTATTATTATTTTAATCATATCTTAATGATATTTGGTATTGTTTGAATTTTTTGGATTTTAATATTATTATGTATCATTATATCATTGGAGGGATTCATCATTCACTACTCTCACAGTGAGTCCGTAGTCCGTAGTCCGTCTCACTGAATAATTTCTCCTGTAGCTGATTGGAATTCCAGGAAGTCATGATAGGATTATGTGTTTAGGTGGAGCTTAGGATTAGGTTCCTTAGGATTCCAGGAGTAGTTATTGTGTAAGAGTTGGTTGCGGTAATCTTTACTTGTAGGTAGAGTAATTATTGTTAACACGTGTGACACATGTTAAGAATAATTAATAAAATGACTTTTTACTTTAAAAAGTGTTATCAAGATCCAATAAACAATTAATTATTCAAGATATTATTTTGGGAATTATTTTGTTAAGTCTAGATGTTCTTTTCAAAATAAAAAAAGCTACTCTGTTAATTATTTATTGGATATAGATTACAATTTTTTTAAAGTAAAAGGCTATTTATTAATTGCCTTAATATTTGTCCTGACACATGTTAACAAAACTTTTTCCTTATATTTGTAACTTATTATAAACAAGAAGAATTTCTCGAGCTAAAGATGTCAATGTTATGCTTCCCTCGTTATTGCCGCTAGCGAGATCATACACGGTGTAAATGAAGGAGGGGAAAAAAGTGAGACGCACGAAAGTTCTATAGACCAAACCATGGAATGGTCTGAGAAAGGGGGAAAAAAAAGCCTCAGCAATTCTTATCACCTATTTGTATTTGGCTTTGGCTACTTACAAAGTAAGCAGGAGAATCAAGAAATCATAGATTTAGAACGTTGGAGGTCATTCATTTTGTAGAATGCTTAGATCCATCTTATATTTAAATTTCTAGATTTTCAGGCCGAAGCTACCCACGGAGCTATAGGTAGGGATGTAAACGAGCCGGACGGACACGGACAAACTATTGTCCGTGTTCGGTCCGAAAATGAAAATGAGTTCGGACGGACGGACACGGACAATCCATTGCTCGAGTTCGGACCGGACAGACACGGACAGCCACTGTTCGTTAATTCAATCGGACGGTCCGCGGACAAATTAAATATGTTATCAAAAGATGTTATTTTATCAAGATATCTTGATAGTTGGTACAAAAAATCAAGTTGAAAGGAAATACAATTGAAGGGTATAGAATACTACAAACAATGGTAAAATGTTAACGAAAATCCAGACTGGACAACCAAAAATTGATTACAAAACCAAAATGATATGACATAATTGATGCAAAACCAAAATGAATTTCCACTATCGGACGGTCCGCAGACAAATTCGGACCGGACATGGATATGACCGTGTCCAGGTTCAATTTTTAAATAGACCAAAAAAAATCCAAGTTCTGTTCGTTAATTAATCGGACGACCAGCGATCGAACCATTATGGAGCCGGACTCGTACGGACAACAGACTGCTTTGTCCATTTTACAGCCCTAGCTATAGGTTGGCTTGAGAATTTCTAGATTTAGAATGTAGAAAATCATTTTGTAGAATAGTAAGCCCTATTTTTGAGCCCAATTCTAGATTTACATTAATTTTTGTCCATACAATCTTGGAGACCAAAGCTCATTTTATCATTTTTTTACTATTCTCATACAAACTGTTGTCATTCTACATTTATCTTTATTTCAAAATTTTGGATCTCGATATCAAATTTTGAGCACCATCTGATGATGCTCATAGACTTGAACTAGCATAACTATAAATGTCTAGGATCCTTGTGAACCCTACATTTTAACTTTTAACTAAAAGATGAACCTTAATAAGCATGAATCCTCCGAAACCAGTATCACGCCCGTGTCTATCCGACATGACACAGACAACAATTAGTCGACAGATGCAATGGTGCCACTGCCATTTACATGTAAAAATGGTACTACTAATTCCCTCGTGATCTTGTCTTCTTATTATAGACCAAACGATCAACCCACGGATCAGGGTTGTGTGTCCCCGTGTCCAATGAAATGTTCTCATATTGTAGGCGATATTTTTTTTTTCCCTCTCTAAAAAATCTACTTAATATGAGAGCACCAACATTCTACACAGCCACACAAACATGTGGTGGAACTTTGTTATTGCAACTCATCAAAATGCAAGTACCTTAGAGGAGGAGGAGAAGAAGAAGAAAAGAGAAAAACATGGAAGTACTTCTTATGAAGGAGACAATGTCCTCAAAGCTCAAGGTGTCTAATGGGCAGGGCGGCTGGAAATCCGGCCCGGGCCCAGTCATCGGACCGACCCGGTCCAGCTCATAGCATATCCAGGTTCGGACAACATTTGGAATTGGGCAGGTAGTCTGGCCCAGTCCGGTTGCGGTCAGTAATGCAGGTCGAACCAGATTTTTCACATTCGATCTGGTCACCGGCCGTTCCCAACCCCCCAGAGGAGGAGCTGAACAGTAAACTGGCGAGAAGACCGAAGACTCGAAGAAACCGAGCCAACCGGAACAAAAAAAAAGTGTTATATGAAAATAAAATATGTACTTTCATTTTTTTTAAGTTTATCAACAAAAATGTTATATCAAATTTCTAAATTTAATCAAATTAATAAAGTTTTTTGAATTACTTTATTTATTTCTAAAGTCGTTTAAAAAAAAATTAATCGGGCCCAGTCCGATCAGGCCCACTTCTCCTCCGTGTTTGTGCTCGGACTGAGTTTCGGTTTTCAAATCTCTGGTCTGGTCTGGTCTGGTCTGGTCCGACCTTGCCCGTCTACTACCCGGACTAAGTCCAGTCCAGTCCAGTCCAGTCCAGTCCAGAACCGGTCAAATTTGGTCAAAACTAGGTCCGGGCCGAGCCCAAACAACACTTTGAGTCAAAGCCATGGACACGGGGCTTGGGAATCTATAGCAGTATTCAGTAGCAGATTGGAGGATTATACAGTCACTTTCGCTCGATCAGGCTGTGTTCTTTCACATCATCACATGTCTCACATGTCTGCATCATGTAGGACACTGCATGCCCACACATCATTTGTAGGGCACTTGCGCATGCATTCTTGGCATATACCATCAGGCCAACTCTCACTTCTATTGGGCCTCCTCAACCTTCTGCGTACCATCTCCTCGATTTTGTAGGCCACTTACTGATGCAGGGGACCCTGAAAACTATATTGCTAAGGTCCAAATTTCCTGTCCTCCACGCAAATTGTAATGCTCTGGCCACGTATTTTCTTATGGGGGGTTCAGAGATTTTGAGGAAAAAAAAAGAGAATCCAAAAGTGATAGTCTGTTGCAGCAAATCAACAATTTATTGAATTTTTCTGTTAGATCTTGGCAACACAGACAGGCAACTTCTTCTCTTCTTGCTTTACTTAGTTAAGTCTGTTTGGATTGATGGTCAAGAGAGTTAAGTGAGGAGAAAATAAAATCGTGCTTGGTTTGAGAGTAGGGGTTTAGGAGGAAGGGTTAAGTGAGAATTTATTTCACTATCTTTTGTATATTTTTTTAACCCTCCAAATTGGAGGGTTAACAAGTGAGATTGATGGTTTTGTTTAAAAAGTAAATACTCCTTATTTGTTCTATAAAGTATCATAATTTTTTCTCCATTTTTTTTTTAACATGTTGTTCCGTACCTTCCTAATTTGTGAAGATATTTTGACAAGTTTTAATTAAAATTTCAATCAAATTTAATTTTATGACATATGTAATAAGGTTATTTTGGTAACTATCATATTTTTTATTAATCATTCTCTCACTCAAAACCTCCACCCCACTTAACTCTCCCTCCAATTCAAACAAGATTCTATGTATTGACTCTACTCCCCCTCATTTAACCCCACTTAACTCTGCTTTTTTTTTTTTTCTCCCTCAATCCAAGCAGACCCTTAGGGCTCGTTTGGTTCGCGGAATAGAAGGGAAAGGAAATCAATTTCTTGGCATTTTCTTTCCTTTGGAAAATTATAATTTTTATTGATTTTCATTTTCGATGTTTGGAAATGTCAAAGAATTTGGAAAGAAAAGTGTGTTGGGAACGAAGCGCGAAAACCGTTCCCCCAAACCAGAAAGTCCTGCGAGAGAACCGAGCAAAAGCACACAAACCAAAAACGCCAAACACAATCGCAGACACAAAAATTTTTTGACGTGGAAAACCCTTGTGGAAAAAACCACGGAACGATCGGAGTCCAACCCTGAAGAACCTCCACTAATGGAATAAAGAGAATACACCCTCTACAAGCTCCTCCCGATCCAACACGGATCACCACAACTCATTTGAAAGAAGAAATTTTTTGATTGCGGACTCCGAACACTACAAAAAAAGTGACCTTTGGGGACAACAAAAAAACCGTCTTAAAAACTGCAATTACCGTCCCAACAAATATCTGGGACGGCCTTTGGGACGGGAATGGACGGTCCCATTAGGGTGGCGTGGCAAAAACTTTAGGGACGGATATCGCCGTCCTAATTACTGTTAAAGGACGGTTAGGCAAAACGTCTCAAAAGTTTTCAAATTTATGCTTTTGTGTGACGGTTTATTAATTTGTCCCAAAAAACAAGTTTTTGTAACAGATATATTTCGTCCTAATAAATAAGGGACGGAATTTTAAAAAGTACTGTAATCGTGCGAAAAAACTTAACAATTGTTTAAATTATTATGGAATTACTAATTTCCTGTTTATATATAAAATATATAATTGAATTTTATATACAACAAAAATTCATACAGAACTATTTTATTTAATTGAAAATGCATATGGTAGCCGCAACATTAACAAAGCGTAGCCGCAACATTAACAAAACGATTTCTATAAAACATATTTAAAGGTAATATCCCATTGTTCACAAAATGAAATCCAAGTCTTACATCACTTAGAGTGTTCCCATCAAGTTTTACATCAATAAGCATTCACTTAATTTACAAAATAAAATCTACGACTTTTTACACAAGTCCAAAACATATATATTTGATTTTCCACATACATTGACAAACCGATCCACACATCCATGGCTGCCAGCAGCATTGGCTACCTGGAAACACATGAATAAGCCAGAAATATGGTTAGTTATAAGTAATTGGGACCCTTGGTACATGAATAAGCTAGAAAGTTTTATTTACCAACACCAGCAAATCAAAATTACTATGTCACTTCAAAAAAAAAGCTTGTATTATGAAAACAGGGAATATCAGGGAAGGAAGAATGGACTAGATGTTCAAAGGGTATTTTCTTATTCCTCCTCTCCTATATCATGTGGCCAAATGTCTACTAGTATCTGGGTCTTTCAGGTATAGGTATCTCAGGGCAATATTCTATCAAAACTAAAAAACTCCCATGAGTTTTACATTCATAATCTTCTAGTTATCTACATATTCTGATAATAGAAGGTTAGAGATAGTAGATACATGTTCATACAATCTCATAGACTATGCCAAATTCTTTGAAACATACATTATAAATGTTTGGTTTGATGTACATGGTGGAACTGGTGGACATGTTGCATCAACTCCCCAACTACCGTGGCTATTGTTGCATCCAATGGGCACAACACCACTTAGGCCAACATTTATTACACCATTGCATCTCATTCTTTCTTCGTTCAATGTCATAAAGTCACAAATCAAACAATAGATTTGTATTTATTTACAAGAAAATTTGCAACCAAGCATCCTAATTATATCATTCCAAACAATAGATTAGTAAATCCTGCAATATCATTTACATGCAACCAAACAATGTATTTGCAACACCTACAACAACAAACGTAACATGCAATAGATGTTGCATGGTATTTCCATTTCAGAAAACCAAACAGCCCCTTAGTACTTTTCCAGAAAAGTTGCTTTTAACCTATATGGTGAGAACCAGAAAACTCAGGCACTTGTTCCAAGTACGTATCTGAATATTCTCTTTTTAGATGATATCAATCACATATTACTATGACAATGAAAAAGAATGTGTACAGTTACCTGCTGGAATCATAGGATTCCCCAACATAAAAATGAAGAACCGCTGCAGGAGGATCGCGGGTATCAGTAGGTATATAGCGTCTAACAGTACCAACAACTCGTTCCATAACATCAGGTTCAGCTGCTTACATTTGTAAAATGAAACTATCAACCAGTCTAAACAGAAAAAGGGATACAAACAAACCAACGCCAAATAACAATATAACAAAAAGGACAGGTCCTTAGGTTCAAGTTCAAACCTATGCCAGGCCTTGGGGTTGAAAGTATTGCAACCTCTCCTTCCTTGAAGTTCCACTTGCGTTCATGAGCTGGAAGAACTGTGACATCACACCACCCTGGAATTGATAAGGTAAGATACTTTTAGATACAATGTTAAAAACTAAGGTATGAAAGGGGTAGCTACAAATTATATTCCTGCTGCAACATAGCAACAACGTTTAAGATGGATGAAGGCCATATAAATGCATAGTATTAGGAGTGAAAACAGGGAATATCAGGGAAGGAAGAATGGACTATAATAAGAAAAACCAAACTCATGGATGATTAAATTGCTTTTGGATCATAGCCAGTAAGAAAATAACAGATAAAGAATGTTTGGCAGACTTATACAAATATTTAACATTATGTGGAAAGAGGAATTGAGGAAATAGTACCATGTACTAACCCACCAAAAGTAGCAGCAACATTGTTCCCTCATAGAACATGCACTGTCGCAGAAACCATACATTAGGTTGGGCTGTGGAAAACAAACATGCAAGTTTTGTAGGATATTGCAAAAATTCAGTGGTAATTACGTTCTTCCATTAACCTCTAAAAGAGTGCAAAATAGCAATTCTAAGCATATCTTACCATTCCAGGATATTTAGTAGCCATACACATTGCACTAACGCAAATAAAGCATGAGACGACATGATGCAAACACGACAGGATACAGCACGACTTTAGTGTCTCCTAGTGAATGTTAGAGTGACTGGTGTCAGACATGCAAAAGATGTCGAAACAACAAGACACCAGTTCTGGGGCATCCATGATACGCAAAAGACGAGAGATCCCGTTACAACAATTTTCAGGTTAACTTGAGGAGCTACCACAAAGACCAGTATGGGTGATATATTGATGATCATGTATAAATATTATATACAACCAACCCTTGCACATATCATACAAGGCACAGAAAAGTTCAAAATAATATGCACTATATCACCAACTTGAAATGAAAAAGGATGTACTACATCTCTAGACAAGATGATTCACTTTCTCATGTTTCCATATTGCTTTACTTTCTCATGTTTTCCACATTGCTAATAGTAGGCATCACATGGATACGAACATAACAGCCAGTAAAGTATACTGCTTGTTTCAATTCACATGAAGTGTGGGGTTTGAACTTTGAAGGCATAAGTTGACAAAAGAATGATAATAGCTTGTGTATTGAACACCTTCAAATCTAAAAAGCAACAGGCATCAACAAAAAAGTCTATGCGGCTTCAAGAACAGACTGCTTGAAGGAAGATTTTGAAATTGTTTTCTTCTTCTATTTGTTGGACATGTGAACTAAGATGTAAGAAGATATAGTGATCAAGTTGTCTACTAGTCAATGGGACAAGTATCAGCCAAATAAAATTATTACAGACACGAAAATATGCCATTATATTTCAATCAAGAAACTAAAGAATCAATAATTGTATAGTAGGTATCGATTTTTTATCATTGGTATGTGCCCATTATTTTGATCCTTAAAAGTTCTGCCACAGTAAATAAAATCTGAACCAGAGATGCAGTACTCTTTCACTTGTTCACCAGCATATTTGAATACCATGAGAAGTAAACCAAACTATTCCGTTTGAATACCATGAGAAGTAAACCAAACTATTCCGTTTGAATACCATGAGAAGAAAACCAAACTATTCCGATCTAAATTGACGTCTAACATGAACAATAAAGAAGACTAGAAGGGAGTACCTCTTTCCCGCCTTTCCACAAGTTTTACATAAACTGCTATGTGTGCATCCTTAGAATTTTCAATGTTCTCTTCCCAAGTGCTGTACAGCTGTGCTCTACATTCCTCAAAGAGAAGAGGCTCAAAGACTCTTTTATACTCTTCAACACATTCAAAACTTCCAGGAACACGCTGCAGCTCTGTCTCCTCTGAAAGTTGGCAGATAATTGTATGTCACAACTCAGTAAAGAGTAGGAAGTATTACTTGAAAAGATGGCATTGAAGAGATTTTAAAGAAAAGACATGTAAACTGCTTATAAGAAAGATAAACCAGAATTACATTCTCATGAAAGAGGAAAGCACATATGCTTGTAGTTTTTAAAATCAGCTAATATAGAAATAAGCAAATGTGGACAGTTGCACTAACAATCTCTAAATAGAATACTGGCTTGTTCATTTTCTTTGTTGCAAGTAAAAAACACTTTTCTCATCCACTAATGATTCATTCTGGGAGTCTATAGTTTGTTATTCAAATTGCATTTTCTTTGGCATTAATCTTCTATGACAATTCTACAAATACTTCCACTCTCTAAGATTCTTCTATGAAGATTATATCCCTTGCATTCCACAATGTACAATATACCAACAGCATTCACTAGCAGTGTTTTCTCCAACTGGCAGCATATTGGTTGAACTCTGTTTCAAAATTCCTAGGCTCCCTTTGTTTCCCTTTTCTCCCTTTGTTTCCCTTTGTTTCGTAGTTCTAGCAGCTCCAATTAACTGATATCCTATCACTCATAGTTGTCTTGAGAAACTATAATACCAACCCCATAATAAGAAATCTTGAAAGCAGAGACATGCCCACAACGTTAATTGAGAAACTATAATACCAACCCCATAATATAAAAAAGTGAGAGAGAAAGTAGAAGTTAGGAAACCTATAAACGTCTTGAAAATAAAAAGGCACATCAATTAGAGAAAGGATAAAAGCACACATGTTGACTGAGGCACAATAAATCAGCAACCCTCTTTAAGGTAATCATTGAATAATAATTGGACACTACCAAGATATTATGGAAAAGTGACACACTGATGCCAATCATAGCTTACAAGCTAAAAATATAAGAAATATAAAGAGAGACTTACTTTACATGTTCACTGATTCTTTGTTTCAGACCATCTGCTGCCTTCTAAACGCGTCCTTAAACATCTCCCAAAGACTTGTCTACTCAATCAACTCTATGGTAACAAGCTGCTTCAACAAAAATTGAAAAGCCCATCCAACAATAGATAAATGTTAACATGCATATATCAAACATCAGACCAATGTACTATATAAGTATCTTCCTTTTTTGCGGAAAATTACATAGCAATTGTATAGAGTGGCCAATCTTTTACTTCTACATCTAGAAATAGTACAATAGGTGCATGATGATGAACTTAACTGCAGAATATGATTAGGAAGACAAATTTGTACTGGACAGAGATAGTAATTGCAGAATATGATTCAGAAAAGAGAAAAGAGATGTTTCCCCAAATTCAAAGGACTAAAAAAGTTTTAATGAATAAACTTATTAGAAAGCAAAAAAGTTTGATGTTCAATTGATGGGTAGAAGCTTTCATATGGTCCAACAAAAGCTTGACAGATTCTTGTTTCTTCAAATAGGAGGCTTAATTTCCATTATCTTCGTGTTTGGGGCTTGCCATGGTTATCTCGGTCCATTGACCTATTGTGCTTAATTCACTAGGGAGACAACTATTAGAAGGTCTCTCTTTCGATTTAAGAAATTTTGGTTACAAGAAGAATCATTCACATATTTAGTTTCGGTGTGGTGGCCAGAATGTCCTAATGGAAAAATGCATCTCATACCATTGTCAAGAAACTGAAATATATATCGGAAAGAATTGCAAGGACTGGTTCAGAAGATACTTTGGTACATCATAGAGAAAAAAAAACTTAATACACTGAAACAAATCTCAAGCCTAGATGTAATTGAGGAAGAAGGAAGATTTAACATCAATTACAAACAGATGATGAATGACTGCAGGAAAGATTTACGAATTTACAACCAATAGGGGAAACTTATTGGAGGCACATATAGAGATCAATGGATAGTAGAGGGAGATGACAACACTACTTTTTTGTTTCCCATTTTGTTGCTATTGGAAGAAGAAGGTTCAACAAGATTACATCAATCTTTTATGAGAATCTGGACTACACAGAGCATTATGACATTTGTGATGCAGTTTGATAATCATTTCAGTAATATATATTTAACAAAGTTGAGAACATAACCTGTTATGTGATTGGAACAGATTGTACAACACATATTGACTGTGGACCTGGTGATCCGGAGCACCCTTTCTCTAAGGAGGAAATCAAGCAAGCAGCCTTTGAATTTAGACCAATTAGTCTTCTCAATTAATTCAGTTTATAGAATCCTCACTAAATTGTCAACAAATAGATTGAGACAGGAAGATTGAAATGTTAGTCGATTTCAAACAATCAACCTTCAATGTTTTCGCGGCACAAGAAGTAATCTCTAATTGATTTTGATTCTGTTCATTGAGAGTTCATGAAGAAGCATAGATTAGAGGATTTGGGTGGAGATTCAAATCATGGGTTGCTAATGCATTGAAAGATAGTTGTTTCTATGCTTTACTTAATGGCATCACCCAAATCCTTGGCGAAACCTTCCGAGTCCCTTGGACTCCTATGAGCTTCAAGCTCGGTCTTGGCCTGGAACTCAAGCCTAAATTTAGTCCCTCTCATGGCTTGGAGCCTAGCCGCGACTTCGGTCTCCTTGGTGCAAGTCCCGGCCCCCATCTCAGTCGCCACTTCCAATTAGGGTTTTTTTTCAGAAGGGGAGGAGGAGGAAGAAGAAAAAAAAAGAGGAGGGGGAGAGAGCTCCGGCGGCGAGGAGGCTTACATCGGCGCAAAGGCGAAGCGGCTTTGGCCAGCCCGGATGTTCCTGAAGGGGCGGATGCGACTGCAAAAATTGATGGAGGCACCAGGGGCCAACCGGCGACGCTTGGCGGTGGCGCGATGTCCGTGCAGGTCGGTAGAGGCTCGACATGCTAGAAGCGGTCGGTGGCCCGGTTCGGCGAGGTGGTCCGCGCCCGCGTTGAGGCTTCTCCGACGCGCCCAGATTTGGGGAAATATGAGAGGAAAAAGAGGAAGAAAGAGTAGAAAAATGGGAAAAGTGGGACATGAATGGTGTGGATTCATTCTGGAGATCTAATGGTTAGGAGTAAGGGAAAAAATATTTCCAAAAAATTTGGTTTAGACCGCCAAATAATTGTCATTCCCGCTGAGATTATTTGAGACGGTCTCAAAATTTATTTGGAACGAAAAATATTAATAGTCCCAAATAAGAGGTCTATCTTCCAATCTGTCACCAATAAATTTGTTTTTTGTTACAAAAAAATATAGCAGTCCTAAATAATAATTTTTTAGGACGTTTAAAACTAGCGTTCCTGAAAGTGTTGTCCCAAAAGCCAACTTTTTTTGCAGTGGAAGAACAAGAGATGCCGAAAAATTATTCGAAGCAATCTCTCCTTCACAATAGTCCTTAATCCTCTCTCTCTCAAAGATTGTAAAGCACTCTTTGTTTTTGAGATAATTTTACAACTAGCATGCATCACCCTTTTATAAGCCCTTGGTAACCCATACGTGGAAGGCCAATATATATGGAAACTTTCAATATAAATCAATCATATATTTAATGAAAATCCAATCATAATTAGCTTACCATAACTGGAAACCCAATAATATGGAAAGCTACTATATGAAGGGTCCAATCATAAATATATAATCAAAATAAATATGGAAATCCAATCATATATTTCCTTAACATATATGTACCAAAATAAAATTCATGCACTCCCCAAGCTTCTCCGACACACGGATGGCGCTCGTCGCTTTCCGGGGTATTCTCCGCATAGGTGGGAACCCCACCTACTCCAACAAATCTCTCCCTTCACAACTATGTGGAGGAGGTCATTATTCCGACGATCTGCCTGCAGTACTCAAACTTCTCCCTCGGAAGAACCTTCGTGAGCATGTCCGCTCCATTGTCATCAGTATGAACCTTCTCAAGCGTCGTATCCTTCTTCTCAACCACATCCCGTATCCAATGATACCGAGTCTCGATGTGCTTGGACCGACTATGAAATGTCTGGTTCTTCACAAGGTGAATAGCACTTTGACTGTCGCAAATCAAAGTATACTGCTCTTGCTTCAGTCCTATTTCCTGCAGCAGCTTCTTCATCCACAGCAACTCCTTACAAGCCTCCGTCGCCGCAATGTACTCTGCCTCTGTCATCGACAAAGCAACACACTTCTGCAACCGCGACTGCCACGATACCGCTCCTCCAGCAAACATCATCACATAGCCCGAAGTCGATCGCCTCGTGTCTACATCTCCAGCCATATCAGCGTCAGTATACCCAACCAGCTTCGGCTCGTCACCACCAAAAGAAAGTCTCCAATCGGCAGTGCCCTGAAGGTATCGTAGAATCCACTTAACCGCACTCCAATGTACCCTTCCAGGATTTGAAAGGTACCTGCTAACTGTGCCAACTGCATGAGCGATGTCTGGCCTCGTACACATCATAGCATACATAAGACTTCCCACAGCTGAGGCATATGAAACCCGCTCCATATCTTCCTTTTCGTCCTCGGTAGATGGACACTGCTCCTCAGTGAGCTTAAAGTGAGCCGCAAGGGGGCAACTCACTTTCTTCGATCCGTCCATACCGAAACGCTGAAGTATCCGGTGAATGTACTTCTTTTGGGACAAATGTAGCAGCTTGGACTCTCTCTCTCGGCTGATCTCTATCCCAAGAATAGTCTTCGCTGCGCCCAAATCCTTCATAGAGAAGGCCGCGCCCAGTTGGCGCTTCAACTCCGCTATCCTAGTGGCATTCCGATCCACTAATAGCATATCATCTACATAGAGCAATAAAATAATGAAATCATCCTCGGCAAAATACCTCACAAATGTATAATGGTCCGACGTCGTCCATGTATAACCATGCTCCCCCATAAACGACTCGAACTTCCTGTACCACTGCCTCGGAGCCTGCTTCAGACCATACAAGCTCTTTCTCAACCGGCAGACCAAATGTGACTTACCCTTCTCACAGAATCTCTCTGGCTGCTCCATGTACAACTCCTCCTCAAGATCACCGTGGAGGAATGCCGTTTTCACGTCCATCTGCTCGACCTCCAAGTCGAGACTGGCTGCTAATGCTAGCACCACCCGAATAGACGAATGCTTGACGACAGGCGAAAAAATCTCATCATAATCCACGCCTTTCCGCTGACCGTAGCCTTTGACTACCAGCCTCGCTTTGTATCGAGGGCGCGTAGCATCATCCGTCTGCTTCACTCTAAACACCCATCGATTCTTCAAAGCCTTCTTGCCCTTTGGCAACCGCACCAGCTCATAAGTGGAATTAGTGTGCAAGAAACTCATCTCCTCCTGCATGGCCTCCATCCACTCATGTCTGTGTTCGTCTTCCATAGCCTCTGTAAAGCTTTCGGGCTCTCCCTCGTCAGTCAATAGCACATACTCATCCAGTGAGTATCTCGTAGATGGTCGACGATCTCCGTCGCTCCTTCTCAGTAGAGCCACTGGTGCTGGCTGTATACCAACAGCCTCCTTCCCTTCAGGAACTGCCTCTCCGGCATGCTCATCCTCCTGAGGGACACCCTGACCACCATCAGCAGGCTGATAATCAAGGTTGGGAGCAACTCTATGTACTGGATGCCCCATAATGGGATCCTATGCGATGTCATCTGGAAACTGCTCTGTCACTCCCCGATCCTGGAATACGTATTATAATACGTATACCGACAAATTGTATTTATCTTGTATTTATACTATATTTATTATGCTGTCTTTCTTCATGCATTTCCCAAAATATTCGACAAAATATTATTTCCTAATTTATTTTCTGCATTTGGGCCTACAGTTTTGGCTCATTTGGGTAACCTATTCTTGGTTCACCAATGGTTCATCATGAACCCATGGGTCCAAGATCTATATATATAACTCATCTCATTCTCTCTCCTCTCATTTACTTCCTCTCATTTATTTCCTCCACCAACCAAATATTTCCTCCATCAACCAAGGCAAGTACCAACTTGCTCAAGAGATGGATCCATAATTTGTCAATGATTTCTTACAAAACTATTTGCCAAAACATGTTCTTCTCCTTAACCTATACTAGTTTAGAACTTAGAAGTTTCCATTTTGAAGCTTTGATTTTTGTAGATCTAGGTTTACTTTATTTTCGGATTTCTTGGGTTTTGATCTACTTAATCTTGTTATTTCCTAGTTTTGATGGTTCCATGTTGTAAAGAATCTCGTTCTACCCCATTTTGACCTAAAGGAGTTCCGATTTGGGCTCCGGATGAAGGTTTTGTGTAGTTTGGAAGCCATGGTTGCTTGGCTCCTCTTCTCGGACAAGTGGAGAAGAAGAGCAGTACTTGACCGCATGAATCCTCATGCGACAAGTCTCTGGCCGCATGGCCTTTCCAGCTGCATGAGACTCGTTCGAGCTCAGCCGCATGGAAAGTCCTTCCTAGCCGCATAAGACTTGCTTAAGTACTTGACCGCATGAATCTTCATGCGGCAAGTAATTGAGCCGCATAGCCTTGTTCAGACTCAGCCGCATGAGCCCCTGTTATCTTGAGTCGCATGGACTTCATGCGGCTAGCTTTGAGCCGCATGAGTTCTTTTGCACCCAGCCGCATATGCGCTACTGTTTTGGGCCGCATAAGGCCCATCCATCATCCAGCCGCATATGTATCGCCCATGCTCAGCCGCATAAGACTTCGTCTGATCATAGCCGCATATGATGTTGAACCCCGGCCGCCTGGCGATTGCTCCCTTCGCAGCCGCATAAGCTGACACCCCTTCGTCCGCATGAACCCGCCTTTCCAGCCGCATGCGCCTTGGGCTCCCTGAGCCGCATGAGCGTGCAGTCCCAGCCGCATGAACCTGTATTGACCCAGCCGCATGGACTCACTCCCCTTGAGCCGCATGGACTTTTGTGCCCTATCTGGTTACCTTATTATTATTATTATTATTATTATATATATATATTATATGTCCATTTTATATCCTTACGCCTTTTGTCCCGAGCATGATATGAGCACTAATGTGACCCCGGAGAACAAAGTATTCCTTCCTGATACATGTACCTGAATGTCCCAGTTCTTGTTCATGCTCGACAAATGACTCGTAACTCCACGTGGCGTATTTGCAATGATGCATTACACTAAGGAGGGTAGAACATGTTGACATACTGATTGACATAGATCCTCTTTGGGGTACTCGTACTAAAGTACGACTTTAGGAGGATAATCATGCAGGCCACAGCATGAAAGTCCAAGATTTCACCTAGGGTTAAATTAGGCAACTAAATATACTAGATACATGGGGAGGGCAAAATTCCGAGATCGTGTTACACCAGCCGCCTTGAGATACTGTCTTGACGCGCCGGCTGGTCTCCACGGATACTGTGTCATCTGCAACGAGTGGATGACTGTATCCGATTAATTCCTGCTATATATTATATGTTTTAGCAAGGTGGCCTTACGAGGGACCTGTGCTCAATCATACATGTCTACGCGAACCCCTGGGTTGGCTAGCCTTGCTGGAAAGATACGATCTGAGGATTCCTATTAACATGATGCGAGGATAACCTCGTCCCACTAGAAACTCGTAGACATGATTGGCCGTGAAAACGACTTGCTTGTATCCTATTGCCTTCCGTGAATAACTGAGGGAAGCGGACTGTCATGGTACGTGATCCAACCCATGTTCTTGTTTGATTGTTGGGTTGGTTATCGTACTATGATAGGCTGTGGACCGAAGTTATAAACGGAATACTATTTCTGGTTGTGATGTGCTACTTCTGTGAATGACTGAGGAACATGGTCTATCTCGGTACATGATCCAATCCATCTTCTTATCTGATTGTTGGATTGGTTATTGTGCTGCGATAGGCTATCGACCGAAGCCACGATCAGGAGATTTTATTGTTTATATCTTTTTTTAACTTATGTGAAAGTTATAGAGTACGACACGTCCCGACTCCATGCGGCACCTTTTGTCCTTGTTTGGTTGTAAGGGTGCCATATGGGTTCGAGGATGTTGCGCCACCCTATAATAGTAGCATAAGTATTACTATTATCAATCATTCTATTTAACTGGGTTTTTAAATCTTAACTCTTGTGCCCCTTTGGCGGTACTTGCTATTCGGGGCTGACCCCGCTGGTTTTGTTTGGCCAGATCTCGTAGCAGAGCCAGAGGACACTATCTTCCTCCCTGACATCCATGGTGCATACTAGGAGCATGGCAGTTCGGGGACTCGAGTGGGTTTCTTCTCCACCACTCCTGCTTATACTTTTGCGGCGTTTAGCCACCGGCACCTGTTAGCCGGATTACTCGATATTTTGGTGTCAGTACTTAATTGTAATTAAACAGACTGCAGCTGTGTATAATTTTGTACTCCTGACTCTCTGAGATAGCTAAATTATAAAGCTAGTCTCTCATGACCATTTCGATGAAGCGTCGGGGACGCCTTACTGCTTTATCTTTAATGTTCATTTAATTGCTGATGTGATTTGATTGATTGAGACATAGAACTCTGTGGGACCATAGGTGTCACGACCCGTTACCCAAATAGTTGGGCCGGGCCGAGCCATGTCCAGCCTACGCTTGGTTAAAGCGCAGTAAGCTGTTCTAAGAATAGACAATAAATGATCTAAGCTACTAACAGTTCTAAAATCACATTTAAAGTTCATCACAATACAGCATCTATAAGCGAAGGTAAATAAGTACAGACTTAATAATACATATCCAAAGTATCTAACTGGAGACAAAGTCCAGTATCCAAATATAAGTACAGACCAAAATCTAAGTCTCAAAACACATGAAAATAACTAAGCAAGGTTCCCCGCTGGGGCCTCTTCTGGAGCTAAGGCCAGGTCCTCAATGCAGTACCATAATATGTAACATATAGCAATTCCTTCTCGAAAAGTATACCTACAACGTTATCCTGTCAGGACGGGAGCAAGTACAACCTCTACAACTAAAGTACTAAACATATAATGAAAGAGATGTACAACAAGAAACATGGTGTGATAAGTCTATAAAATAGGAAATACTGGAAAACATGGCCTCATGGTACAACTGGGATCACAGTATCATAGTAATATAGGAAACATGGCATATCATGGTTTAATTGGTTCTTTTTGGAAATGACAACATATAGTTTAAAAGTTTAAAACTGTAGTATGTACGTGAATCGGTCAATAGGTGAATAGGATGTACAGTGGTACATATCAATTTTCTGATGTGCACATACGTACACATAACGGCATCGGTGTATATCCATACACAAACGCGGGGCCAGAACATACGGCAAGGTCACATATAAAATGGCACCGAGCGCGGTAAGTACATACGGAGAAGGGGGTCATGTTCACGTACAATACTAACAGTTTTCCTTTAACCCGTTATTTAAACATGTGAGAGATACGAGAACAGTAAAAACATGTGGGAGATACGAGAACGATATAAAGTATGTGAGAGATACTAGGAGCAGTATAAACATAGCAGGTACTGGGAGCAGTATAAAACATGTGAATACTCAGAGCAGTATAAAGCATAGTGAAACATGTACCGAGAACCAGTATGAAACATGTGAAGATATAAGAACTGTCCTAAGCATGGTAGGGACCAAATTAATGTAACATGTTAAGATTTATCTTGCAGTTATTCAGAAAGCAATATTTTACCAGGGTTAATACATGTTCTAGCATTAAAAGACAGTAAATGAGTGTGTAGATGTACTTGCCTCGAGCAAAGCAAGAATACTAGTACGAAGATATAGATGTCCGGTATCCTGTCAATAGTGATATACAACTCAGTTCTAAGCTAGGATCAACAATATACTAGTGGTGTGACACGACTCCTAACTGGATACTAGCCAAGTGGGGACCTAGCATAAAAGTCTAATGTGAAGTGCCACTATACACAAACTAACTCTCTAGGGTCTTTACACTAGTGCGGGGTGAGGTCCAATACTATAACAACTCAAATTAACGCAAAACTTGCAAGTTGTAACTACTCAATAAATAAATCAAACGGTACACTAAGTTCCAACAATTTTAGAGATAGACAAAAAGCTTAAATATATATAAAATAAAGTACCAAAATAATCTTTGTTAATTATAGAAATTTATACTAATTTTTCTAGGATTTATAAACCCTCATAAATATTTATTAAAAATCAGCAAACATAAATATACTGAAAATGAGTTCTGTTTTCCTATTTTTATAAAATACCAAAAGCACTTAATAAATACTAGAAAAATTATAATAAATTAGCTAAATTAACATAATATTTAAATACAATTTTTTCCAGATTTTTACAGTAATTAAAATATATATAAAAATTCAAAACCAGAACAATATCTGGAAAAATAATTAATTATAAATTAAGGATAATACATAATCAAAATCTACAGATGTTGTCGGATGATAAAATAAATATCACCAACGTGTCCAGAACGGTCAAATCAGCTAGGATAGCCTACCCATAAGTCCAATTTGGACACAGGGGCAAAACGGTAATTTCGGGTCAAAATGATGTCCGCCGTTGGACACACTTTGCACCGAAAAACGTGTCAGGATAGAAGTCTACAAAACCTAGCAAATTATATGTCCACGAATCCAGAATGATGATACGAACCCAACGGTATGTCCGAAATAGGATTCCGATGTGCCGATCTCAAAATGATACGTTGACGCGACACTTGGTATCCGGTTTGCACGGAAATGCGTGCCGGAGCAAATGTCTTCAAAATTCAGCAAATTATATGTCAACGAGTCCAGAATGACGATACGAACTCAACGGTATATCCGGAATTGGATTCCGATGAGCCGATCTCAAAGTGACCCGTTGACTCGAAAAGTGGAACCCGCTTTGCACCGAAATGCGTGCCAGGGCCCACGTTCTACAAATCAAGCAAATTTTATATGAAAACATGCCAGAACGATGCCACGAGTCTACTGGTCGTGTCAGAAATTGAATCCGGAGTCCCGGGTTCAAAAATGGAATTTAACAAGTGCAATTTAAAGAATTCGGACGATCAACTTTGGCGTCGAATTCGACCAACCGAACGTGCTTAAAATGAAACGAAATCTAAATGAGACAGGAAGATGGTTATACCAGCTGCGCACAGGAACTGGTAGCACGCCAACCGGAGCTGCGACGACGAAGATACGAACCCGCGAAGTTGGCATCACGAAACTGTCCAAAAACAGTTTAATTTAAAACGTCAACTTGGTGGCCAGTTTTGAGGTATCAAACGATAAAATTAACGGACGAAAATTGACAGGAGTGAAGATGGATATACCGAGATTGCGACGGAGCAAAGAAATCGCCGATCCAACGGTCGGATTTCTCGAAAAATGTACGCGAAGTCGCTGCGACGAAGCGCTATTTCTGAGTTCAAAACTCGCGCGCGCCGACGGGATCTCGTGCGAAACGCACGAATCGACTATACGTCGCGCCGGGGAGGGAGGCGATGGCCCATGGGGGTTCGCCGGAGGTCGCTGGACGGGGGGGGAGGGGTCACCGGGGTGGCGGTGGTTGGCCGCGCGACGATCGCCGGTGCGCGTGGCCGTGCGCTCGTGGCCGCGCGCACACTGCTGCGCAGCGGCTGCTGCCTGCTGCAGCTGCGGCTGCTGTTGTGCTCGCGCGCGGTGCGGCGGCTGCGACGATGGCCGGCGGTGGCTGCGGCGGCATGTGGTGGTGGTGACGGGGGTGGTTAATGGTGGTGGAGGTGATGATAATGGTGGTTGGTGGTGGTGCATGGTGGTGGAGATGCATGGTGATGATGGTGGTGAGTATGATGGTGATGAAGTGGTGGAGAGTAGGAGGAGGAGAGGGAGGAGCTCGGCCAGGGAGGAGGAGGAGGTCGGCCGGCCATGGCTGGGATGGTGGTCGGCTGAGTGTAGGGAGGAGTGTGTGTGTGTGTTTGAGTTTAAAGAGAGAGGAGTGGGTTCTATTATTGTGTGTGTGTGTAATATAATAGAAGGAGTGAGAGAGAGAGAGAGGGAAATTATTGAATGAGGGAGAGTGAGGTCGGTTGGGGAGGGGGAGAGTGCTGTGAGGTGGAGGGGGTGAGGTGGTGTGTGTAGGTGTTAGGAGAGAGAGTGATGGATATATAATATATATATATATATATATATATATATATATATATATATATATATATATATATATATATATATATATATATATATATATATATATATATATATATATATATATATATATGTATGTATATATATATATAAGATATTTCTAGATATTAACTAAAGTAGAGGAAGGAAGAGATATTTTCAAAAATAGGAAAAATAGGAAAATTAAACGGGATATTTGAGCAGTCATGAGAGGGCAACATGGAGCTTGGGCTCGGGTTCGGTCGAACCGGGTCGGGTCAAAATCGGACAGAGTGCAATAATTGAATTAAATACGTATTTATGAACATGGGTAAATAAATAATATACGGGGACTCCAATAAATGGGACACAAGTTTCATGTGGGTAGTAGGCTTCATATGGGCCACGTCCATACTTTGGGTCGACTAGGTTGGATCGATGTCGGGTCCCGAAATTAAATTGGAAATTAAATCAGGTTTCACGGTAGATAATTAATCGGCCTAAATTGACCCGGAAGTTGTGCGAAGAAAATGGAGCACAAAATGGAGTGTCTTAGTGGGACACGAAGGTCATGGGGGAAGAGCGTCTCGAGTAGATCATTCATGAGAAGTTGGTTCCGAGAAAATGATTGGTCTGGTGCTCCTAAATTAAAAGCCACGGCGACGTGCAAACGAAGATCAAAAATAAAAGTGGAAATAATTATTCAATGATTAATTGGTCTAAGTTGACCCGAAGTTGCGCGATACAAAAAGAGCACAAGGAAACGAGTTCAAGTGGGACAGGATATATCAAAACGAAGATAATCTTGTCTACTTCAAAACCCATGAAGAGAGTTTACAGAGATTGGTATCCCTGACGCTCCAGAAGTCAAAGCTACGGAAAGGTACATTAATGATCTAAACAATTAAATAATAATATTTATCGAAAATAATTCATTAAGAAAAATAAAAATAAACCCCTGAAATTCAGGGGGCTTACATCCTACCCACCTTACAAAAATTTCGTCCTCGAAATTAAAAATCATCCAATAGGTCAAACTATAACATGTAGCTGCTCTGGCTACGATACTCAAACTGCTACCCTTGTAATCATCTCTTCTGTTTCTCTTTACAATCTTTTTGGTTCAGGTTCAACAAAGTCCTTCTATCATAAACTACGTCATATATCCTTTAGGATCTTCCATACTAACATGAAACCTTTATGTATACTCTAAACTATAGATTATTCTCCGGGTATGTCTATAAGCCTATAATGCTTAATCATCAATCATATTTCCAACCTTAATTGTAAATACTGGATTTCCTTATCGTATCCTAAGTATCCATATTCTATCAATCCACAGTTCCTTAGTATCATTTATCGTCAATCCCTTCCTACAGTTTCTCCTTGAAATCATACGTTCGATTCTTATTCTTGGCGTAGAGCCTCTTTCTTTTTACTCAACAAGTCCTCCGAATATAAATCCTCGATTTCAAAACTCCCGATTTATTAATTACCAATGTACATATGTCTTTGTCTTGTTCCATGTCTTTTTAACTGATATCTTCCCGATCTCGTATGCAATATTATATCCCATTCTAACTCATTATATACCATTCCACATATCGATCTACCCTCTAATCACATGTAATTAGCTAGAGGTAACCAACCAAAATTCTACAAATGCTAAATCCTCAAACTGCTAAGCACAAGATCCTAATCCTCAATCCATAGTCACAATAATATACTATCTCATTTCTCCATCTTAGATACCCTATCATCAAGTCATACTATCAATACAATCATTCTTAATGGTTTCCAAGTCTACTACAGTCAGTCACTTATACTCGTTCTATAAGCTTAATCTAACCAATCCTTAGGAAAAGTATTTATCACAATCACACAATACATCTATAGTTATACTACAAGATCAGTCAACAAGGTTTGACTATTTCGGTCGTCTATCAAATAGAAGGTAACAAAGCCTAAGACTGGGTCAAGCAATCCATAACAGTGTTCAAACAAGTTAAAGGGTCAAGCAAGACAGGAAAGTTTATTGGAATATCTCCAAGAATGGTACAAAGACAACGAGATTTATAACGAGAAGAATTATCCAAGAGGTTAACGAAGAAGAGTTTAGTCAAGTCATAGGAAAGATGGAACACAAAATAGTTATGTCCAAAAGATAACATGAAAGCGATCCTATTGGAGAGTCCTAGAGAACCTGTAATTCTAGTTGTAGATGTAGATAAAACAGAGTTAATCAAGACGAAGAAGAATGATAATAAAAATTTATTCTTGCTCAATCGATCATAACGAAGTGAACCAAGCTGAGATATGATCTGATAACCATATACGTCTTCCTGAAATCATGTTGCCAGAATTTTCGCCACACCAGTAAGCCTAGATGCAATAAACGATAGAGTCATAACTAAGGTATACTCCCTAAAATCATATTATCTAGAATCCTCACCACGCCAACCGGTATGGCTGCGAGAAAATCTAAATTTTATGAATAGGATAGTATATTCGAAATCAGGCTCTATGTTTTTGTCATACCAGCTAATATGGCTGCGATAAATTCTAAACTCCATAACTAAAGCAGACGTTTACCTTATCAGGATATATAATTCAATCCACAAAATTTATCACGATGCAAGATCAAAGTCAACAACGAAAATCAGAAATCAATTTCAACAATGAATTAAGGAAGAGTAAATGAAAATAAGTGGAAACAGAATTCTAGGTAAGATTAGAGTAAGATCCTCAGGGGTCATCCCAAGGGTACAAACTTGGTCTAAATTATAACATACTGAATTTCAAACAAGATACTAAATACAGTAAACGGTCCTATGCTGTGATGAGTTTTCCTATGTTGCAATCCTAGTAATCCTCTAGGTGTTCTAAATGTTTATCCCTAGTGTTAACAAGTTGTCCTAGATCCTAATTGCAGGCATGCTTGGTACAATAACCTAACCAAACAACTTAAGTCTGGACCTGCATGGGCTGCCAAAAAAACATGTCACGACCCGTTACCCAAATAGTTGGGCCGGGCCGAGCCATGTCCAGCCTACGCTTGGTTTAAAGCGCAGTAAGCTGTTCTAAGAATAGACAATAAATGATCTAAGCTACTAACAGTTCTAAAATCACATTTAAAGTTCATCACAACACAGCATCTATAAGCGAAGGTAAATAAGTACAGACTTAATAATACATATCCAAAGTATCTAACTGGAGACAAAGTCCAGTATCCAAATATAAGTACAGACCAAAATCTAAGTCTCAAAACACATGAAAATAACTAAGCAAGGTTCCCCGCTGGGGCCTCTTCTGGAGCTAAGGCCAGGTCCTCAATGCAGTACCATAATATGTAACATATAGCAATTTCTTCTCGAAAAGTATACCTACAACGTTATCCTGTCAGGACGGGAGCAAGTACAACCTCTACAACTAAAGTACTGAACATATAATGAAAGAGATGTACAACAAGAAACATGGTGTGATAAGTCTATAAAACAGAAAATACTGGAAAACATGGCCTCATGGTACAACTGGGATCACAGTATCATAGTAATGTAGGAAACATGGCATATCATGGTTTAATTGGTTCTTTTTGGAAATGACAACATATAGTTTAAAAGTTTAAAACTGTAGTATGTACGTGAATCGGTCAATAGGTGAATAGGATGTACAGCGGAACATATCAATTTTCTGATGTGCACATACGTACACATAACGGCATC
The DNA here is from genome assembly GCA_029216955.1 of Iris pallida. Taxonomy (NCBI): domain Eukaryota; kingdom Viridiplantae; phylum Streptophyta; class Magnoliopsida; order Asparagales; family Iridaceae; genus Iris; species Iris pallida. The sequence continues at coordinate 6,364,109 of JANAVB010008799.1, forward strand.
GGTGTATATCCATACACAAACGCGGGGCCAGAACATACGGCAAGGTCACATATAAAATGGCACCGAGCGCGGTAAGTACATACGGAGAAGGGGGTCATGTTCACGTACAATACTAACAGTTTTTCCTTAACCCGTTATTTAAACATGTGAGAGATACGAGAACAGTAAAAACATGTGGGAGATACGAGAACGATATAAAGTATGTGAGAGATACTGGGAGCAGTATAAACATAGCAGGTACTGGGAGCAGTATAAAACATGTGAATACTCAGAGCAGTATAAAGCATAGTGAAACATGTACCGAGAACCAGTATGAAACATGTGAAGATATAAGAACTGTACTAAGCATGGTAGGGACCAAATTAATGTAACATGTTAAGATTTATCTTGCAGTTATTCAGAAAGCAGTATTTTACCAGGGTTAATACATGTTCTAGCATTAAAAGACAGTAAATGAGTGTGTAGATGTACTTGCCTCGAGCAAAGCAAGAATACTAGTACGAAGATATAGATGTCCGGTATCCTGTCAATAGTGATATACAACTCAGTTCTAAGCTAGGATCAACAATATACTAGTGGTGTGACACGACTCCTAACTGGATACTAGCCAAGTGGAGACCTAGCATAAAAGTCTAATGTGAAGTGCCACTATACACAAACTAACTCTCTAGGGTCTTTACACTAGTGCGGGGTGAGGTCCAATACTATAACAACTCAAATCAATGTAAAACTTGCAAGTTGTAACTACTCAATAAATAAATCAAACAGTACACTAAGTTCCAACAATTTTAGAGATAGACAAAAAGCTTAAATATATATAAAATAAAGTACCAAAATAATCCTTGTTAATTATAGAAATTTATACTAATTTTTCTGGGATTTATAAACCCTCATAAATATTTATTAAAAATCAGCAAACATAAATATACTGAAAATGAGTTCTGTTTTCCTATTTTTATAAAATACCAAAAGTACTTAATAAATGCTAGAAAAATTATAATAAATTAGCTAAATTAACATAATATTTAAATACAATTTTTCCCAGATTTTTACAGTAATTAAAATATATATAAAAATTCAAAACCAGAAAGTAACAATATCTGGAAAAATAATTAATTATAAATTAAGGATAATACATAATCAAAATCTACAGATGTTGTCGGATGATAAAATAAAGGAATATTTTGTAAAACCTCCCCTAAATAATGGGCTAATTTGCGAAATACCCCCTAAAGATCTCGAATTGGTAAAACTCCCTTTCCGTCAAGACGCTGTTTGATTTTGGGTGACGTGGCAATCCGTGTGTGTTATTAAGTAAAAAAATAAAAGTTAGACGAAAATACCCCTTGCCGTGTCCATCTGCCTCGCCGTACTCGTCGGTCTCCTCGCCGGCTGGGCCTGGCGCCCCCGCTGGGCCCTCGACGCCATCTCCGCCGCCAAAGTCACCTCCTTTGCCAGGGACGCCGGAGTGGACGGGGCTGCAGAAGAGCTGACGGCGGAGGCTGCGGCCGAGAGCGACGGACTGGCGGTGACGGCGGAGGACTTCGAGCACCTCTGCCAGCTGGTCCAGGTCCGCGACGACGGGCCAGAGTGGCAGCCGATGATGGAGAAGTCGATGGCCGGCTACAGCTACAGGGCTTGGAAGAGGGAACCCGAGGTTAGGACTTGTGTTGACTCTAAGTGAGGAAGTTTGTATTTTTGAGTGCTTTGGTCTTGTACATGTCTGGTTTAAATTTTCGTGTCGGGATTGTGCAGAAGGGACCGCCGGAGTACCGGAGCAGCACCACATTCGACGCCGCGGCGCCGGATGTCGTCAGGAGCTTCTTCTGGGACGACGAGTTCCGGCTCAAGAATAGGTGGGACGACATGCTGCTCCAGCACGACACGCTGGAGGAGTGCGAGAAGACAGGGACGATGGTGGTCCGTTGGGTCCGGAAGGTGAGAAAACAGAACTCGTTGGTGGAAGCGACGTTGCTTCTTTGTTAGTCTCGGCTCTCGTTTGCTTACGTTTCGTTTGCATTCTACGCAGTTTCCATTCTTCTGCAGCGACAGGGAGTACATCATTGGCCGTCGGATTTGGGAAGTGGACGGAGCATATTACTGCGTGACGAAGGTTATATTTGTCTTGCATTGGTTTTACGCAACTATGATCATAAGACCTGTGTTGATTTTACTTCGAGTTCTTGTGCCGATAGTGAGATGAAGATCATAAGACCTGTGTTAAGCTTATATGAACATTGCTCGTTTATTATTTGGAATTATGTATGTGCACGCCATCGTACATGATAAATACGGTTGTTACTTAGTGTATAGCTTCTTATCCTCTTAATCCACACCCTTCTATGCATTGTTTCTCAGATTTTTTTCCCTCAAATCATTTCCTTAAAGTTCAACGATTAGTTGGCAATCGGCTCTTATATCAAGTCAACCACACTACTAATTCCCTTAACTAACTTATTCGTTGTACAATCTATAGGTGATCTTCAGTGGATTGTACATTTGAAGTCAAAAGTGCCACACATTTGATGTTATCTGAGCTTATTGAGAAATCCTATTTCGATGTCCTGAAAAACTTTCTACTCTTCTACTAGATCTCCAGATTTCGACAAAGAAATCTATAGTGGTCATCACTAAAACTGGATCTCCGAGAGAGTATTAGATTTTGATTACGGAGTTCGAATACTATCCTTTGATTCCACAAGCCAGTAACACCTACTAAGAAATGCATCAAGAAAAGAGTTGTAACCAATCTGATCACTTTCATCAATCTCATCACTTTCATCACTCGATTTCTGCAAATTTAGAAATTAAAAATTAGTGTTTCCTCCTAACTGTAAATATAATAATTTGTGTTTCCTCCTTACTGTAAATATAATAATTTGTGTTTCCTCCTTTAATGGCAGAAATTACCTCTCGGCCGCAGCCTCCGCCGTCAGCTCTTCTGCAGCCCCGTCCACTCCGGCGTCCCTGGCAAAGGAGGCGACTTTGGCGGCGGAGACGACGTCGAGGGCCCAGCGGGGGCGCCAGGCCCAGCCGGCGAGGAGACCGACGAGTACGGCGAGGCAGATGGGCGCGGCAAGGGGTATTTTCGTCTAACTTTTATTTTTTTACTTAATAACACACACGGATTGCCACGTCACCCAAAATCAAACAGCGTCTTGACGGAAAGGGGGTTTTACCAATTCGAGATCTTTAGGGGGTATTTCGCAAATTAGCCCATTATTTAGGGGAGGTTTTACAAAATATCCCTAAAATAAATATCACCAACGTGTCCAGAACGGTCAAATCAGCTAGGATAGCCAACCCATAAGTCCAATTTGGACACAGGGGCAAAACGGTAATTTCGGGTCAAAATGATGTCCGCCGTTGGACACACTTTGCACCGAAAAACGTGTCAGGATAGAAGTCTACAAAACCTAGCAAATTATATGTCCACGAATCCAGAATGATGATACGAACCCAACGGTATGTCCGAAATAGGATTTCGATGTGCCGATCTCAAAATGATACGTTGACGCGACACTTGGTATCCGATTTGCACGGAAATACGTGCCGGAGCAAATGTCTTCAAAATTCAGCAAATTATATGTCAACGTGTCCAGAATAACGATACGAACTCAACGGTATATCCGAAATTGGATTCCGATGAGCCGATCTCAAAGTGACCTGTTGACTCAAAAAGTGGGACCTGCTTTGCACCGAAATACGTGCCAGGGCCCACGTTCTCCAAATCAAGCAAATTTTATATGAAAACATGCCAGAACGATGCCACGAGTCTACTGGTGGTGTCAGAAATTGAATCCGGAGTCCCGGGTTCAAAAATAGAATTTAACAAGTGTAATTTAAAGAATTCGGACGACCAACTTTGGCGTCGAATTCGACCAACCGAACGTGCTTAAAATGAAACGAAATCTAAAGGACACATTAAGATGGTTATACCAGCTGCGCACAGGAATTGGTAGCGCGCCAACCGGAGCTGCGACGACGAAGATACGAACCCGCGAAGTTGGCGTCACGAAACTGTCCAAAAACAGTTCAATTTAAAACGTCAACTTGGTGGCCAGTTTTGAGGTATCAAACGATAAAATTAACCGACAAAAATTGACAGGAGTGAAGATGGATATACCGAGATTGCGACGGAGTGAAGAAATTGCCGATCCAACGTTCGGATCTCTCGAAAAACGTGTACGAAGTCGCTACGACGAAGCACTATTTCTGAGTTCAAAACTCGCGCGCGCCGACGGGATCTCGTGCGAAACGCACGAATCGACTATACGTCGCGCCGGGGAGGGAGACGATGGCCCATGGGGGTTCGTCGGAGGTCGCTGGACGGGGGGGGGGGGTCACCGGGGTGGCGGTGGTTGGCCGCGCGGCGATCGCCGGCGCGCGTGGCCGTGCGCGCGTGGCCGCGCGCACACTGCTGCGCTGCGGCTGCTGCCTGCTGCAGCTGCGGCTGCTGTTGCGCTCGCGCACGGCACGACGGCTGCGGCGATGGCCGGCGGTGGCTGCGGCGGCATGTGGTGGTGGTGACGGGGGTGGTTAATGGTGGTGGAGGTGATGATAATGGTGGTTGGTGGTGGTGCATGGTGGTGGAGATGCATGGTGATGATGGTGATGAAGTGGTGGAGAGTAGGAGGAGGAGAGGGAGGAGCTCGGCCAGGGAGGAGGAGGAGGTCGGCCGGCCATGGCTGGGATGGTGGTCGGCTGAGTGTAGGGAGGAGTGTGTGTGTGTTTGAGTTTAAAGAGAGAGGAGTGGGTTCTATTATTGTGTGTGTGTGTGTAATATAATAGAAGGAGTGAGAGAGAGAGAGGGAAATTATTGAATGAGGGAGAGTGAGGTCGGTTGGGGAGGGGGGAGAGTGCTGTGAGGTGGAGGGGGTGAGGTGGTGTGTGTAGGTGTTAGGAGAGAGAGTGATGGATATATATAATATATATATATATATATATATATATGTATATATATATATATATATATATAAGATATTTCTAGATATTAACTAAAGTAGAGGAAGGAAGAGATATTTTCAAAAATAGGAAAAATAGAAAAATTAAACGAGGTATTTGAGCAGTCATGAGAGGGCAACATGGAGCTTGGGCTCGGGTTCGGTCGAACCGGGTCGGGTCAAAATCGGACAGAGTGCAATAATTGAATTAAATACGTATTTATGAACATGGGTAAATAAATAATACGCGGGGACTCCAATAAATGGGACACAAGTTTCATGTGGGTAGTAGGCTTCATATGGGCCACGTCCATACTTTGGGTCGACTAGGTTGGATCGATGTCGGGTCCCGAAATTAAATTGAAAATTAAATCAGGTTTCACGGTAGATAATTAATCGGCCTAAATTGACCCGGAAGTTGTGAGAAGAAAATGAAACACAAAATGGAGTGTCTGAGTGAGACACGAAGGTCATGGAGGAAGAGCGTCTCGAGTAGATCATTCATGAGAAGTTGGTTCCGAGAAAATGATTGGTCTGGTGCTCCTAAATTAAAAGCCACGGCGACGTGCAAACGAAGATCAAAAATAAAAGTGGGAATAATTATTCAATGATTAATTGGTCTAAGTTGACCCGAAGTTGCGCGATACAAAAAGAGCACAAGGGAACGAGTTCAAGTGGGACAGGATATATCAAAACGAAGATAATCTTGTCTACTTCAAAACCCATGAAGAGAGTTTACAGAGATTGGTATCCCTGACGCTCCAGAAGTCAAAGCTACGGAAAGGTACATTAATGATCTAAACAATTAAATAATAATATTTATCGAAAATAATTCATTAAGAAAAATAAAAATAAACCCCTGAAATTCAAGGGGCTTACAATAGGAGACTTGATTGTAGCATGTACCCCCTAGTCTCTCGACAGCCACGATCGTCGTATGACGTTACGTACCTCATATGGAGTAGCTGGCCTAGTCCGTCTCCGTATTTCGGTACTGGGGCGTGACAAGGTTTTAGTGGTGGCCCATGCAGGTCCGATTTTCAGACTTGTGAGGTATTGCGAATTATTAGGAGTCTCAATCAAAACTTGTTCCCCTTGAAATTCTATTTCGAATTCTCTGTCCTTGTCTCGATCTCTAACCTGACTTGCATCCTCGAAATCTTCCTCGTCCGGACTTGATAATCTTATATTCTTCTCTATAGGGGTGCTTCATTCTCAGTAGCGGGAGAGGCCCATGAGAAAGAGCAGCAAGAGCATGGCTCGACTGGGCAGCAACAGGGGAGAGAACCTTCTCCAGTGCAGGCACGAGCAGAAATAGAACCAGAGGCAGTGCAGCCGCAGGTTATTGAAACTCCTGCAGCCAGCAGCGACGGCAGTACCAGACACCGTAGCACTCCTGGAGATCATCCGGGGGTTTCTTGTCACTAACCAACAGCAACAGACTCGGCAGCAGGAGCAGAACGTGTTGCTGAACCAAGGGATTCAGTTAGCTCTTGAGAGGAGTGTCGGGGCTGACTCGGGAGCATCAGAAAGATTTCGTCGCTTGAACCCGAGGTATTTTGATGGCACGGAGGATGCCATCACTGCGGATGCATGGATTCAAGACATCGAAGCCATTCTTGTGGCAGCCAAGGTTCCAGATGATGAGAAGATTGATCAGGTCAAACTGGTACTTCAGGATCTTGCCTGCGACTGGTGGGCATCAGAAGAAGTTGGTACAAGACGTCCTGTTCGTTGGACCACCTTCAGTGACAGATTCAAGGGCAAGTATTTTGGCGTAGTAGCTCGATATGAGCTCCAGCAGAAGTTTATCAGTCTCAAGCAAGCAGACAAGACCGTAGATGGGTATGCAGCAGAGTTCTGCAGATTGTGCCGTTTCGCACCAGTAATGGTGGCAACGGAGCCAGAGAAAGCTATGAGGTTCCAGCAGGGACTTCATTTGGAACTATTACAGCTTGTGGAAGGACACGACTACCAGACGTTTGACGCTGTCTTGACGGCAGCCCGGAGGCATGAGCTTACCCAGCAGAGGTTGGCATCGAGGGTAGGAGGTCAGAAGAGATCTCACTCCCAGGTTGGAGGAGGAGCAATGCAGCGAACATCGGCACCAGCACCCGGTGTACGTATTCATGATGCAGGAGCGCCGCGGAGGACGGCCGTGTCAACTAATACAGTGCCAGTTCGGCATCAGCAGCCAAGAAACCAGCAACAGCGTCAGGGAGCACCCCAGGGCTATACATTCTGTGGGAAGATAGGGCACACGAGGGAGGTGTGCCGATCAGCGAATGGCTTATGCTTGAGGTGTGGTAGTTCAGACCACCGTATTTCCACTTATCCTACGATGCAGAGGCTAGGAGGGCCAGCTCAGCAGTTTCCAGCATTGCCAGCTCTGGTGGCAACCCCGAGTGGAGGGCCAGTTTTAGCAGTAAGGCCCCTAGCCCAGCGTCTACCAACGCAGGCTCAGATGTTCCGCCAGGCACAGGAAGCCGAAGGCCCTCAGAGGCAGCAACAGCATGGTCGAGGAAGGCCGCAACAAGGGGCTCCGCGGGGCCAGGCTCTCACATTGACCTTGGGAGAGGCTCTAGCGTCTAGTGACGTGGTGGCAGGTAAAATTCTCGTCACCTCATTTCCCGCTGTAGCATTATTTGATTCAGGCGCTACTCATTCATTCATCTCTGCACAATATGCTACACGGATTGGATTAGAGTTTGAGGCATTGCCGGAGAGGATGGATATACTCACCGGCAATGGGCTCGTAGAAGTTAGCAGAGTACGCTTTTCATGTCCGGTGGAGGTGTGTGGGCATTTACTGCCCGCATCATTGATTGAATTCCCTATGGGGAATTTTGATGTCGTTCTTGGCATGGACTGGTTGAGAGACAGTCATGCGATAATTGATTGTAGAGGAGGAAGGGTCATATTCAGCGTTCCTGGGATGGAGCAGTTCATCTTTACTCGAACCTTGAAGAATCAGGCCGGAGGCGTCATCTCAGCAGCAGTGTCAGAGCCAGGACAGATTCCGAGAGTGGTCGAAGATTTTCTCGACGTCTTCCCTGATGAGCTCCCAGGGATACCCCCAGTCAGAGAGATAGAATTTAGCATTGAGTTGAACCCTGGAACGAGGCCTATTGCAGACAGAGTTTACAGAATGTCGCCGTCAGAACAGGATAAGTTGTATCAACATGAAGAAGAGTTAAAGTCTAAGGGATTCATCCGAGACAGTAAATCGCCCTGGGCCGCGCCAGTGATTCTAGTTCCCAAGAAGGATGGGTCGACGAGGATGTGCATCGACTACCGCAAGCTGAATGCAGTAACAGTGAAGAATAAGTACCCACTACCAAGGATTGATGACCTGTTTGACCAGTTGACCAAGGCCAGCGTCTTTTCCAAGATCGATCTTCGGTCAGGATACTATCAAGTAAGAGTCCGGGAGCAAGACATACCGAAGACAGCATTCAGATCTAGATATGGGCATTATGAGTTTTTAGTAATGTCCTTTGGACTAACCAACGCCCCCGCAGTATTCATGGATTTAATGAACCGCATCTTTCTGCCGTATTTGGATAAATTTGTGGTGGTGTTCATAGATGACATTCTTGTCTATTCCAGCAGTGAAGAGGAGCATGAGAAGCATCTTAGGACTGTCTTACAGACATTGAGGGAGCATCAACTTTATGTGAAGCTCGACAAGTGTGAATTCTGGTTAGATCACATTTCGTTCCTGGGGCATGTAATTTCTGGGGCAGGAGTGTCAGTAGATCCGAAGAAGATTGAGGCCGTAGAGCATTGGCCAGTCCCGAGAACGGTTGCAGAAGTGCGAAGTTTCTTAGGATTAGCTGGTTACTACAGAAGGTTCGTGGCGGACTTTGCCAAGATCTCTGCGCCCTTAACGCGTTTGACGCACAAGGACGTAGAGTTTGTTTGGTCAGCTAGCTGTCAGGCATCCTTTGAAGAATTGAAAAAGAGATTGATCTCAGCCCCAATCTTGACGCTTTCAGTAGGAGCGGGAGGCTTTACAGTATATTGTGACGCATCTGGGAAGGGTTTTGGATGTGTATTGATGCAGCACGGAAAGGTGATAGCATATGCGTCTCGGCAGCTTCGAGACCATGAGAAGAATTACCCGACTCACGATTTGGAGTTAGCAGCTGTGGTGTTTTCACTCAAGTTGTGGAGGCATTATTTATACGGAGATCGGGTAGAGATCTATACTGATCATAAGAGTTTGAAATACGTATTCACGCAGCGAGATTTGAACATGAGGCAAAGAAGATGGTTAGAACTACTGAAGGATTTTGACTTAGATCTTCAGTAACATCCAGGCAAGGCGAATATAGTTGCAGATGTACTGAGTAGGAGAGACAGTGCCTTTATCCTGACCTCGCAGAAGCATATTTTAGAAGACCTTCAGAGTATGGGAATCGAAGTAGTTTTGCCAAAGGATATAGGAAGAATGACCAGTATGCAGATTCAGTCAACCTTAGTAGAGAGGATAAGGGCAGCACAAGCAGGAGATCCACAGATTCAGAAGTTGCGGTCGGAGTGTGAATCAGGCCGTAGGAAGGAGTTAGTGATTCATGAAGATGGTACGCTCAGGTTTGGAAACAGACTCTGTGTACCGAGTGGAGACCTTCGGCAAGAAGTTATGTCCGAAGCTCATAGTTCTATTTACTCCATTCATCCAGGAGGAACGAAGATGTATCGAGATATCAGGCAGTACTTTTGGTGGAAGGGCATGAAAAGAGAGATAGCGAGATTTGTATCCAAGTGTCTGGTATGTCAGCAGGTGAAAGCCGAGCAGCAGAGACCAGCAGGATTGCTACAGCCGCTTCCTATCCCAGAATGAAAATGGGAGCACATCACGATGGACTTTGTGACCGGTTTACCTAGATCCCCGACTGGTAAGAATGTAGTCTGGGTAATAGTAGATCGACTCACGAAGGTCGCTCATTTCCTTCCCTTCCGAGTCGGACAGACTACTGAGCAGTTAGCAGAAATGTACATGAAGCAGATAGTAAGGCAGCACGGTGTTCCAGTTAGTATAGTATCAGATCGGGATACGCGGTTTACTTCCCATTTTTGGCGGAGCTTACACCAAAGTTTGGGAACCAAGTTAAGATTCAGTACTGCTTATCATCCCCAAACTGACGGGCAATGTAAGCCCCCTGAATTTCAGGGTTTATTTTTATTTTTCTGAATGAATTATTTTCGATAAATATATTATTATTTAATTGTTTAGATCATTAATGTACCTTTCCATGACTTTGACTTCTGGAGCGTCAGGGATACCAATCTCTGTAAACTCTCTTCACGAGTTTTGAAGTAGACAAGATTATCTTCCTGTTGATATATCGTGTCCCACTTAAATTCGTTCCCTTGTGCTCTTTTTGTATCGCACAAGTTCGGGTCAACTTAGACCGATTAATCATTCAATAATTATTCCCACTTTTATTTTTTATCGTCGTTTACACGTTGCCGTTGCTTTTAATTTAGGAGCACCAGACCAGTCGTTTTCTCAGAACCAACTTTTCATGAATGATCTACTCGAGACGCTCTCCACCCATGACCTTCATGTCCCACTCAGACACTTCATTTTGTGCTCCATTTTCTTCGCACAACTTCCGGGTCAATTTAGGCCGATTTATTTTCTGCCGTGAAACCTGATTTAAATTCCAATTTAATTTCAGGACCCGACATCGATCCAGCCTGTCAACCCGAAGTATGGACGTGGCCCACTTGAAGCCTACTACCCACATAAAACATGTGTCCCATTTATTGGAGTCTCCGCATGTTATTTATTTACCCATGATTATAAATCCATATTTTTAATTTAATTATTGCACCTGGTCCGATTTTGACCCGACCCGGCTCGACTGAACCCGAACCCAAGCTCCACGTTGCCCTCTCATGACTGCCCAAATACCCTACACAATATTTCTCTTTTTCCTATTTTGGAAATATCTCTTCCTCCCTCTACTTTATTTAAATATCTTAAAATATCTTTTTTATATATATATATATATATATATATATATATATATATATATATATATATATATATATATATAAATATATATATATATACATATATATATATATATATATATATCACTTTCTCTCTCTTCTCTTTAAACACACACACCACAACCCATCCCATCTCCTTTACAGCACCCCCCCAACAACAGTGGACCGACTTCCTTTTCTCTCTCTCTCTCTATTATATCAACTCTCTCTCTCTCTCACCCTCTTTTAATATACACACACACTTATACACATACATCACTCTCCCTCTCTCCCCTAACATAACACACAGCACACCCCCCCTCGGGTGGCCGAGCATCACCACCACCCTCACCATACTTCTCCCCTCCCCTCCTTCCTCCTCATCATCTTCATCATACCATCACCATTACCATCATCCTCATCTTCCCACCACCACCATTGTCATTAACCATCTCCACCAACACCACCATGCACCACCACCTCCACCACCCGCACGGCCACCACCTCCGGCCGCCGTGCTCGGCGAGCCCGCCCCCGCACGCGTGAGCAGCAGCAGCAGCGCAGCAAAGAGCAGTAGCAGCGGCAGTGCGCGCACGCCACCCGCGCGCACGCATGGGCGCGTGGCGCGCGCCACAGCGGCCGCCACCGGCCACCGGCGACCCCCCCACAGGCGCGCGACCCCAGGCGACCTCCCCCGTTCCACCACCGTCCTCCCCGACGCGCCGAATAGGCTATTCGTGCATTTTGAACGGAATCCCGTCGACGCGCGCGAGTTTGGAACTTCAGAATTCGTGTCCCGTCGCAGCAACTTTGCACAAATTTTCTGGTCAATCCGACCGTTGGATCGGCGATTTCTTCACTCCGTCTCAATCTCGGTATATCCATCTTCACTCCTGTCAATTTTCGTCCGTTAATTTCGTCGTTTGATACCTCAAAACTGGCCACCAAGTTGACACTTTAAATTGAACTATTTTTGGACAGTTTCGTGGAGCCGACTTCGTCAGCTCGTAACTTCGCCGTCGCAGCTCCGTTTTGTGCACCGTTAGTTCCGGTGCACAGCTGGTATAACCATCTTCCTGTCTCCTTTATATTTCGTTTCATTTTAAGCACGTTTGGTTGGTTGAATTCGACGCCAAAGTTGGCCGTCCGAATTCTTTAAATCGCACTTGTTAAATTCTATTTTTGAACCCGGGACTCCGGATTCAATTTCTGACACCACCAGTAGACTCGTGGCGTCGTTCTGGCATATTTTCATATAAAATTTGCTTGATTTGGAGAACGTGGGCCCTGGCACGCATTTCGGTGCAAAGTGGGTCCCACTTTTCGAGTCAACGGGTCACTTTGAGATCGGCTCATCGGAATTCCATTCCAGATATACCGTTGAGTTCGTATCGTCATTCTGGACTCGTTGACATATAATTTGCTGAGTTTTGAAGACATTTGCTCCGGCACACATTTCCGTGCAAACCGGATACCAAGTGTCCGCGTCAACGTATCATTTTGAGATCGGCACATCGGAATCCTATTCTGGATATACCGTTGGGTTCGTATCATCATTCTGGATTCGTGGACATATAATTTGCTAGGTTTTATAGACTTCTATTCCGACACGTTTTTTGGTGCAAAGTGTGTCCAACGGCGGACATCAGTTTGACCCGAAATTACCGTTTTGCCCCTGTGTCCAAATTGGACTTATGGGTAGGCTATCCTAGCTGATTTGACCATTCTGGACACGTTGGTGATATTTATTTTATCATCCGACAACATCTGTAGATTTTGATTATGTATTATCCTTAATTTATAATTAATTATTTTTCCATAAATTGTTACTTTCTGGTTTTGAATATATATATATTTTTTAATTGCTGTAAAAATCTTGGAAAAAATTGTATTTAAATATTATGTTAATTTAGCTAATTTATTATAATTTTTCCAGTATTTAATAAGTACTTTTGGTATTTTATAAAAATGGGAAAACAGAACTCATTTTCAGGATACATGTGTTTGTTGATTTTTAATAAATATTTATGAAGGTTTATAAATTCCAGAAAAATTAGTATAAATTTCTATAATTATCAAGGATCATTTTGGTACTTTATTTTATATATATTTAAGCTTTTTGTCTATCTCAAAAATTGTTGGAACTTAGTGTACAGTTTGATTTAATTATTGAATGATTACGACTTGCAACTTTTTATGTTGTTTTGTGTTTTAGTCGTATTGGACCTCACCCCGTACTAGTATAAAGATCCTAGGAATTTAGTTTGTGTATAGTGGCACTCCACATTAGACTTTTATGCTAGGTCCCCACTTAGTTAGTATCCAGTCAGGAGTCGTGTCACACCACTAGTGTAATCTTGATCATAGCTTAGAACTGAGTTTGTATGTCATTATTGACAGGATACCAGACCTCTATATCTTCGTACTAGTATTCTTGCTTTGCTCGAGGCAAGTACATCTACAGACTCATTTATTGTCTTTTAATGCTAGAACATGTATTAACCTGTTAAAATATTGATTCTTGAGGTAGCAAGCTATATCTTCACATGTTGTATTACTTTCAGTACTTGCCATGCTTAGGACAGTTATCATATCTTCACATGCTTCTTATTTGGTTCTCAGTACATGTTTCACTATGCTTTATACTACTCGGAGTATTCACATGTTTCATACGGCTCCCAGTACCTGTCATGCTTATACCACTCCCGGTATCTTTCACATGCTTTTACTGTTCTCGTATCTCTTACATGTTTAGAATATGGGTTATGAGGAAACTGATAGTTGAGTACGTGATCATGCCCCCTTACTCGTACGTACGTACCGAGCAAGGTTGACATTTTATGTATACCTTGTCATAGGCGCACCAGCTGTATTTGTACGTATGTACATCTATCGCTTGTTTTCACTTGTACGTATGTACATTTTATTTACATTGTGCCTCAGTACATTGTACATCTATTGACCGATCACGTACCTGCTCCAGTTTTAAACATTACATATACATCTGTCTATATGACATATGTGTCCATGCCATGATAGACTATGAGATGCCATGTTCCATATGTTACTATGATACTGTGATCCCAGTTGTACCATGAGGCCATGTTTTCCAGTATTTCCTGTTTTATAGACTTATCACACCATGTTTCTTGTTGTACATCTCTTTTATTATATGTTCAGTACTTTAGTTGTAGAGGTTATACTTGCTCCCGTCCTGACAGGATAACATTGTAGGTATACTTTTCGAGGAGGAAAACGCTATGTTACATATTATGGTACTGCATTGAGGACCTGGCCTTAGCTCCAGAAGAGGCCCCAGCGGGGAACCTTATTTAGTTATCTTTCTTGTGTTTTGAGACTTAGACTTTGGTATGTTCTTATATTTGGATACTGGACTTTGTCTCCAGTTAGATACTTTGGTTATGTATTATTAAGTCTGTGCTTGTTTACCTTCGCTTATAGATGCTGTGTTGTGATGAACTTTAAATATGATTTTAGAACTGTTAGCTACTTAGATCCTTTATTGTCTATTATTAGAACAGCTTACTACGCTTTAATCAAGCGTAGGCTGGACATGGCTCGGCCCGGCCCAACTATTTGGGTAACGGGTCGTGACAGGCAATCAGAAAGAACCATTCAGACATTAGAAGATATGCTACGGGCGTGTACCTTGGATTTTGGCGGATCTTGGGAGGATCACCTTCATCTAGTGGAGTTCTCCTATAACAACAGCTATCAGGCTAGCATTCAGATGGCCCCGTTCGAAGCATTGTACGGAAGGAAGTGCAGGTCCCCTTTGGCATGGGACGACGTCGGAGAACGGAAGTTGTTGGGACCAGAGATGATCACGCAGACTGTGGAGATAGTTAAGTTGGTCAGAGAATGCCTTCGAGTTGCACAGGACCGACATCGTCATTGGGCAGATCAGCATCGTAGGCCTCTAGAGTTCAGAGTTGGCGACCAAGTATTTCTGCGGATTTCGCCTACTCGGGGTATCATCAGATTTGGAATCCGAGGAAAGCTTAGTCCAAGATACGTTGGTCCTTTTAAGATTCTCGCTCGGGTAGGCGATGTGGCTTATCGACTTGCCCTTCCGCCTTCGTTAACTGGCATACATGATGTGTTTCATGTATCCCAATTATGTGGGTATGTCCCGGATCCGAGTCATTTCCTCGATCATTCTGAGTTAGTCGTTGGTACCGACCTAACTTACGAGGAACAACCCGTGTCTATTTTAGATCGGCGAGAGAAGGTACTCAAGAATCGGACGATAAGCCTTGTCCGTGTTTCTTGGAACCATCACTCTCCGGGAGAGTCAACCTGGGAGCGCGAGGACGAGATCAGATCTCGGTATCCGCATTTGTTTGACTAATAAGGTATATTTTTGCACCTTATTGACACGATTCCATGCTTATCTGCACCTGCTTGTTTTGCACTTTGTGATGTATGATAATAACTGCGATGATAGTTAACTTATATATGATTATGCCCTGCTTGCCCTGATTTTACTATCATGTCTTGGCTGGAATTCCGAGGACGGAATTTTTCTAAGAAGGGTAGAGATGTCACTCCCCGATCCTGGAATACGTATTTTAATACGTATACCGACAAATTGTATTTACCTTGTATTTATACTATATTTATTATGCTGTCTTTCTTCATGCATTTCCTAAAATATTCGACAAAATATTATTTCCTAATTTATTTTCTGCATTTGGGCCTACAGTTTTGGCTCATTTGGGTAACCTATTCTTGGTTCACCAATGGTTCATCATGAACCCATGGGTCCAAGATCTATATATATAACTCATCTCATTCTCTCTCCTCTCATTTACTTCCTCTCATTTATTTCCTCCACCAACCAAATATTTCCTCCATCAACCAAGGCAAGTACCAACTTGCTCAAGAGATGGATCCATAATTTGTCAATGATTTCTTACAAAACTATTTGCCAAAACATGTTCTTCTCCTCAACCTATACTAGTTTAGAACTTGGAAGTTTCCATTTTGAAGCTTTGATTTTTGTAGATCTAGGTTTACTTTATTTTTGGATTTCTTGGGTTTTGATCTACTTAATCTTGTTATTTCCTAGTTTTGATGGTTCCATGTTGTAGAGGATCTCGTTCTACCCCATTTTGACCTAAGGGAGTTCCGATTTGGGCTCCGGATGAAGGTTTTGTGTAGTTTGGAAGCCATGGTTGCTTGGCTCCTCTTCTCGGACAAGTGGAGAAGAAGAGCAGTACTTGACCGCATGAATCCTCATGCGGCAAGTCTCTGGCCGCATGGCCTTTCCAGCCGCATGAGACTCGTTCGAGCTCAGCCGCATGGAAAGTCCTTCCTAGCCGCATAAGACTTGCTTAAGTACTTGACCGCATGAATCTTCATACGGCAAGTAATTGAGCCGCATAGCCTTGTTCAGACTCAGCCGCATGAGCCCCTGTTATCTTGAGTCGCATGGACTTCATGCGGCTAGCTTTGAGCTGCATGAGTTCTTTTGCACCCAGCCGCATATGCGCTACTGTTTTGGGCCGCATAAGGCCCATCCATCATCCAGCCGCATATGTATCGCCCATGCTCAGCCGCATAAGACTTCATCTGATCATAGCCGCATATGATATTGAACCCCGGCCGCCTGGCGATTGCTCCCTTCGCAGCCGCATAAGCTGACACCCCTTCGTCCGCATGAACCCGCCTTTCCATCCGCATGCGCCTTGGGCTCCCTGAGCCGCATGAGCGTGCAGTCCCAGCCGCATGAACCTGTATTGACCCAGCCGCATGGACTCACTCCCCTTGAGCCGCATGGACTTTTGTGCCCTATCTGGTTACCTTATTATTATTATTATTATTATATATATATTATATGTCTATTTTATATCCTTACGCCTTTTGTCCCGAGCATGATATGAGCACTAATGTGACCCCGGAGAACAAAGTGTTCCTACCTGATACATGTACCTGAATGTCCCAGTTCTTGTTCATGCTCGGCAAATGACTCGTAACTCCACGTGGCGTTTTTGCAATGATGCATTACACTAAGGAGGGTAGAACATGTTGACATACTGATTGACATAGATCCTCTTTGGGGTACTCGTACTAAAGTACGACTTTAGGAGGATAATCATGCAGGCCACAGCATGAAAGTCCAAGATTTCACCTAGGGTTAAATTAGGCAACTAAATATACTAGATGCATGGGGAGGGCAAAATCCCGAGATCGTGTTACACCAGCCGCCTTGAGATACTGTCTTGACGCGCCGGCTGGTCTCCACGGATACTGTGTCATCTGCAACGAGTGGATGACTGTATCCGATTAATTCCTGCTATATATTATATGTTTTAGCAAGGTGGCCTTACGAGGGACCTGTGCTCAATCATACCTGTCTACGCGAACCCCTGGGTTGGCTAGCCTTGCTGGAAAGATACGATCTGAGGATTCCTATTAACATGATGCGAGGATAACCTCGTCCCACTAGAAACTCGTAGACTTGATTGGCCGTGAAAACGACTTGCTTGTATCCTATTGCCTTCTGTGAATAACTGAGGGAAGCGGACTGTCATGGTACGTGATCCAACCCATTTTCTTGTTTGATTGTTAGGTTGGTTATCGTACTATGATAGGCTGTGGACCGAAGTTATGAACGGAAGACTATTTCTGGTTGTGATGTGCTACTTCTGTGAATGACTGAGGAACATGGTCTATCTCGGTACATGATCCAACCCATGTTCTTGTCTGATTGTTGGGTTGGTTATTGTGCTGCGATAGGCTATCGACCGAAGCCACGATCAGGAGATTTTATTATTTATATCTTTTTTTAACTTATGTGAAAGTTATAGAGTACGACACGTCCCGACTCCATGCGGCACATTTTGTCCTTGTTTGGTTGTAAGGGTGCCATATGGGTTCGAGGATGTTGCGCCACCCTATAATAGTAGCATAAGTATTACTATTATCAATCATTCTATTTAACTGGGTTTTTAAATCTTAACTCTTGTGCCCCTTTGGCGGTACTTGCTATTCGGGGCTGACCCCGCTGGTTTTGTTTGGCCAGATCTCGTAGCAGAGCCAGAGGACACTATCTTCCTCCCTGACATCCATGGTGCATACTAGGAGCATGGCAGTTCGGGGACTCGAGTGGGTTTCTTCTCCACCACTCCTGCTTATACTTTTGCGGCGTTTAGCCACCGGCACCTGTTAGCCGGATTACTCGATATTTTGGTGTCAGTACATAATTGTATTTAAACAGACTGCAGCTGTGTATAATTTTGTACTCCTGACTCTCTGAGATAGCTAAATTATAAAGCTAGTCTCTCATGACCATTTCGATGAAGCGTCGGGGACGCCTTACTGCTTTATCTTTAATGTTCATTTAATTGCTGATGTGATTTGATTGATTGAGACATAGAACTCTGTGGGACCATAGGAGACTTGATTGTAGCATGTACCCCCTAGTCTCTCGACAGCCACGGTCGCCGTATGACGTTACGTACCTCATATGGAGTAGCTGGCCTAGTCCGTCTCCGTATTTCGGTACTGGGGCGTGACATGCTCGAAGCGAAATGACTCTAACTCAGGCAATTCCTCAGCCTCAGAAGGCGTCACGGAATCCTGAGTGTTGGTCATGGTCTGATCCTCGACGAACACCACGTCCCTGCTTCTGTAGAGCTTTCTTCCCACCGGGTCGTAGAGTCTATAGCCAAACTCATCCCGACCGTAGCCGACAAAGTCGCATCGCCTCGTCTTCGGCTCAAGTTTGGTCCTCTCGTCCTTCGGTGCATGCACGAAGGCCTTACAGCCAAACACTCGCAGGTGATTGTTTGACGGCTCTTTGTCGTACCATACTTTGTCAGGCACATCACCCTGCAAAGGAGCACTATGAGACAAATTAATAACATAAGCGGCTGTGAGAAGAGCCTCACCCCAATAACTGCCCGGCAAGTTTGCTTCTGACAGCAAACGCCGTACCCTCTCCATCAGTATCCTGTTCATGCGCTCTACTACACCATTGAGCTGAGGTGTCTTTAGCGGAGTCTTCTGGTGTCGTATCCCATGCTCTCTGCAATAAGCATCAAAGGAACCGATGTATTCGTCGCCATTGTCGGATCGAACACACAATAACTTCTTGCCCATCTCTCTTTCAACAGAGGCATGAAACTCTTTGAAAGTAGGCAGCACCTGACCCTTGGTCTTTAAGGCATAGACCCAAACCTTCCTGGAACAGTCATCAATAAAAGTTACAAAGTAAGAAGCACCACCAATAGATTTTACCTTCATAGGATCGCAGACATCCGAGTGAATCAACTCGAGCAACGCCGGCTTCCTTGAACTTGGGTAACTTTGGAAAGATACCCTATTTTGCTTCCCAGCTAAGCAGTGCGTGCACTTCTCCAACTTTGTAGACTTGAGCCTTGGAATCACCTTCCTGTTCACCAAGTAGCTCATCCCCTTCTCGCTGATGTGGCCGAGCCGCCTGTGCCACAACTCGGTAGACGCATCACTGACTGCGTTCACCTCTTGAGCCCCCTGTTCTCTCCCCTCCATATAGTAGAGATCGGACTTCTTGCTTCCTCTGGCAATCACCATCGAACCTCTGGAAAGCTTCCACTGACTATTTTCGAAGAGACTGAAGAATCCCTCATCATCCAACCTTCCAACCGACACCAGGTTGAAACGGATATCAGGGACATGATGAACATCTTTGAGAACAAGAACTGCACCTGTCTTCGTCCTCAAATGTACATCTCCAACGGCAACCGCCTTTGGCACATCTCCATTGCCCATCTTCAACACTCCACAGTCGCCTGTCGTGTAAGTGGCAAATAGTGTCCTGTTGTGAGATACATGCGCTGAAGCCCCTGAGTCCACCAGCCAAGAATTGTCATCGCATGCAAGGTTTATGATAACCTCATCACCCACGACGATCACATCGCCTCCATGTATCGAAGCCGCCGCTGTAGTGTTCTCATCTTGCTTTCCCTTGTCGCCCTTCTTCTCTCTCTTCCAAGCGAAACAGTTCCACTTGATGTGGCCCTTCTTGCCACAATGGTAACACTCCGAGTCCTCGTACCGACCCTTGGACTTCCCCCTGCTCTTGTCTCTGCCACCACCTGGACCCCTGCTTTTGCCCCTTCCGTGGCTCTCCGAAACTACTGTCTCTGAGTGATGGGATGTGGATGAAGTGCCCTGAGAACGTCTCCGCATCTCTTCATTCAGTACCCCGCTTTTGGCAAACTCCAGACTGACCACGCCTTCCGGAGCAGAAGCGATCATAGATACTCGTACAGTCTCCCACGAGTCTGGCAATGTACATAGCAACCAAAAGTCCTTGAACCTCGTCGTCGAACTTGACTCCCATCGAGGATAGCTGGTCCACCACGCCCTGGAACTCACTCAAGTGATCCGTAATGGATGCACCATCTTTGTACCGCAGACCCATCATCGTCCGGATCAAGAACAATTTGTTTACCTTGGTCTTTTTCGCGTACAAAGATTCCAGCTTCTCCCACAACGTCTTCGCATGCTCAATATTGGCAACGTGGTTGTACACGTTCTCGTCAACGAACTGCCGCATGTACCCACACACCTGTATATGCTCGAAGTTCCAGTCCTCATCGGATTTGTCACTGGGCTTCTCGGATGCAAATACTGGAAGATGCAGCTTCTTGACGAACAGCAAATCCTTTATCTTGCTACGCCAATAATGGTAGTTGGTACCATTCAGGTTCACCATGCGCACCGGCTTCGCGTCCATCTCTGCATCCTGGTTTAACTGTCAACTCCTGACACTTCTTTGAACTCAAAGCTCTGATACCTCTATGTTGGGAACGAAGCGCGAAAACCGTTCCCCCAAACCAGAAAGTCCTGCGAGAGAACCGAGCAAAAGCACACAAACCAAAAATGCCAAACACAATCGCAGTCACAAAGATTTTTGACGTGAAAAACCCTTGTGGAAAAAACCACGGGACGATCGGAGTCCAACCCTGAAGAACCTCCACTAATGGAATAAAGAGAATACACCCTCTACAAGCTCCTCCCGGTCCAACACGGATCACCACAACTCACTTGAAAGGAAAAAAAATTTGATTGCGGACTCCGAAGAACAAGAGATGCCGAAAAATTATTCGAAGCAATCTCTCTTTCACAATAGTCCTTAATCCTCTCTCTCTCTCTCTCAAAGATTGTAAAGCACTCTTTGTTTTTGAGATAATTTTACAACTAGCATGCATCACTCTTTTATAAGCCCTTGGTAACACATACGTGTATGGCCAATATATATGAAAACTTCCAATATAAATCAATCATATATTTAATGGAAATCCAATCATAATTAGCTTACCATAATTGGAAACCCAATAATATGGAAAGCTACTATATGAAGGGTCCAATCATAAATATATAATCAAAGTAAATATGGAAATCCAATCATATATTTCCTTACCATATATGTACCAAAATAAAATCCATGCACTCCCCAAGATTCTCCGACACACGGATGGCGCTCGTCGCTCTCCGGGGTATTCTCCACATAGGTGGAAACCCCACCCACTCCAACAAATAAAGTGAATTCTTCAATGTGGAAAAATGATTTCTTACTTGGATGGATGGAATCACTTTTTTTTCCTAATTTTTCTTCTATTGGAAATCATGTTACTTTTCTCCTCAATTCCTTTGGCACCCAAATATAGAAAGTAATCACTTTCTTTTTTCAATCCGATAATTCCGCGAACCAAATGAGGCCTTAGAGCCAACGGAGGAGTATGATTTCAGAAATTAATTTTCTTCCTTTGCCTTTAGCAATTATTATGAGGTAAGACACAAATTTGAGTTACGGAAATAGTACATATATATATACATATATATATATATATATATATATATATATATATATATATATATATATGAAGACAAGACTCTGCACATCTTGACCCTTGCAAAACTCGGAAGCCATGTCTATTGAAATTATTATAGGCCACTCTCACTATATATATATATATATATATACAGTGGTAAATTTCTCTTTTATTCTGTACAACATAAAAGAGAAGACAAAGCACTTGATGATAAGCAGCCCACACACATCTCAGCAAAAGCAATTCATTGCCAAAATCCCTTTGCATGCTGCAACCACCACCATGCACTGTTGAATCTTAATGGCTGTGTGCAGACACGATACATGAGTACAAGGAAAATGGACCACATTCTTAATTTATGAGATCCTCAACTCCTAGCTAGACCAATGTAGCTTGCTCTAACTAATAGATTCATGAGGTTCTCCACTATGTGACAAGCTTGCAAGCTCTCTCTCTCTATATATATATATATGTATATATTGCATTGCATGTCATTGCATGTGCCAATTGTGCAGCTAAGCCTTGGTCCACAAACATCAACTTGGGAACAACTACTGTGGTCCATGTTTCTTGAGCTCGACTACAAGAGGAACTTGAGCCTGACAAGAACCTGAACACTCTGTCATCCATATAGAAATGCTCTCTCTATATATTCTAGTTAGGAAACTGAAGATTTGAATCCAAATCCTAATTGCTACTAAGCTAGTATACTGCATTCATAAGAGTAGGTCAGTTTGAAAGGGACGGTACTTAACCATGCAAATAGAAGATAGGGCATTTCATGGGCCAACTTCCTGTGTGTCATTACTGTAGAGATCGACAAAGTGTTGGCTACCATCAACCTCTTGCCTAGTCTGACTCTCAACTTCTATATGAACAGGGACCCCTCTGTCCCCATAACCGATCCTTGATCTTGTACACGCTCGTGATCGTTGCATCTACCATGTACCCAGGGCCGACCTGCATGGTTGGATTGTCCTATCCTCGAGCTAATTTTGGTTGTAACTTGACCCTTATTACCAATTGGTCCTGGTGGTCATTCATGACCCTGATTTTTTATGGGATCATGCTGAGTCTAGGGGTTGTCCTAGCAGAGGGGGGTTGCCCAAGTCCCAAATTTTGTCCGACTTACCTCAGGGCCGGCCCTGCATGTACCATGAATAGTAATTTGGAAGATTATATGTTGGCAAGAAGCTGAAACCACTAATGATCACATAAGTAACTACTAGTTTGATGCTGGTTTATTGAAACGAAGTTCATCCAATGTTATTCACAGATGATTGAATACAGATTCATAATCAATTACTTAGGCGTTGGTTTGATATCTCTACTGCATCAACAATAAGTATTTCAAATTGTTTAGATCATTGGTTCACTATTTCTTCAGAGCATGAACCTGTTTATTTGTCTATTAAGAGTCACATGAATGATTTGTGCAATCAAAATATTTAGTTCACTTTTCTCGTATCGAAAAAAAAAATGTACAAGAGCTGCCCAAAAATCAACCCAATTCTTTTCACAAGGATCAACAGAAGAGCACTACCAAAGGGATTATTTCTATTGGCAACAAAATGAATCAAATGATCATTTTTCATAAAATTTTCAGTCTTATTCTAAAGATGTGTACAAAACCTTCGTTTATGTGGACCAAATAGTGAAGGTATTCCTCTATGGGGCCAAGAGGTACCTGAACCTGAAATCATATGGCAGTACTTGTATCGGCGGAGGAACCACGCTCCTCCTTCCCGTCTCCAGACACCTAACCGCGTCGTTCCTCAGCTCACTTGGCAGCTGCAGGCAAATCCAGTCCATCAGCGACTCGACATCCTTCGCAAAATCTAGCAGATACCAATCCAACAGTTTGGGAATCGCCATCCTGTCCGGCGTAGATATGCCAACTGACGCTTGTAAGTAGTCCCTCTTTGCTGTTTCTAGTTGCTTCTCGACTTGAGATGCTGTGTAAACCCTCACCTAGATTGGAGCAAGTTACCAATTAGTCGGTCATTCGTGTGAATGCACGTGCAAAGCACGTATAATAAGAATATTATTCAATTATAGTCAAATATTTAAAAGAACTCATGTGGTTAAGGTGAGGGTATTCTTCTTGTCTGGTTGAGTTTGATTTCCCATGTTGAATATATATAACAAATTTATTTATTTTTTCAATAATTTTTTACATAATTTATTTTTTTTAAATAAAATGGATGATAATATACATACGGCTTAGACGGCTCACTTTTGAGCCGTTTTGAAGCCTCATTATATAGTAGAAGATGTGCTGAAAGAACTTACAGCAGGCGAGGACCAAGTCCCACATGACAGCGCGAATGTAACCAAGGGTTCAGGCCAGTCCAGCCCCAACACTCCCCGTGTTCTTGCCATATCGTCGATCTTCGATCCTTTTGAATACGACTGTCATGTACAAGTTACAAGCAATTTAAAAAAAAAAAAGAAGAAGAATAAAATCAAGTGACATTCTGCTCAATGAGGATGGATTGGCAGACTACATTTCTTGAACGATAAGGCGACCTCAAGATGAAATGCTCGATAGTCATCGCGCTGAGCAAGTTCCCGCCCACATTAACCATCGCCTGCAACAACAACAATCATCGGTACAGGTAAATCGCAATGTTCACTCCGACGAACTTATTTACTGCAGAAACGAGAAGGCGGTTCACAGAATCGATCACACCTTCGGCATCGATACGATAATCATCTGAGGACAAGCTGGTATACCATTTTCAAGAAATGTCTGTATCAAAAGTTGAAGAGACATTGATCAATCAAATTATTCGACATCGGACACATTTGGTATAGAAGCATTTGGTTGATACTACGAAAAAAGGATTTGAGACGAAATTAACATATGTATGAAACGAACTTACATTCATCATGCATGCATTATAGATGTTGATCCAGAATGCAAGCTTCTGCTGATGGGTTAACCCCAATAAATCGACTATTGCAAGCTTTCCAAGTAAAAGTCTGAATTCAAAGCAGAGCAAGGAGTAAAAAAAAAATCCTTACAATACAAAAAATGGAGATAAAAGTAGAATTTTGAACTCACTTCAATCTGTGGTTAAGAAAGGAAGAAGGCATGTTGAGACTTGGATCGATTGTGATCGGTTCTACTGAAGTAAAATGCTTGTACTGACCAATATCTCTCCTTCCAAATTCTGAACAAATACCATAAGGGTCTCCGAGGCCCATTCCCATTGTGTTCTTCGGTGAGCTCATTTGTGAGAGGAGGCTCGATAGGCACCTCAAGATATCTTCGGATAACTTGTTCGGTCCATCAGCCCCGTCCGATGTCGGCAGTCCGGCCGGAGCTCTCCGAAAGCTCTTGAAAGAAACAAAGAAATAGTACAGATCAATTTTAAGATGCTTGAATCCTTGAATAGGTGAAGGGTTCAGGCAACCAACTCACCTGAACATCTGGGACTGTTCTTGTTCTCGGAACGTTCTTTGCCGGCGATTGCTTGCAGTTCTTCGTATTATTAGTACTCATTTGGTTCTCTTTACCGCGGTGGTCGTCGGCCTTGATCTTCTTCGGACCGCCATCAGAAGACCATCTCGTCGAGGGGGACGGGTTCGTGACAGCCGGAGCAACGGGATCGGAATTGGGAGCGTTCTCGGAATCCTGAGACGAGTGTGATTCATTTTCTTTGGTCTTCTTCGAAGAGGATATGTACACAGCCTCCTGATACAGTCCCTGCCGGAAGTTCACCACCTGCTCCTCGAGCCGGACTACTTCCTCTTCAAGAACCGCGACTTCGGCTAGAAGCTCTAGAATCTTGAAAATAATTGGGAAAAAAGAAGAAGTGCTAACTAATTCAAACTGCATTGTCATATAAATCGGAAAAAAAAGGAGTGATAAATAATTGAGAATATATAGGGATTGAAATGATGCATACATTTGAAGGAAGATAAGGCGGAAGGCGAGGGAGGGCTCCCAGAGGCCTGGTGAAAGCTCTCTCCAATGCTCTGTGCACATTCTCTTCATGTCTTAGCTTCTTCTTTAGCTTGTCAACCTACATTTAGAACAACAAGTATTCAATACAAAAAAAATAAAAAATAAAAAATAATATATATATATATATATATATATATATATATATACAAAATGGTTGTTTTCTCAACAAAAAATCAAGAACATTTTGATTCAAAATTGAAGAGGTTGTGAATTGTGATGCATGATTCATACATACATCTTGTTGGAGAGTAATCCTTCTCTCTCTTCTGGATTGGATTCTGTTGAGTCTTCTTGTCCCCTGCATCTCAGACTTGTCTTCTTTCTCTGTCTCCTTCACCAACAAAACCATACAAATAATAACAATCAATAATATTCCTAGTGACAAATTAATTACAAAAAAAAAAAACCATTTTTTTTTCTTCTTAAAAGTTCTCAATACCCATTTGAGATCATCATTAGCAGAGGTGATATGAGAAATCAAAGAACCCATTTTTATTGAATTTTGATAGATACCAACAACAACAGTACAACATTTTAAAAGAGAGTAAAATTCATATGGGAGAGGGTGAAAGAACAAGGATGACAAGTTTGACCACCAAGAACAACACACATACCAAAGAACTGGCTCAGGTTATGAGGAGGAGGTGATGTTGAATTCAACAAAGGAGCAAACTTTAATTGATGAAAAAAAAAAGTAACTAAAATGCAATGGCAATATATATAGGAAATGGTCCAAAGGAGCTTACTTTATCGTGCTTTGGAGCTGGCTTCATGCTCTGCAATGTTGTTCTTCTTACTTTGCTATTCATCATCATCATCTCTCTGTCTCTCTCTATAGACCAAGCCAAGTCTAGTAGCTATAGATAGCTCTCTCTTCAAAGTGTTGTGTGGAGCAAGAGAATGAAGAGGTGGTGCTCTTCTCTTCTGATTGAGTAGAAAGGCTGCAACCGCTTTAACAATAGCAATCCCAAACTCCCATAAACTCATTAACCACACCATTCATTATATAACTTCAGCACAAACAACCTAGAGAAAAAATGAAAAAAGAACAAAAAGAAAGTAATATTAAATGTCGGATTGTATCTCGTAAAGGTTCAAAGTTATATTAAATATTAGATTGTATCTTAACCCAATTGAGTGTTCAAATAAAAATTATTCTATACACCGGACACATCGTAAATTTATTTCATTCTAAATCATCATAAATCGTTAGACTGCATCGGGATATATGAATGTTTACGTAGTTGACATAGAATGTACATGATGCATAGAAAGAGAATGAAAAGAGAGAGAAAGTTGTGTTAAATGTTTGATTGTATATTGCATTAAGTTAATCCTTAGGCCTCGTTTGGTTACCGGAATTTGAGCTTAGGAAAGGAAAGTGATTCCTTTCCTATGTTTGGGAGCCAAAGGAAAGTTGTTGGAAAGGAAAAATGATTTCCAAGAGGTAGGAAAATAGGGGGGAAAGTGGTTCCTCCCATTTATCTAAGGAATTACTTTCCCTCCAACTTTTTCGCATTTATTACAAAAAATTTTGACCAAAATATCCATGTTCATAATATTATTTACCATTTTTATCCATAATATCTTTTAGACAAAAATATTTCTAAGTAATAATTATTTTTATTAGCACGAGGGTATTTTTGAAAAATTGACTTGATTTTGTTTCATTTTCTTACCAACACCAAACACTATAATGAAAATTAAAGATATATTCCGGCTATAATTCCGATCTTTCCAAACACCGGAAAGGAAAGTTTATAGGAATTATAATTTCCTAAAGGAAAGAAAATACCAAGGAATCAGTTTCCTTTCCTTTCCATTTCGCGAACCAAACGAGGCCTTAGAGATTCAAGTATAGTGACCTACAAAAAAGAGGTGTATAACACATTGGATTAAAATGGAAGTATCTTATATTGAGATAATCCTCTTAGGTATAGTTTGGTTCGCAAAAAGGAAATCAATTCTTTGAACTTGTCTTCTTCTTTTGAAAAATTGTAATTTTTATTAAAAAAATTGTCGAAAAATCCGAAAATTGGTAGAAAAAGTGAATAAATGGAGTTAGAAAAGTGAATCCATGAGACGGGTGGAAAAAACTATTTTTCTCCGTATTTTCTTTTTTCTTGCGAATTATTTTCCTTTCCTGCTCGTATCTGTTGGCATTCAAATACAGAAAAAGAAATAAGTTTCCTTTTCCAAGATCCTGATTCCGTGATCCAAACGTGGTCATAGGGTCTGCTTGGCAAATGTCGGATAATAGTTATAAAATATCAATTGTGAACGGTTACGAGCGGTTCTATTTTGGGTAGTTTTAAGTTGCGACATTTTAACCAGTCTAATCCATACTTGGTAAAATCTGAATTTTATTGCTAAAATCTGAATTTTGTAGGAAATTGTAATTGCCAATGAGGTTTGTACAATATTTTTCAGATTTTCAAGATGGGCTAATAAAACTGTCATCAATTTATTATATTTTTTAAAGAAAATTCATAACTATCCTTATAAATAATTTTGATAACACACTTTGAAAATCGAAAACTTTTTTTTTGTTAGTAATTACAGTTCCCGTTTCTATCACAGCACTTTATGCTTTGGGGTGATATTCTTTTGCATTTGGAATTGGGAACTTTTTTCTCCCACCATTTTTTTTCCTAAAAAGGAATAATTCTCAACCAAATTTGACAACGTGATTAGTGGATCCGGCGTAGGATAGCGAGTGGGTCTGGAGATTTTGGCCAGGGTCACACGGGGGTATGATGAGTTATCGTGCGCTTTTCCTCTTTTAGATTTGTATTTTTTTATGTGAAATGTCAACAGTGTCCTCGTAACGGACTGGTCGTTAAGCCGGGATAATTCTGGTACGAATTCTACCAATTTCCACTAATTACCCATATAATCTTTGAATTGCACATCAGACCCTTTCTTACATCAATGTCAAACTTGCTTCAGGCTCGAATATTACTAAAAAAATTTGTACAAAAATATACCAACATCTTATGAGTCCGATAATGCCGTTACTAAATTTTTACATGTCCATCACATAATTCTAAAATAGAGTTCTTTTTTGTGTGTGTGAAAAAAACAAGGCCCACTACATCCCAAATTCGTGACTTTTTATTAAAAAAAAAAGTGCACCAAGCCGTTCTTTTATATTGTTTTAACATTAATATTTAAATAATACCAAATTTTATATACATAAAAAATTAAATTTTTTGGGTGTCCGAGCATTATTTTTATTCGATTTCAACTTAGATTGAAAATAGTCAAAATCGAATAAAACAAAATTCTAAAAATATTAAAATCGAAACTGATTCGAAACTAGTCGTAAACGAAACTGACCTCCCGTTTTATTGCAGTAGTTTTCTTCACCTCATGAGAAACCGTCCATCTTTTTGGTAACTCAAGGAAAATGTCTTTCTTTTTTTGCGTTTTAGTTCTCATTTTATAATCTTAGCAAACTTTATATTTTCATTATAATTTATCTTAATTTTAATATTTTGTATAAATAAATCTAAGAATTGTAACATGTATTATTATTATTATTATTGGAAAATACGGGGGCATCTCGGTAAAGACAAGGTGAGGAGTGGCTAACCACCACGTGAAATCTTGCTTACATGTTTCCCTACCAAACTTTACAAAAGCCAGCAATCATCTCTAATCTCAAGCGATCGATTTTGTTTGCAAAGAAGAAAAATAAGTATTTTAAAAACCGGACTGAAAATCAATTCGGACAAGAGAGTCATAATCAAATTGGTTCAACTATTAGATTAACATCTCCGATCTCATAGTACCGAAAATTGTCACTGAACGTAATATCGTATAAATCTAAATTATACTTGTACAAAAACAAATACCAAAACGATCGATTCGATAGTTAAATAACAGACTTATCGTACCAGCAACACTAAGCACAAAAATTGAATCGATAAAATAGATATAAAAGAATGATTCTCTTTTATTGATATTGCAACTTCTATGCTGAGGCCTCGTTTGGTTCGCGGAAAGGAAATGAAAGGAAAAAAAAAAAAGCAAGGAAAGAAAAGGAAAGGAAATCAAGCATTTGTTCTTTTCTTTCCTTTGAATATCAATTTTTCTTTCTGTTGTTTAAAAAAAATGGAAGAAAAATCGATTCTTTATAGTGGAAAATTGAATCATTGGATTGATAGGAGAACCATTTTTCTCCTTCTTCTTTTTTTTTTTTCTTATCTGGGAATTATTTTTCTTTCCTCCTTTCTATTGCTCTGAAAGGAATTTTCCTTCCTCAAAATCATAATTCTGCTAACCAAACGAGTCATTAGTCTATTTCATTCTTTCTTTCTAGTGAAAGGAAAGATGCCGATCATAGCATGTATATCCAAACAAAAGCTGACTATTAAACTTCCTACGCACAATAGTAGATTCATTGCCAACTTACTGAACTCAACTCAACAAAAAAAAAATATTGCAGTATGTACAACGATATCCCCTTCAACTACCAATAACTTACGGAACTCATCTACCACTTGTCGTCAGCAAAGAGAGGTATAATATTTTTGGCTAGACAGATAATCTCGAAATCGAATCGCGGAGGAGGCGT
The DNA here is from genome assembly GCA_029216955.1 of Iris pallida. NCBI lineage: Eukaryota > Viridiplantae > Streptophyta > Magnoliopsida > Asparagales > Iridaceae > Iris > Iris pallida. The sequence continues at coordinate 6,394,454 of JANAVB010008799.1, forward strand.
GTGTAAAAATTGAAGGTAGTGGTTCAAATAGCATGCACAAAGTGACGTACGTTACGTCGGACATCGAAAAAAATCCTACCAATCAGTTTCTACAATAAGTGTTGCAAAACTTGTTGAAGATATCCTTACATTGATAGTTCGATGCAGCGGATCCAATGACGTCCTCGTCGCAATCCGAAGTCCATTCGAAAATATGTCAGTTCTTATTTGTGCGATCAAATTAAAAATATATTTGTATGCGAATCGTATAAAAAAATTATATGCAAATTTTTTAAAAATTTGAAAAATATATAAAACTCGCCGGAGCCCATGATGACTTTTGTGCAAAATCACTAATATGGATTTGTATATTTGTACACAAATATCGTCATAGTCTATGTAGAGGTGACTGTTCGATTTATTTGATTTTCTAGCACCAGATGCCGTGGAGCTTCTTAAGATAGTCCAAAAAGTTATGCACAGTAATGTCATCTCTCCCAGGTCTATGGATGTAGTGTTTAAGAGGATTAATTTTGTCATCCAAAAAGGACTGGTGGTGCAGTTTGTTGTCTGCTTGCCATCTATTTCGGTGTAATTTTTCTCTCCAAACATGATTAGACTTTGGATTCAAGAAATCAAAAATAAAAGAGAAGGAAATAATTAAAACCGAAATTCTAAAAATCTAAAACATAAATCTAATCAAAATTTGTTATAAAACCAAACCGGTAATTAATTCGATTTGTTTGGTAGGATTATATTTATTGTTTAATGGGTTGAGCCGAAAATTAAATTGAGGTTAAATTCGTTATAATGGGTTGCATTTTTAAGTTGGGACCAAAATTTGACTAGTTGTTAAATTATCGAAGTTTGGTTTTACATACATAGAACTGTTATTTTCAAAATATACACAAAAATATAGATATTTTTAATCATAAAATATGCATAAATTAGGGTATTTAAATATTGTATAAGTATTATTCAATTTTCAGTTTTTATTGAAACAAAAAAAGCCAAAACAAAAATGAAATCGAATCAAATTTTTTTTTCCTTCAAACGAACTGAATATCTTATTAGGTTCATCGGTCAAAATCGAATAATGTTCACCACTAAACTTTTATATATATATATATATATATATATATATATATATATATATATATATATATATATATATATATATATAGCGGTATGTATTTGTATATACAATTTTTACAAACTCGGTATCCATTTTATAATTTTATCAAAAATTGGTACATGCAAATAATTTTTTGAATAAAAAATGAAAACAAAACTATTTTAAAAAAAAAATTAAAATTAAAATTTTAAAGTAAAAAGGTAAATAAGTAAAATAAACAAAATTAAACAAAAGTCAATTTTTTTTAATAAATTTTAAGTTGTAATGTAATTGTGATTGTACGAATTATATATATAATTAATTTTAGAAAAAAAAATGATGTAATATAATCACTTTTGTAATAAACATAAATTTACATCCATTTCTTTGTCCTAGACATTCAAATTAGATCTATAATTTAATATTAATTATATTGTATTGTTCAACCATGTAAACTAAACGACTCTTTAGTTTTTTAAACTTCACTGGTGTTCTAAAATTGTAATCCTTTGGGAAAGCTTTTATTTATTTATTTCTTTGTTTATTGTTTTTTTTTTTTTCAGAAAATGTTAATGAGCAGGAATGAAAGAGTATAGTCATGTTAGCCTATGGATGGGAAGGACTTCTTGGGACTTGAAGGAGGCATATAGTCACTTGTCTATCCCCGCGTTGATAGGATGGATTCTCTTTGATGCCATCGACTTCTTCACAATCATTGTTCACTGTAACCATATGCACCCACCCTTTTTATAAAGATGCATGCACGCCTGTCCTCTCTCTCTCTCTCTCTCTCTTTCTCTAATCATTTCTATTTAACGTTACATCTTTAGCATTGTTTATAAATCTTAGGTTTATTTTTTAACTTTTTACATTTCACTTTTTGTATTTATTAGGCATATATTTTATTTTATGTCACAAAGAATATTTTTCCCGACAAAGTAAATATTTTTGGTATAATAAAAAATAGAATATAAATTTAATAAACATATATATAAAATGTAAATATAAATTCATATTAATAAGTGGGACAAAAGTCAAAAAAATTTCCAACTTTATGATAGCATTAGCTTCATATATATATATCATACGGTTCAAGTTGAAGAATATCTAGCATGACCCGTAACGTTAGTAACACTTTTATGAGAGTTTTTCGAGCCATCTCCAATGGGGTTTCTACCTCCCCTATTTCTACAATTCATTAAAATAAAATAAAAATTCAACACTGATTTTTATACCAATTTTTATGCTGTATGTTGGATAGAGAATCTATAAGTTTCTACATGTAAAATTCTAGTAGAAATTCTCCTTCTCAATATTGGATCACACTCTAAACAAAAATGTTATTTGGCTCACAAAAATTTTAGGTGATATCTTCTCCCATTATGTGGCATATGACATGGATGATGACATGACAATTGACATAACAAAATTAAACATTAAAACTAATATTAAAATTAATATTATATTAAAATTAATATCAAATTAACATGAACATTAATATTAAAATTAACATTAATATTAACTTTAACATTAACATTAAAATTAATATTAACATTAAATTAAAATTAGCATTAACATCAAAATTAATATTAATATCAAATTATTATGAATATTAATATTAACATTAACATTAATTTTAACATTAACATTAAAATTAATATTAACATTAAATTAATATTAATATTAACATTAATAATAATAATAATTGGGTAATTAATTTTTTGGGTTAAAACATGACATGTCAGTTGTCATGTCACTTACCATGTCAGATGTCACATAATGGGAGATGACATCATCCAAAAAATTTGGGAGCCAAATATCATAATTGCACTCTAAAACTAAATCATAAAATTTTTCATTTACTATTTTTGTCACGACCCACACCCTTATGAGGGGCACGAGCACGTGGGTACGTCCAGCCTACGCCACAGTATCGACGGTAGAACGCTGTATATAAGGTCTGTAAATACTACGACTAACAGTATAAAGGTACCTGTACAGTATATACACTCCGAGTGGAGGTGACATAGCAATACAGTCTCAATCACAGAATAAAACTAAGGTAGATAGCACAGAAGGAAACATATGATAGATGAAAAGGGAATAAGTCCAAGATCCAACACAAGCCCAGATATATATACAACATCACAGGGTCTCAAAATATAACATAGAAGCTACAGTCTGATAATGCTAGCTGGATCGCAGTCTAGTAAGCTACACTACTCTGGGAGTACAAAGTCTAGTGGCTCTACTATAAGGCCACGGTCCTGGACTACTCCATCTAGCTCGAGCCCATAATAGGTCGAACAGTCTGCCTCAGAGTCATCTATAATATATCATAACGGTATCCTGTCAGAAAAATGAGCAAGTACAAGCAATAACAGCAGTTTCATGTGAATTGACAAATTCTATAAGAGACAGTATAATGAACTACAAGACAAAGATATATGAAGACTTGGGAACCGTTCAGAAGCTGAGTTACAACCCTTAAACCAAACAAGGACCGGGTTTGTAACCCTTCTTCCGAGCAGAACTTAGTCTCCAATCCAGGTACAATATAAAGGCATGTAGAACATGTGAGTAAATGAATATCATAGCATGGTGAGAAAGTACTGGATGTAGAACAGAACAGGATATATGATAAGATAAGTAAATATAAAATGTGCCTTGAATTATTAGAGCGTCATGTGATCGGCAAGGGAATCATGGTAGGGTTATCCACTTGGCCCGACAATCCGCGGTGACCTTAACGGAAAGTCATGCCGGCCAATCTGGATAGCATGGACATGGAGGTATCTGCTACACCCTACGTGAGGTGAGGGTGGCACAAGCAAAATAGTGACATGGGGCTTAATCACATAACCCCTAATAATTCTCCATCTCTGAGTAGTATAATGGACCTGGACATGACACGTCATGACACGGGATTCCCTAAGAGGATAGCTACTCCCTCTTAGGAATCGGTGTCTATACAAGTACAGGAAACAAGACAGAAAATGTACATATATACCAAAAAAATTCAGGAACAACATCTCATGTCATGATCCAACGTATACTAGTCCGTGAACTATCGTGACTGGAATCGAGTAAGACACTACAACTGAATCGGATATAGCAGATATCAAGACAATTAAAACTATCAGTGAATGTACTCGCCTGCTGTCTTGAGCTGTAGGGTATATCAATGCTCAGAGCGGTAATCCGAAACCTAAAGTTGGTTATACCTTAGCCTAGTATTATAGTATCTTAGGTATTCTAAGACAGGTTAGCCTATGTTTGGTTTTGAGTTAGCCTTATAGGGTTTGACTGGATGTTGACCATTAGTCAAGATTAACCTAATTATCTTATTAACTAGTCTATGATTAACCAAAACCTTAGTTAGTCTAAGTTTGACTTAGATTTGACCCAGATTGATCATGTTGACTAGTATTTGACTAGTTTGATTAGAGTGTTGACCAGGAGTTGACTTTAACCTAGATTAGACTTGTTTAACCTTGTTTGACCTTGTATGACTTAGTTTAACTTCTTGTGACCTAGTATGACTTGATTTGACTTAGTTTGACTGTAGTGTTGACCAAGTTTGACTTTGACCTAGATTGGCTTAGAATTCATATAGATTGCATTGTAGATTTCATTTACTTTCATTTTGGACATGTCATAACTGTATTGCTCTATTTTAGGACATTGTGACCCTGGTACAGATATCTGATATTACACTACTCTTTCCAGAGTAACAGGCGAGTACATTCTCTGATAATTCTCTCATTTATTTGTCGATTACTGTATTTCAGTTCTAGTTAGTTCTATGTAATTCTCTGTATCAATACGTATGGATATTTCTGGATTCATGTATCGACACATACTTTACTTGCTGGCCTCTATTACTGGAGTCATTAGTATCATTCCGGAATCATTTCTGGAATCATCACGTATTGGCCAGACTCATCTCGATTCTTTTGTCGATTTTGGATTCACTTGCTGGGCGGAGAAATATTGAGTAAGACATGTAGACATACCCCAAATCCGGAATCTCCTACTGGAATCTACCGGAAGCATAGCCATCTCTTGCCCGATCAGTGAGAGATGTGCCTGATACCTACAGCCGTTTGCATGTCGACCTCGGTATTTTAAAACACACTGTTAGATCATAGTTGGACTCACCCTAGTTTCATTGATCACTGTTGGACTCATCTTGTACTGGAAATTATCTGGTATCAGATTATATGGACTGGACTCACACTGGGATTACTTTAGACTTATATCGTACTGTCTGGACTCACACATGATATTCTAGTTCAGTTAGCTTTTATTACAGTCTTCATTGCCATGATTCTTCTCTTATTTTAGTTACCTTTCTTTTCTTGTATCTTACTGCCTCTCTATGCCATCATTACCTGTATAGAACTGCCATGCTCATCAATAAAATTGTCTATAAACTGCTTTATAGTTCTTTGTCATTTACTTGGGTTTATCTTGATGAGTTGTACTCGTTCCCGTCCTGATTGGACCTGTTGAAAATATTACAGATGATAATCCTGAGGACACATGCCCTGCTTACCATGGACCTGGCGAGGGATTAGCTACCTTTGGTCCCGACTCTCAGGAGTGATTCAGGAGATTAGCTAGTAGACTACTTTAGCTTTCATGTTTTGGCTTGATGTATTAAAGTTAAGATTTTGAGTCTGTATAAGGTTGGTTTGAGATATTGGTGTATTATTTTAGTAGTTAGTTGTTGTTGTCTTTAATTCCTTAGGTATAACTTCTGTGTTATCTTTTCGTGCTTAGACTGTGTTTGAGTAGATCATACCCTTTACTTGCCCTCCATTCGGAGCTGATATCTGGACAAGTACTTTTTATATTCAATGCATGAGATTAGTTAGCAACCTAGAACAGCTTACTACCGCCGACACTGCGGCGTAGGCTGGACGTAACCACTTCTCATGCCCCTATACTGGGTGCGGGTCGTGACACGTTTTTAGTGGTGGCCCATGCAGGTCTGTCGACTAAATTATTTGGTTACGTTATTGTACCAAGCATGCCTGCAATTAGGAACTTAAGGTAATTAGACAACTTTAGGAATGACGCTTAGAACACCTAGAGGAATACTAGGATTGCAACATAGGAAATACATCCCATGCTTGCTATTATTATTTGATTTTCTTGTCTATGATTGTTTTGCTTAAAGAGTCCTTATAAGTCTTTTTATTGTAATTAGATGGTGCTTACTCGTTCATCCCGGTATGTCTCACCTGAGAATGGCACGCTTCCCATCCAGTCAGCTGACCAGTTGACTGATACACCTCCACCTCCACCTACCACATTCCTCCACTCCACAGATCCACAAACCCAGATACCACAACCACCTTCCACATCATAGGCCCAGCAGGACCCAATACTTCCACCACCCCCTATCACTATACCTACCCAGGCTTCCGTCACACTCGACGGGAACCAACTGCTCACTCTGATCCAGGGGTTCCTAGCAACCCATCAGGAGCAGACCACCCTACTCCGCCAGAGCATGGAGCATTCTGAGGGACGTACCATGGTCCCACCACCTGTAGAGCTACGGCAGAGAGCGGGGACGATCAAGGACTTCATGGGTCTGAACCCCAAGGAGTTCTTAGGGACTGAGGGCATAGTAGTAGCAGATGACTGGTTAGACTCGGTAGAGAGGAAGCTCATTGGAGTTAGGATGCCGGATGACCTCCAGGTCGAGGCAGCAGGATTTTTGCTGATAGACTTGGCAGGAGTTTGGTTCCGGAATGAGCCGTTATTCGCGAGAGGGAGAGCCACTTGGGATCAGTTCAAGACCCAGTTCAAGAAAATTTTTTTCTCAACCACTGCTAGAGTAGCCATGGGGCTACGATTCCAGAACATCCAGCAGGGGAACCGTTCTGTTGACGAGTATGCGGCAGAGTTTAGTCGCCTGAGCCGTTTCGCTCATAGCCTAGTTGCTGACCCTGAGGAGATGACGCGTAGATTTTGCCGTGGTCTAGTTCCAGACATTGGCATTCTTATAGTGGCGAACGGTATGACTGACTACTACCAGAGCTTAGAGTTAGCCCGGAGTATCGAGGACCGTCTTCTGTCTTACAAGAGGCCGGCTTCTGTACACATTGAGGGACCCTCCAAGCGTCAGGCTTTCCAGCAGAAAGTGCCGACGCTACACCAGCAGACATATCATCCTCCCACACCACATCATTCGACCCCGCCAGTTAGAGCCCCGGGACCCCGGCAGCATCAGTATCGAGGTCAGGACCCGAAGACGATCAGTTGTTCATACTGCAGGAAGCAGGGACACATCAGGGAGCAGTGTAGGAAGAGGCTGAAGGTTTGCTATACCTGTGGGTCTGATACTCACCAGAAGATAGATTGTCCTATTGTACCTCCTTATATGGGGGCTAGGCCACCTGTAGCTCAGCACCAGAGGGGTGGAGCTTTTGCGATGACGGTCGAGGAGACCAACGCTGTAGGTGACGGGTTAGCAGGTTTGTCTTTTCTGTCCTTCCTTTCCCATCTTGTTGTATGATTCCATTAGTACCTGTCAGGATATGCTTGTGATATGCTAGATAGTGTAGTTACCCTGTTCGAGACTGTAGAATTACGACCAGTAGGACTATGATTGCATGTTATCTTTTGACTCTGATTGACTGGGGGTTTGACCTAGAAGGAGTACGACTATCTTAATTTCGAGGACGAAATTTCTCTAAGGAGGGTAGACTTGTAAGACCCAGTTTTCAGAAATTAGGGTATTTTTGAAGTTTTATTATTTTTATTATTTATTAATGATGATTTAGTCATGTTATGAATTTTGATGATTTTAGTTAATTTAAAATTATTTTCTAAGTCATGGCTTATGACTTTGTGATTTTACTAGTGTAACCCTAGTGTAAACCCTAGAGATTTTATAACCTAGAAACTAACCATGATCATGTGAGCCTAGCCATAGGTTTAGAACATCAAATTAGGGCTTTTTAGCCTAAAGGGTATTTTGGTAATTTTCTAGGATTTATTAGAAATTATTTGGATTTATGTGTTTTTATTATTATTTAATTATTTGATTAGTGTCATGTTAGTCCCTAACCTAGTTTACCCTAACCTAGAGATTAGTCACTAACCTAGGAGGCTAATGTTAGATGTTAACCTATGTGTAAATATCTAGGTTTGATAATATCTAGATATTTTATTTTTAGATATTTTAGAAACCTAAAATATCTATCCCCTTAGTCAAATACTTAGGAGCTAAGTTTTGCTAGGTGGATAAACCCTAAATATCTACCCCCTACCCCCCATGACCAGCCAACCCTACCCCCTTCCATATAAACACCCCCCCTTTCATTCAAGCTTCTTTATTACACAAAAACCTAGTTTTTTCCCTCTACTTCAACCCTTCACCATTTAACCAATTTGACTCCAAATTGAGCCAAACTTCTTGCACTGGAACCCCCTACCATTGAGGATACTAAGGGAGGCTAGCTAGCAAGGTTGAAGATCAATTTGGCCATCTCAAGTGAAGAGGATACCCCCCTACTTTGGTGTTTTCTTGACTTTTCACCAAATAGGTAAATACCTATAAACCTTGTTAATATTCTGTTTTCTCTTCATAATTGCATGCATATAGGTATACCCTAACTGTAGGCTAAGTTTGGTGAGATTTAGGCTTGGTTTGATGTCCGTATCGGACACGTGTCTGTGTCTTAATTTCAGTGTTTGGTGAAATGTCACTATGGTTTAAATGTTGTTGTTTTCCAAAACAAAATATATTTTTGGGAAGCCCTAGACATGTAGGACACAACCCTAGTTGACTGAGCACGAAATTGTGTCGTGTCCGTGTCCAAATTGGACACGAACACACTGTTAAACACACTGCACACTGTGTAAAACACGCACTGACACGGCCTTCGTGTCGTGTCTAGACACGACTTGGACACAAAGTGTCATACCTAATCCCTAGCCCTAGACCTAGGCTACCCCCTGACATGAGCACGACACGTATTGGTGCGTGTGTCGTGTCCACGAGGCTCTGTCCTCGCTGCACGAGGCAGTGCACTGTGCCTGTGTTCTCCCCTGCTACTCGGGGGCGACACAGGACACGACACGGCCTCTCATGGCCTAATTTTTTGTGGACACGTGCGCCTCATGTCTGACACACTGCACACAAAATTTTAGGCGAATTGGTCTGGTGGATCGAGAGAAAACTCGATCGCACCGACCCGTGCCTGTGCTGTGCGTGTGTAAAAACGTGCACTGATACGCGTGTCCCGTGTCTCGCACACGCGACGTGGACACGTGTCAGGGTGTCCTAACCCTAGCCCTACACTAGGTCGACACTGGGACACAACCACGTGGGTTGTGTTGTGTCGTGTCGTGCACACGAACGACATGAACTCGTGCACGACGTTGTGACACTGTGGTGTCTGAATTTACCCGATTGGATATTTTGACTCCTGGACACGTTGTGTCGTGTCGTGGTGGACACCTAGGGACACACATAACACGTGTACACCTAGGGGATCGATTACCAACCATTAGTGTCGAGCCATAGCTCGGTTTAGTGCACGAATTTGGGATTACCTAGTTCGAGTGCACAGTGCACTTATTTCCTGATTTTGGGATTAATCCCAGTTTTTCAGAAATGAAATTCAAAATCTATTTTGATATGATTAATGCATGTATATATGTATTTTCAGTGTATAAATACGTAGTATATATGTATATGTGAGTGTGGGTGAAATTTGGGGGTATTTGGTAGAGTATAGGTGGAGTTATATATATATACATATGTATGTATATATGTTACTGTGTATGTGTGTGTTGAGGGCTGGATTTGGTTCCAGGAACCACCCCCCTTCCCTTCCTGTGTGTCAGTGTCCCTCTCCCTCTATTCATTCTCTCTCTCTCTACTCTATGTTTCTCTCTCTCACTTTCTCTCTATATATATATGTAATATATATATATATATAGTTTCTTCCCTCACTATATGTAAGTTATATATATATATATATATATATATATATATATATATATATATATATATATATATATATATATATATATATATATATATATATATATATATATGATATATATATGTGGTATTATATATAGGTTGGATATATATGTATGTATACATAGAGGGTATATGTAAATAGGGATATATATATCTATATTATATACATTGATGTATATATGAGAGTATATATATATGCATTATATAGGTAGCTGTATATATATATATATATATATATATATATATGTGTTAGTGTCTAGATATCATAGCCTATGGCCTATGGCCCATGACCTATGAGTCTAGAAATGACCAACAGGTCTAGTTGACTAGTTTGACTATAGGTTGACATTGTTGACCATGGTTGACCAAAGTCAACTATAGGTCAAACCTTGACCTAATTGACCTAGAATGGACTTAGATGGACTCTAAATGACTTGGTGACTAAGGTTTGACTAAACCCTAGACTGTAAACTAGTTGGTTAGGGTTTTGACCTATATAAGGGTATTATTGTAACTTGAGTTATATGGGTAGTCCCATGTAGATGAAGATATGTATGGGGTTAAGTGAGATAATAGGAGTTGAGTCTTGATTTGAGTTAGAGTATGGATTTGCTTGATTATAGGGTTAAGTTTGGTTTGTACTATATGTATTTGTGAGTGATATACCTTGTATAGGAAGTTGGTTATACCTTAGCCTAGTATTATAGTATCTTAGGTATTCTAAGACAGGTTAGCCTATGTTTGGTTTTGAGTTAGCCTTATAGGGTTTGACTGGATGTTGACCATTAGTCAAGATTAACCTAATTATCTTATTAACTAGTCTATGATTAACCAAAACCTTAGTTAGTCTAAGTTTGACTTAGATTTGACCCAGATTGATCATGTTGACTAGTATTTGACTAGTTTGATTAGAGTGTTGACCAGGAGTTGACTTTAACCTAGATTAGACTTGTTTAACCTTGTTTGACCTTGTATGACTTAGTTTAACTTCTTGTGACCTAGTATGACTTGATTTGACTTAGTTTGACTGTAGTGTTGACCAAGTTTGACTTTGACCTAGATTGGCTTAGAATTCATATAGATTGCATTGTAGATTTCATTTACTTTCATTTTGGACATGTCATAACTGTATTGCTCTATTTTAGGACATTGTGACCCTGGTACAGACATCTGATATTACACTACTCTTTCCAGAGTAACAGGCGAGTACATTCTCTGATAATTCTCTCATTTATTTGTCGATTACTGTATTTCAGTTCTAGTTAGTTCTATGTAATTCTCTGTATCAACACGTATGGATATTTCTGGATTCATGTATCGACACATACTTTACTTGCTGGCCTCTATTACTGGAGTCATTAGTATCATTCCGGAATCATTTCTGGAATCATCACGTATTGGCCAGACTCATCTCGATTCTTTTGTCGATTTTGGATTCACTTGCTGGGCGGGGAAATATTGAGTAAGACATGTAGACATACCCCAAATCCGGAATCTCCTACTGGAATCTACCGGAAGCATAGCCATCTCTTGCCCGATCAGTGAGAGATGTGCCTGATACCTACAGCCGTTTGTATGTCGACCTCGGTATTTTAAAACACACTGTTAGATCATAGTTGGACTCACCCTGGTTTCATTGATCACTGTTGGACTCATCTTGTACTGGAAATTATCTGGTATCAGATTATATGGACTGGACTCACACTGGGATTACTTTAGACTTATATCGTACTGTCTGGACTCACACATGATATTCTAGTTCAGTTAGCTTTTATTACAGTCTTTATTGCCATGATTCTTCTCTTGTTTTAGTTACCTTTCTTTTCTTGTATCTTACTGCCTCTCTATGCCATCATTACCTGTATAGAACTGCCATGCTCATCAATAAAACTGTCTATAAACTGCTTTATAGTTCTTTGTCATTTACTTGGGTTTATCTTGATGAGTTGTACTCGTTCCCGTCCTGATTGGACCTGTTGAAAATATTACAGATGATAATCCTGAGGACACATGCCCTGCTTACCATGGACCTGGCGAGGGATTAGCTACCTTTGGTCCCGACTCTCAGGAGTGATTCAGGAGATTAGCTAGTAGACTACTTTAGCTTTCATGTTTTGGCTTGATGTATTAAAGTTAAGATTTTGAGTCTGTATAAGGTTGGTTTGAGATATTGGTGTATTATTTTAGTAGTTAGTTGTTGTTGTCTTTAATTCCTTAGGTATAACTTCTGTGTTATCTTTTCGTGCTTAGACTGTGTTTGAGTAGATCATACCTTTTAATTGCCCTCCATTCGGAGCTGATATCTGGACTAGTACTTTTTATATTCACTGCATGAGATTAGTTAGCAACCTAGAACAGCTTACTACCGCCGACACTGCGGCATAGGCTGGACGTAACCACTTCTCATGCCCCTATACTGGGTGCGGGTCGTGACAACTTCCTACTGTTGCTGCTGCTATTTCTTATTCCTTCTTCTTCTTCTACTTCTATTCCTCTCTCCCAAACTCTCATTCTCTTCCTCTAAAATCACACACACACATCCATATATATATATATATATATATATATATATATATATATATATATATATATATATATATATATATATATATATATATATATATATATATAAACTCACAAACACATATACCCATCTACATATATATATATATATATATAGACACTCACACACACTCATATATATATATATATATATATATATATATATATATATATATATATAATACATACACACACACACATATATAGAAATATATATATACACATATATATATTTCTCTCTAAAAAGGAAAACCCCTAATAAATCCTTAAACTAGGTTTTTGGAAAACCTATAAAAGCTATGGTTATTAAGTAGAGAATGGTCTCCTCCACATTTATTGTGAAGGAATAAATGCAAGAGAGGAAATTTATGGGGGTTAATGAGCATACCTAGAATTGGTTTCCTTGAGGAAGAAGAAGCTTCAAAAGAAAAGAATGAATGAAGAGAGAGAGTTTACTTTGGAGTGAAGTAAAGGGAGGGATTTTTGCCTATACATGGCCGGCCATGGGGGGTCTTAATGGGTTTGGGTGGAGACCCATTAGGCCTCCAAACCCATTAAACTTGGTTTGGTTTAACTCCAAATTGACTAATTAAGCCTCTAAATGACTAGTTAAGCCATGAAAGTATTGGTTTATGGTTTCTAGTCTAGTTAGGATGGCATGTGGGCCAAGCCCAGCTAGTATGTGGGTCCTACTAGTGTCCAGACTACCCGGGTCTCCAACTTAAGTCCAAATTGGATAAAATTCAAACTAAATCAACCAATTCCCTAAAAATCCTATAAAATCAAATAAAATTCCCAAAAATTATAAAACTTGGAAAATAACGAAAATATCCCTAATTCGAAAACTGGGGGTGACAAATCTACCCACCTTAAAAGAATTTCGTCCTCGAAATTAAAACCAAACAATAGTAAAATATCAAAATCACAAGTCATGGCTTAAAATTTAAAATGATTAAAATCTCAAAAATCAAAGCATGAATTAAATGACTAAAATTATAAAATTTAAAATTACTCTCAAATAGAAACTGGGTGCCATAAGTCTATCCACCCAAAAAATCATCCTCAAAAATTAAAACAAGTAAACACAAAAAAATCATGCAAATCGATAATTGTAAACCCCCTTAATTTATATTTGATTTTATAATTTAATTAATTAATTTTTTTTTGTTATGCCTTTCATTAGTTATGGATTTATTCACTACTAGTTTATTGGTATAAGTAATGTATGTGTGTATATATATTATAATATGTGTGCATGATCGTATTTCTATTAAATAAGGATTATAATTAAATCTAGGATTTTTAGGAATTTATTTGTAAATTTTGAGGAAATTTTTTGCTAGCTTAAAAGATACATATATATATTTATATATAAATATTAACAAATGTTTAATTAAAACAGAAAAAAAAAGAAGTGGCCGACCCACACCCCAGCAAAAGGGGCGGGCCAGCTTGCTCCTTTAATAGCTTAGTGATGTGTTTAGTGGTGTAATGTATAAAGTTGTTAAAAAAAAGGGAAAAAAAGAAAGAGCAAAGGGTACTGTTCCTGTGAACAGTACCCGCTCTCACCCGTGAAGGAGCCGAGCGCAGCGGACTTCACAGAAGTTTAATCTCAAACTTCTCCAAGTTGCACCGTTTGGTTTAAATTTTTTACTAAATCTCAACTAATATCCTCCCCTATCCTAAGCGGCCAAAACCAAACCTAATCCTAGCCCCATACGGTTTTTAAATCCGGATACAAATAGGAAATCTACACATCCTATATAAGTTCGGGAGAGAGAGTTCTCGGCAAAAAAAAAAGGATTTATCTGAACAATTTCGTCCCCAACCCGAACTCTCGACCCCGACGACCTTCCCCACGCGCCCCTAGCGGCCTGCAGCTGTCGCCGACCACCACGAGACTGGCCGAAAACCAACTGCTGCAGCGCGAACAAGGTACTCTGTTCGGTAGTCGCAACAGGTACTTAACTTCTCCTCTATGGATCTTCCCCATCATTCGATCAATTTGTGATCAGTAAATTTCTACGTATAGCCAATATATCAACCTAGAACCCCTGCCAATTAGTTCGTATTAGACGGATTCAGATTCGACAAACAATCGACTCAAAAGTCGAGGAAAATCCGTTTGGAAACGGAGTAGATCCCAGCCCCAAAACCCCAACTTTGAAAGGCGAAACCCGCCGATTCCTCGTCAGTTTTAAAAATATAATTGAACCAGTTTGATCACAACATATACAAGATCCAACCCATTTTTTTTTATCTCCTGGATTCATCAACTGTGTGCCAACTTACTTGATTTCAAAAACTCGAGAAAACCTGGTTTTCAAAAAAAAAAAAATTTAGAATTTTGTCCGATACGGCGTACGCCCCAACAAACCGGGCGACGTGGTCGCGCGCTATATGCATCGAAAGACACGTATGGACGTTGCGGACGTGTGTGAACTGACGAAACTCAGTTTTGTCGCGTGTGCACGACGAAACCAACGTATATCCGTCGAGATACCCCCGTATCGGCGTTTTGCAAACTTGCCCATAACTTCGTGTACAGTCGTCGAATCGAGACGAAACTTGCGCCAACAGGTCCGGATTGAAATTCTGGTCCTGTATGCCAAGTTTGGTTCGATTCTGAGAAGGTCGAATCGGAACTCCTTTTTGGTGGGCCCGCGACCCACTCAAACGGGCGACTTAGTACACGGCTCATCGGAATCCAAAACTGGACATACCGTTGAGTTCCTCTTCTCAAACTAAAACTGTAGACATTTAGTTTGATGACTTTAGAGACCGTAGACTTTGGCACGCGTTTCGGTGCAAAGCGAGTCCAACGACGGACATCGTTTTGACCCGAAATTACGATTTTGCCCCTGTTCTAGAATTTGACTTTTGGACAGGCGTTTTCTAGGTATATCTTCTTCACCGAGATCATTTTTGATGTTTGTTTCAGCGTCTGGAGTCATCTGTGATTTGTGAGTTTTGGTGCTGACACTTGCTACTCTTGGATTTGCCCTTCTCGCACCGCAGGCAAGATACCTTGCCACCTTACTCTGTGATTATTATACTTCTTATTTTCAGTTGTTATTTTTCAGCATTTTTGTTACTTGATATTTAAAATGTGCGTCCAAGTCACACTTGGGTGCAAGCGACTCTATCGGTCGTTTTTTTTCTCGCTTTATTTATTTCTCTTGCATTGACTTAGTCTAGTGACCACCCATTGATGTTGAGGTATTGGTATATCTCATACGGCCTTGACACTTGTTGTATCACGTGATGTGAGTCACATGTAGGACACGTATCCGCGTAGTCGGCTGGCCACTGATACGTATGGAACGTGCGACGGATAGGGGTAACTGCCAATAGAATTACATGCTAGAAGACTTGGCGGTTACTAGAGGTACATATGAGTCATAGATGTGACTCTAATAGGCATTAGGTGGGAAGAACAGTTCCTTAACGTATGGGTCATATATGCACTGTCCTGATTGCCGGTTATCTCCAGTGGGAGGTACGGTCCTGCTAGCCGGTTATCTCCAGTGGGAGGTACGGTCCTGATTGCTGGTTATCTCCAGTGGGAGATACGGTCCTGATTCCTGGTATTCCTGATCCTGCCCATGCGTCAAAGGTTTGTTCTTATTGCATTATCACTGTAGACTGGTTAGGCACCTGATTGCATACATATTTCTTTTTTTATATTATATATCACAGTTATTATAGCATGGTGTTTTCTTGTATCTTGTTACGTCCCTCTGAGGACCTGGTTGTCTCTCCAGGATTAGACGACTTCCCGCAGGAATACGGAGTAGCTCTGGATCCAGCTTACATTGATACCGAGTCAGTTCCTACTGATTTCTAGTTTATTCTTTTTGGAGACATTAGTGGACATTATTTTTTTACATCTTTTTTCTTTCTATTCTGCGGAGGTTGGACTCCGATCTTGTGAGACTATTTTTCATAGCTGTTTGGAGTGAGCATGTTCACCCGGCTATCTTTTGATACTCTTATTTATTATTTGGACTCTATATTTTTCTGTGTTGAGCTGTGATGAGATTAGATTATGTTATTCTGGCCTGTGATTATTTTATTTACAGCTTATGTACATATATGAGGATTCTATATATTGGAGTATTCTTCATATACGTGCAGCTGGCATGTTCACGTTCTTGGTCCTATGTATTATGGGACTGAGGCGTTACAATAATCGTATACGTCTGTCCAATCATCATGATACTCACAATCTCCGTCATGCCAGTGAGCAAGGCTACGATAATCACAGAGTCCTCAACTACGGTACATATCTATAGAATTATGGTATTTAAAATTTTCGCATTGCCGCATGCTTGGCAGCGAAAACCTTAAATTTCCACACCCGAGAATTACGACCATAATTCGACTATATGTCCTCACTATGCCTGCTAGCATGACCCTAGAGTATTCTAAAATCTCATAATCGAGGCGACCTAACCCATACGACATATCTTAGAAGGAAATCACATCACAAGAACAAATTTCATCCAACGATCAAAGAACAGATAGAATCGAAGTTCAAGACAGTTTATAAGAAGGCAAATGCGGAAAGGAGATTCGAAATATCGGAACCTGCTATCTGCTCTGCTACTGCCTGAGTGGGCTCAACTGTCATGGCGAAAGCTCGCCCTTGCTGGCCTCCTCTAGCCTGCTGTACTCTGTCCTGGTCTCTTCGGATTCTACTAGCGTGGCAATCCCTCAGCTGGTGGTCAGGCGCCCCACAGTATAGACAGACGCCCAACCTCTTCCTACAAGCCTCTCTAGTGTGCCCCGGCTTCCCGCAAAAGCCGTACGGAGTAGCCGGTCTCTGGCTCTATCCCTGATGATGCTGGGCACGTGCTGGTGCCTGCTGAATCTGTAACAGAGGCTGCTGCTGAAATGGCCTCTGCTGAGGCTGAAAGTGGAGGCGCTTGGCTGGTCCCGTACTGGAACTCGCCCCCATGGTATCGCCGCTCCTCTTCGGCTTGAGGCCGAAGTTCTCCTCTGCAATCTGCGCGTCCATCAATATCTGATCGAACGTTGCGTCACGGCGACCCGTGGTGCGGGTGCGCACTGCATGAATAAGTCCCCTACGGAACTTACGAGCCTTTTGCCCTTCATCCTGGATCATATCGGGAGCGAACCTGCTAAGACGGAAGAACTCTGCTGCATACTCGTCCACCGACGAGTTCCCCTGCACTAGACCCACGAACTGGCCCTCCAATGCTGTAAGAGCCACGTCCGGGAAGAACTTCTCCTTGAAGAGCCTCCGGAAGTTCTTCCATGTCAGCTCTCTCACCGACGCACGAGGATCCGTGCGGTACCATGTCAGCACAATGTCGAAGAATCGGCTGGCTGCGGCCGAAATCCAAAGTGCTCTAGGAAGCTCTGCGAGCTCCATGCTCCGCTGCACGTCCTCTAGCCAATCGTCTGCATAAAGGATACCCTCCGTGCCCGTGAAGTCCCTGGAGCTCATCTTCCTAAAGTCTAATACTGTCCCCGGCCTGGACTGCTGCTGGTACGGCTGCTGGCCAGTAGGGCCCTAGACCGTACCCGGTGCCACTCTCTCCACGGCTGCCAGTGCAAGCTGATACGAGTTCTCCATGCTCTGCCTCAGCATCTCAATCTGACGGTGTGACGCCTCCGTTTGGCGCTGCGATGCCTCTGCCTGGGCTCGCTGTGTCTCCATCATCTGCTGAAGGAGAAGGAACATATGGTGTGTATCCGTCGGTATCGGAGGTGGTGGCGGCAGTATCTCTGGAACGACGACCGAAACCCTCTGGGGTGGAGGTGGTAGACCTCCTTGTGCAACTACCAGGGCCTCCGGGATAGTGGAATCACTGGGGGCAGTCTCGTGAACCTCCTCCTCAGCCTGGTCTGATCTCTCGGGCAGGCTACTCGATCCAGTAGCCTGCGGGTGCGTCTTCGTCATCCTGGAGACGAATTGAAGCAAAGAGATCAATATGGCACATGAGAAGATATTATCAAAGATGGACAGTTAATTTAATACAAGGGGAGTAATCATGATAATCAAAAGATCGAAAAATTTTCCCAAGTGTGATTGAGAAACTCCTATCGTATCCTAGGTCCTACGTCCTAATTGCAGGCTCGTAATTAGTACTCTAAGTCGAGCACCATTACGAGATCGCACTAATTGCGACACCGGACCTGCGTGGGCCACCACAAAAATGTGTCACAACCCGCACCCTTATGAGGGGCACGAGCACGTGGGTACGTCCAGCCTACGCCGCAGTATCGACGGTAGAACGCTGTATATAAGGTCTGTAAATACTACGACTAACAGTATAAAGGTACCTGTACAGTATATACACTCCGAGTGGAGGTGACATAGCAATACAGTCTCAATCACAGAATAAAACTAAGGTAGATAGCACAGAAAGAAACAGATGATAGATGAAAAGAGAATAAGTCCAAGATCCAACACAAGCCCAGATATATATACAACATCACAGGGTCTCAAAATATAACATAGAAGCTACAGTCTGATAATGCTAGCTGGATCGCAGTCCAGTCAAACCTAGCTAAGCTACACTACTCTGGGAGTACAAAGTATAGTGGCTCTACTATAAGGCCACGGTCCTGGACTACTCCATCTAGCTCGAGCCCATAATAGGTCGAACAGTCTGCCTCAGAGTCATCTGTAATATATCATAACGGTATCCTGTCAGGAAAATGAGCAAGTACAAGCAATAACAGCAGTTCCATGTGAATTGACAAATTCTATAAGAGACAGTATAATGAACTACAAGACAAAGATATATGAAGACTTGGGAACCGTTCGGAAGCTGAGTTACAACCCTTAAACAAAACAAGGACCGGGGTTGTAACCCTTCTTCCGAGCAGAACTTAGTCTCCAATCAAGGTACAATATAAAGGCATGTAGAACATGTGAGTAACTGAATATCATAGCATGGTGAGAAAGTACTGAATGTAGAACAGAACAGGATATATGATAAGATAAGTAAATATAAAATTTGCCTTGAATTATTAGAGCGTCATGTGATCGGCAAGGGAATCATGGTAGGGTTATCCACTTGGCCCGGCAATCCGCGGTGACCTCAACGGAAAGTCATGCCGGCCAACCTGTCACGACCCGCACCCTGTATAGGGACACGAGAAGTGGGTACGTCCAGCCTACGCCGCAGTATCGGCGGGTAGTAAGCTGTCCTAGGTTGCTAACTAATCTCATGCAGTGTATATAATGTACTTGTCCAGATATCAGCTCCGAATGAAGGACAAGTAAAGGATAGGATATACTCAATCACAGTCTAAAACACGATAAGATAACACAGAAGTTATACCTAAGGAATTAAAGACAACAACAACTAACTACTAAAATAATACAACATCTCAAACAAACTTAATACAAACTCAATATCTTAACTTTAATACAACAAGTCAAAACATGAAAGCTAAAGTAGTCTACTAGCTAATCTCCTGAATCACTCCTGAGAGTCGGGACCAAAGGTAGCTAATCCCTCGCCAGGTCCATGGTAAGTAGGGCATGTGTCCTCAGGATTATCATATGTAATATTTTTAACAGGTCTAATTAGGACAAGAACGAGTACAACTCATCTAAAAAATCCAAGTAAATGACAAAGAACTATAAAGCAGTTATAGACAGTTTTATTGATGAGCATGGCAGTTTTATACAGGTAATGATGGCATAGAGAAACAGTAAGATACAAGAAAAGAAAGGTAACTAAAACAAGAGAAGAATCATGGCAATGAAGACTGTAATAAAAGCTAACTGAACTAGAATAACATGTATGAGTCCAGACAGTACGATATAAGTCTAATGTAATCCCAGTGTGAGTCCAGTCCATATAATCCGATACCAGATGATTTCCGGTACAAGATGAGTCCAACAGTGATCAATGAATCCAGGGTAAGTCCAACTATGATCTAACAATGTGTTTTAAAATACCGAGGTCGACATGTAAATGGCTGTAGGTATCAGGCACATCTCTCACTGATCAGGCAAGAGATGGCTATGCTTCCGGTAGATTCCAGTGGGAGATTTCGGATTTAGGGTATGTCTATATGTCTTACTCAATATTTTCCTGCCCAGCAAGTGAATCCAAAATCGATAAAAGAATCGAGATGAGTCCGGCCAATACATGATGATTCCAGAAATGATTTCGGAATGATTCCAATGACTCCAGTAATAGAGGCCAGCAAGTAAGGTATGTGTCGAATACATGAATCCAGAAATATCCATACGTATTTGATACAGAGAATCACATAGAACTAACTAGAACTGAAATACAGTAATTGACAAATAAATGAGAGAACTATCAGAGAATGTACTCGCCTGATACTCTGAAAAGAGTAGTGTAATATCAGATGTCTGTACCAGGGTCACAATGTCCTAAAATAGAGCAATACAGTTATGACATGTCTAATATGAAGGTAAATGAAATCTACAATGCAATCTATATGAATTCTAAGCCAATCTAGGTCAAAGTCAAACTTGGTCAACTCTTCAGTCAAACTAAGTCAATTTAAGTCATACTAGGTCACAAGAAGTTAAACTAAGTCATACAAAGTCAAACTAGTCTAGGTTAGTCAAATCTAGGTTAAGTCAACCTTTGGTCAACTCTAGTCAAACATTCTAGTCAAACTAGTTAAGTTATCTAGGGTTTGGTCAACAATGGTCAGACTAGTCAATACTAGTCAACATGGTCAAGCTAGGTCAAAGTCTAGGTCAATCTTAGACTAACTAAGGTTTTGGTCAAACATAGACTAGTCAACATGGTAATTAGGTCAATGGTCAACTATCTAAGTCAAACTCTATAAGGCTAACTCAAAACCAAACATAGGCTAACATGTCTTAGGATACCTAAGGTACTATACCACAATGTTAAGGTATAACCAATTATCCATACAAAGTATATCACACATAAATACATATATATAATACCAACCTTAATCCTATAATCAAGCTAATCCCATACTCCAACTCAAGTCATGACTCAACTCTAAGTATCTCACTTAACCCCATACATATCTTAATCTACTTAGGACTATCCACATAACCTACATGGTCAAACCTAAACCAATTTGTCAGTAGTCTATGGTTTAGTCAACTTAGTCAAACTAGTCCCTTAAAGTCCATCTAAGTCAATTCTAGGTCAAGGTTGACCTATAGTTGACTTTGGTCAACAATGGTCAACAAGGGTCAACTTGCTAGCCAACCTAGGTCTACTAAGCCTATTGGTCAATTCCAAACTCACTAACCATAGGCTATAGGCTAGTGTAACTAGATACCATGTATAGGTATCTCATATAGGTGTCTATAGCCATACATCTATACAATATATATCTAATACCATATATTCTCACCTATATATAACCTACATATATATCCAACTATATATATAATACCCACATATAATACGTATATATAATATATCCATATACATGTAACTATTATATAGCCAATTTATATATACCAATATGTAATCTAACTATGTATATAATAACTATCTATATATTCAACCTACAATATATGATACACTATATATATATTGAGAGAGAGAGAGAGAGAGAGAGAGATAGAAGTGATGAGGTGTCATGTGTGTGAATAAAAGAGTGAGAGAGAGAGAGGGAGAGAGAGAGATGGTGTCATGACAGCAAAGGGGGAGTTAATCTCAGGAAAACTGAAAAAGGAATCCCAACTCACACACATACATATATGCATATATACATACACCCATTCCTACATATATACAAGTATATATACACTCCCATACCCACATACACCCACACATACACATATACTTACATATACAATATACATACGCACAAATATTCATGTATATACACCCTAAAATCGAATTGAAATTCGATTTAGAAAACAGAAAAAAATACCAAAAACCCAAACTGGAAACACTGTTCACTCGAAATTAGGTAAACCTAAATTCGAACCAAAACTCGACTAAGGCTCGATACCAGTGGTTGGTAACACTAGCCCCCAGTGTCCCTTAGTGTTCTAAGTGCCTGACACGACACCACGACACAATATGATATGTCAAACACTAAAAATCCTAAATCGGGTAACTAGACAGTGCACTGTGTCGTACAAAGGTGCACACGCGTGTAGGACACGACACACGTGTCCATGTGTCTCGTGGTCATGTCCCTAGGTTCGCCTAGGATTGGTCTAGGTGTCCCACTGCCTGAAACGTGTCCAAGTGTCGTACAGTGACGTGTCCGAGCCCGTATCAGAGCCCAATTTCCACGTGTGTGCTGTCAGTGTAAATTCGATGCACACACGAATTCGTGTCCGACACAACACTAGAAGCCACGAAACTTGGGGGGCATGTTCGCAGACATTGCCCCCTCGTGTCCACCAAGTGTCACCCCTCCGCGTGTCGTGTCGTGTCCTACGTGAGCCCCGAGCAGCAGGGGACTGAACGTGTGCGTGGTACGGTCTCGTGCAGCGAGGACAGAGCCTCGTGGACACGACACACGCATGGATACGTGTCGTGCTTATGTCAGGGTGTAGCCTAGGTCTAGGGATAGGGTTTAGGCCTGACACTTTGTGTCTACGTCGTGTCTAGACACGACACGAAGGCCGTGTCAGTGCGTGTTTAACACTGTGTGCAGTGTAGTGTGTGGTCAGTGCGTGTCGGATTCCTCGTCCGACACGACACGAGGTGACATGGCACTTGGGGGCTGACATGTCAGTCATGGCCCCTACGTGTCCACCAAATTTGGTGTGTCGAAGTATTGTGTACAGTGAGAAATGGGGCTCGAGCAACAGGACATAGTGTATGTGTGTGTACAGTGTATTCGTGTCCGTTTTGGACACGGACACGACACGATAACGTGCTCAGTCCTAGGGTTTCGTGTCTAGCATGCTAAGGGCTACCCAAAAATGCAATTTGTTTTGGAAAATAACTACATTTATTTCTAAGTGACATTTCACCAAACACTTAATTAAACACACAGATACGTGTCCGATACGGACACCAAACCAAACCTATTTCCTACAAAACTTGACCCACAGCTAGGGTATACCTATATGCATGCAACTATGAAGATAAAACACAATATTAATAGGGTTTGGGGGTATTTACCTATTGAGTGAAAACTCAAGAAAACACCAAAGTCGGAGGGGGGGTGTCCTCTTCAAATGATGATGCCCAAATGTCTTGAAAACCTTGCTAGCTAGCCTCCCTTAGCATCCTTAATAGTAGGAGGTTCTAATGCAAGAAACTAGGCTCAATTTGGAGCTAAATTGGTTAAGTGGTGAGATTTTGAAGTTGTAGGGAAAACTAGTTTTAAGGTGTAATGTAAATGAGGCATGAATGATGAAGGGGTGTGATTATATAGAGGGAGGGGGGGGGGGCATGGTGGCTGGCCATGGGGGTATGGGGATAGACTTTAGGGTTCCCTCCACCTTGCTAACTTAGTTCCTAAGGCTTTGACTAGGTAGATAGATATTTAGGTTTCTAGGAAATATCCTTAAAGGTAATATCTAGATATTATCTAACTAGATATTTATACATAAGGCTAACATCCTCTACTTAGTCTTCTAGGTTAGTTGCTAACCTCTAGATTAGTGCTAAACTAGGTTAGGAGCTAACATGACACTAATCAACTAATTAAATAATAATAAATTACATAAATCCAAATAAATTCTAATAAATTACCAAAATACCCTTTTGACTAAAAAGTGGTAATTTGATATCCTAATCACATGGTTAGGCTCATATGGTCATAATTAGTCTCCAAGTCATATAATCTCTAGGGTTACATTAGGGTTACACTAGTAGTTAACCAAAGTCATAAGCCATGACTTAGAAAATAGTTTTAATTACACTAAAATCACCAAAAATCATATCATGACTAAGACACCATTATTTAATAATAAAAATAATAAATTTTCAAAATATCCCAATTTCAGAAAACTGGGTGTTACACAACCTGGATAACATGGACATGGAGGTATCTGCTACACCCTACGTGAGGTGAGGGTGGCGCAAGCAAAATAGTGATATGGGGCTTGATCACATAACCCCTAATAATTCTCCATCTCCGAGTAGTATAATGGACCTGGACATGACACGTCATAACACGAATTCCCTAAGAGGATAGCTACTCCCTCTCAGGAATCGGTGTCTATACAAGTACATGAAACAAGACAGGAAATGTACATGTAGCCTTCCTTCCCGAAAATTTTTAAAATATTTTTTATTATTTATTTGATTTAAATAGTGATTTTAGAATTTTATAAATAATTAAATAGTTAATTATTACGGTAGATAATTTTAGCCATAGTTGAGATTTGGAGTACAAGGTGACTAGAAATCATGGCACGGATAGCTCAGTGGCGTGCTTTGACTAGTGTTTAGTCATGGTAGGGGAAGATCGAGCCATAGTGATATCCTAACTAAGAAAACCAGGCCAAGTTGTGACATGACCATTATGAATAATTTAATTATTTATTATTATTGTTATTTGACGTTTAGGAGACCCGGTTGTACCAAACTATTCAAACTGAACCCGAACTGAGCCCAAGCCCATGTAGTCTTGCGGGACGTCCTATGACATTCGTGTTGATGTATCTTGGTATGATGGTGTCGAATTCCGTTTTAATTATCAAATAAATATTTTTTAGGTATTCTTAATTAAATATTATAAATACCGTTATTAGTTGATATTCAATGGTAATTATATAAATGGGTCCTTGTACGTTTTGGGACTACTAGGAGACTGTACAAATGATATATGCCTATTATTGGCATATTAAATTTCTTTATTATCCTTATTATTATTTTATTGGGATTATTATTTAATATTATTATTTTATTGGTTATATTATTTTATTGTCGAATAAATATATATGTATAGGTGTATTTATATGGAAATATATTATAAATGTGTGTACGTGTATGTATATATATATATATATATATATATATATATATATATATATATATATAAATTGTTGATAAGAAATAGAAAAGGAATAGAAAACAATTAATAAAGAGGAGAAGCATTAGCAGCCCCAAACCACATTAGCAGGCCGAGCCAGCCCAGGCCCGGCCCGACCACATCAGTACCTGGGTAAAACCCGAGTTGTTAATCCCCCAAGCCGAGTATTGAAAACTATACATATAGCAGGGATCGACGGAAAGAGGGAGTCTCAAACCCAAACCCTAATGCGAAACCGAAGCCCCACGACCCTCCTCCGTCACCTGGGCGGCCACCCGTCGCCGGCGCCACCACCGCGCGCGGCCACGGCCGGCAGATGCGCGCGCGCGCGGGTAATGACAGCAGCAACCGTGGGTCGAAGGCGCAACTTCGCGAGGACGTTACTCCATCCACATGCGATCGTTTTGCGTTCCGTCTTCTCCGGTATGTTTCCAGTATATAAGGCTTTAAACTCCTTCAAATAGATTGTAGGTTACATCCCTAGGTGGTTAGATAAATCGACACAAAGTCGATCAAAAACCTGTCCCGAAACAGGACGTTTAACAGTCCAATCACCCGTATTCGAGGATCGATTCCGATCGATCCAGTGACTGTTTATAAATTCCACATGAACACATGTTTAGACGACCTATAGGCCTTCACAAAAGTTTTTACAGGAGCCAAAACCATCGACTACATGTCGTGAAATCAAATCCTGAACTTTGACGAAAATCTGTTTTAAAAATATTAAAATTCATCCACACGACGTGCGTCCCGCCAATCTGGGCGACGTGGTCGCGAGCCGAAAGCATCGAAAGCTGTGTATCGGCTTCGTGGTCATGTGGACTTTGACAGAATTCAAATTGGTCGCGTGTGCGCGACAAATTTGATGCGTATCCGTCGAAATTCACCGTATCGATCTCTGTGCAAATTTCCTAATTAGTTTGTGCACGCTCGTCAGATCGAGACGAAACTTGCGCCAACAGGTCCGTATCGTTTTTCTGGTCCTGTATGCCAAGTTTGGTCCGATTCTGAGATAGTTGATTGGATCGCCATTTTGCGGGCCCCACGGTCCGATTCAACGGACGATTTTGTGCACGGCCTGCCGGAATCCAACTCTGGACATACGGTTGGGTTCGTATCAGAAAACTGGATCCGTAGACATATAGTTTGATGACTTTAGAGACCGTTGACTCTGGCACATTTTTTCGGTGCAAAGCGGGTCCAACGACGGACACCGTTTTGGCCAAAAATTACCGTTTTGCCCCTGTGTCCAGAATTGGACTTAAGGACAGGCAATCCTAGCTATTTGGACTATTCTGAGAACATTGATAATATTTATTTTAGCTTCCGGGGACTTTTGTACGGGTTTTGACTATTGGGACACATTGAGTAGTTCAGATTGTCGGTTTCACCAGCAAAGGACCACAGGCGAGTACAGTTTATTGTCTGCATTTCGATATTGATCTTTACTATATTTCATTGATTGGCCATTGGTTATGTGATTTTTATACTCTACTATAAATTGTTGAGTCGGGAATGAGAAGTACCAAGGAAGTTTGATCCGACCGTAGACAGTATTTATTTTTATGCAGTAGACATCGTAGACAGTGCTTACTTTTCTGCAAGTAGACATCGTAGACAGTGCTTACTTTTCTGCAAGTAGACATCGTAGACAGTGCTTATTTTTCTACAAGTAGACATCGTAGACAGTGCTTATTTTCTGCAAGTAGACATCGTAGACCGTGCGGTGTAGTGGCCCAGACTGATCACATATCAAAGGTACTTCTAACAGTTGGGAAAAGTATTTTATGTCTATTTATTTGCTATTGGTTTTTCGTATTTCCTGTTTATTTTTAAAAAAATATGTAATTGATGTCTAACCTCTGTTGTATAGTCATTTTCTTTATTTGAAATTGCATTCAGTGAATTGTGCTCGTTCCATTCCTGACTGAAAACCAACATTTTTCAGGTTAGCCGTGGATTCACTTAGCTTGGGGAGTGACGGAAATACTTGCAGACAAAAGCCTAGAGACTAGCTAGATAGTTGAGTTGTAGTCATTCATTTATTTGTACAAGTTTATATTTTTCTACAAATATAAAACTTGTGATCATTGTAAGTTAAATTAATTATGTGAATGAGCATTATTTGTGATTTGATCTTCATGGCCGTGACAGCGTTCTACCGCCGACATTGCGGCGTAGGCTGGCTTGGACATGTCTCGTATCCGTTTTTAAAAAAAAAAGGGGTACGGGTCGTGACAGTACATATATACCAAGAAAATCCAGGAACAATATCTCATGTCATGATCCAACTTATACTAGTCCGTGAACTATCGTGACTGGAATCGAGTAAGACACTACAACTGAATCGGATATAGCAGATATCAAGACAATGAAAACTATCAGTGAATGTACTCGCCTGCTGTCCTGAGCTGTAGGGTATATCAATGCTCAGAGCGGTAATCCGAAACCTAAAGATGAGATACTGTGTGTTAATTTAGGTTTAAACAAGTTTAAGAATGATTCACAATGAATGATATGAAATCTAGGTCAAACTAGGTCTCACTGAGTCACACTAAGTCCTGTCAAGTCAAATCTAGGTCAAATCAAGTTATATCAAGTCAAAACAAGTCGAAGAAAGTCAAACGGGGTCAAGAGTTGGCCTACCCATAAAATCTAATTTACATAATCTAAGTCTCATCCAATTTGGGCGCGTTCCGACACTCGGAACTCAATTTCACCCTTTCACTAAATTCGACTCACTCACAAACCCTCTCTAATTTGATTTCCTACATTCCCTTCTCCTCATTCTCCGTCTCCTTCTCCTTATTCTCCGTCTTATTCTTCTTATTCTCCGTCTCTTATTTCTTATTCTCCGTCTCCTTCTCCTTATTATCCGTCTCTTATTTCTCATTCTCCGTCTCCTTCTCCTTATTCTCCGTCTCTTATTTCTCATTCTCCGTCTCCTTCTCCTTATTCTCCGTCTCTTATTTCTTATTCTCCGTCTCCTTATTATTCTTCGTCTCTTATTTTTCATTCTCCGTCTCCTTCTCCTTACCACTGCTGCTCCTAATGCCTAACTGATGTTGCTGCTACTGGGCTTATGCTACTGCTGCCACTTCCTACTGCTGCTGCTGTTCTACTTCCTACTGCTGCTGCTGCTCTACTTCCTACTGCTGCTGCTGCTATTTCTTATTCCTTCTTCTTCTACTTCTATTCCTCTCTCCCAAACTCTCATTCTCTTCCTCTAAAATCACACACACACATCCATATCTATATATATATATATAAACTCACAAACACATATACCCATCTACATATATATATAGATATATATATATATAGACAGTCACACACACTCATATCTATATATATATAATACATACACACACACACACACACACACACACACATATATATATATATATATATATATATATACACATATATATACACATATATATATTTCTCTCTAAAAAGGAAAACCTCTAATAAATTCTTAAACTAGATTTTTGGAAAACCTATAAAAGCTATGGTATATATATACACATATATATATTTCTCTCTAAAAAGGAAAACCTCTAATAAATTCTTAAACTAGATTTTTGGAAAACCTATAAAAGCTATGGTCATTAAGTAGAGAATGGTCTCCTCCACATTTATTGTGAAGGAATAAATGCAAGAGAGAAAATTTATGGGGGTTAATGAGCATACCTAGAATTGGTTTCCTTGAGGAAGAAGAAGCTTCAAAAGAAAAGAATGAATGAAGAGAGAGAGAGTTTACTTTGGAGTGAAGTAAAGGGAGGGGGTTTTGCCTATACATGGCCGGCCAGGGGGGTCTTAATGGGTTTGGGTGGAGACCCATTAGGCCTCCAAACCCATTAGACTTGGTTTGGTTTAACTCCAAATTGACTAATTAAGCCTCTAAATGACTAGTTAAGCCATGGAAGTATTGGTTTATGATTTTTAGCCTAGTTAGGATGGCATGTGGGCCAAGCCCAGCTAGTATGTGGGTCCCACTAGTGTCCAGACTACCCGGATCTCCAACTTAAGTCCAAATTGGATAAAATTCAAACTAAATCAACCAATTCCCTAAAAATCCTATAAAATCAAATAAAATTTTCAAAAATTGTAAAACTTGAAAAATAACGAAAATACCCCTAAATCGAAAACTGGGGGTGACAATTTTTCCATTTTAACATTAGAGACAACCAACTTTACGTGATAGAAATTGAGAAATATTGGAGAGTATTTTGTTGGTGCACAATTTCACTGCAAACTAGGATAATTTTTTTTCTTATAGTACAATACCAAGTAGGATAACAACTCAATTTTCGTTTTCATATGAGAGAGCCAGAGGATCGATAGTATCTGCCGCTAATTTAGAGATTGAAATTAGAGATAATTACATTCTTATGGATTCTACTGCTGCGAAGGATATTTGCAATCGATCATGTAATTTTAAAACAAGAGGGGGCAAACAAGAAGGGGATGTGAGAATTTAAGAAAAATGAATGACTCTTTATTGAACTTATAAATTAAGAAGGAACTTATGGTTAACTAGCAAGAAAACCATCTTAGCATTACTCTTTAATTTTATATTGTTATAAAATCAATCCAACATATAGAAGATCATTGATGCTTTCCTCGATATGAAAAGCAATATCAATCATATGCGATAATTTAGATCAAATGTGACACTATAAGCACGCAAGGAACAACAAAGTGATTTTATAACATTTTGGCACTTATTTTTCTTTTACTTGGTTTGTAAAAATTAAAACAGGTACGTTGTGAATGCCAAGTATAACAGCAATGCTCACCCGGGTCAATAATTCATGTTACTGTTCTTCTCATAATTTTTCTGTTGCTTGGTTATGTTGTTGCCGAGAACGCTGGGGCACGCTTTTCGATGGAAAATACAGAAACTGAAACAGTTGTAAAGACAACGTTTCAAATGCAATTCCTTAAAGAAGGTTTTGCAACAGAGATCCAGAAGGATTCTGCAAATTACGAGATCTAAAAAGATATCGTAATTCACGAATAATCTAAAGAGATTTTCGTGATCGTAGCAAACTGGCAGTAGTGCCTTCTAAAAAGAAGATACTGACAGAACTGCTAAAGGCAACAGAAGGGTGACAGGCGAGAAATGGAATTGCTGGGGTGAATGATCACCGTTGCTCAAAGCTTTATTCGCCCTCTGCGAACAGCTTCCAGGAACCAGCAAGGTTGACGGAAAACCTTGGAACACTCCTGCTCTTCTGACTCCTCCGAAGACGACGAACTCCTCTGGCAATGGTACTCTTCTCTCTCTGTTTGAAGTAACAGAACTCACGCGTACTAAAAAGTACTAGTGTTTGTGTTAAACAACACGCTCACTACTCTGTTGTGTTAAAGAACACTTAGAGTTTTCTCTCTGGAATTCTGATTACTTCTGCCAACTGAGAGAGAGGAGAGAACCTGCATATATAGCCCACTGGGCGGTTGCCAAGCAGTTGCCTGCACTTCAGGGTAGTGGCAGAACCACTCCTGAACATGCAGCAACTGCTGCAACCGTTCCCGCTCTAATATGCAGCCAGCCATACGCACATACGCACTCTACGTACACTGCGTACGCTGCACACACTGCGCACTCTACGTACGCTGCGTACGCTACGCACACTGCACACACTGGGCTGCGTACTGGGCTGCGTAACTGGGCCAGCATAACTGGGCTCGCGTAACGGGCCGCGCAACGTGGTCGCGCAAGTGGCTCGCGCAACGAGCGCAACTTAAGCGCACTATGCGCCTAGCGACGATGCTGACGTGCTAAGTGCAAAGTGCGCCAACAAAATGCCACATTACGCCTCATGAGCCCTTGAGCCCGAGTCCGAGCCCGAGTCCGAGTCCGAGTCCGAGTCCGAGTCCGAGTCCGAGTCGCTAAGCTCCTACGGAGCTTAGCTCCATGGAAATAAATTTCCAAGAGCAAAAAGCTTACAGCTTCTTAATTGTTGATTAAGCCTTTATACCATTAATAATTAATCCCACATGGCACACACCCATGTGCACTACATGTGCATCTCCATAAAGAGTAAAGACTCATATATATGGAGATACACATTCCTTTCTTGCCGATGTGGGACTAAAAACCAAAAAACCAAAGGCTAAAAACCCAACAATCCCCCACATATCTCTATATATATGAGTACGAGTGTTCCCCACAGTAATTGTCCATTATGCTTTTAGGATAGATGCCACTTAAGACTTGAATCTTCCCACGTGAGTCAAAAATCAAACTATAATACAAGAATGGACTAAGCCTTGAATTCTGCATCATAGCTGAAATTCTTTCCACTCACATAATGTAGTTATATGTGCTTCTGGCTGCACATTTAAGGCCGTGTGCCAGCCTGGTTTCAGTGTATAATATTGGGCGTCTACAAGTTTACCCTCAAGAGACGGCCTGATATCTCTTTGTCCATACACTATAGGTGAGTTCTTTATTAAAGAGACATGGCATGAAGCGTCCAACGCTTCCTTTGCGGTGCTACGCCGCTATGACATGGCCTTAAGCCGAGGACCTTACCCCGAATCACCGGAAACCTCATCGTAGTGTCATACTACCCGTAGCATGAGGCTAGCCCCTTTGTAGTGCCAAACTACCCAGCATGAAGCCTTACGCTTCTGTGCGGTGTTACGCCGCTACGACATGGCTTGCAAGGCCGATGCTTTATCCCTAGCCGGGTTTACCTCATTGTGGTGTCGTGCCACCCGTAACATGAGGAACACCTCCTCTTTGTAGTGCTGACTACATCCCTCTTTAATTCAATATACAGCATTAGGCCAACTGCCTATTTGCGGTGCTACGCCGCTGTGACTTGGCTAACATAGCCGAGGCTTTACCTCCTTCGAGAACCTCATGGTGGAGTCACCGCCACACATAGCATGAAGTCACACTCCTTGTAGTGCTGTGCTACCATGCTTCCTGTAAAGCATACCAGACATTCCAAATGCCTGAGAACTCATTAAGGCATTTAAGCCAACCTCCCACAGGACCTGTTTTCCGCAGAAAACAACAGTAGACAACAGTGGTTATAGGTCCGTAACCTCTCCATGCCCAATAGAACATGTACCCACCGTTCCTGATATTCTTCCGATTAGTGGTCCTCCCTTGAACCAAAAGCTAGATGCCTAGTAGATAAATCTTTGAACTAATAGCATAAAACTTTATGGTAGGAATACAATAATACAATATCAGAATGCCTTCAAGCCCATTTTACAAGCTGTGTCATTGACCAACTGGCGCTTGAGGCCCTTGGTGAACGGATCCGCCAGGTTCTCCTGACTCCAAACATCAATTACTGCAATAACACCTCTCTTGATAAGATCGTGTACTGTCCTGTGTTTCAACCGCACAGTCCTCTTCTTCCCGTTGAAAAGGTCATTTGATGCCACCGCCGCAATCGCCTAGTTGTCGCAGTATATCGGTATCGCCGGTACTTGCGCCCCAACCACTGGAAGATCATACATGAGCTCCCGAAGCCATTCTGCTTCCTCGGCTGCGATATCAAGTGCAAAGAACTCAGATTCCATGGATGACCGCGAGAGCATAGTCTGCTTCTTCGACTTCCACGATATAGCAGCTCCACCCATTGTGAAAATGTATCCACCTGTGGACCTCTCGCTCTCCACCTCTGAGCACCAACTGCCATCACTGAAGCCTTCCACTACCTGCGGATCTCCGCTGTAGTACAGTGCATATGTCTGAGTCTTCTTGAGATATCTCATAACCCGTTCCACAGCTTTCCAGTGTTCAACACCTGGATTGCTCGTAAAACGACTCAGCATTCCCATGACGAAAGCTATGTCAGGCCTTGTGGCAGTAGTAGCATACATCAAACTTCCGATTACGCTTGCATACTCCAGCTGCCTGACGCTTTCCCCTGAATTAGACTTCAGCTTCAGATCACACCTGTACGGCGTATCGATCCCTGGAAGATCCCGATACCCATAACGAGTGATCATTTTCTCAATATAATGAGACTGTGACAGCGCTAGTCCAGTGTCTGTCCGGATGATCTTGATCCCTAAGATCACATCAGCTTCCCCCAAGTTCTTCATTCTGAACTTGCTAGAGATGAACTTCTTTGTCTCAGTGACACAGCTAATATCCGTACCTAGGATAAGCATGTCGTCCACGTACAGACAAACGATCACACCTCTTCCATCAGCGAACTTCGTGTAAACACACTTGTCCGTATCGCTGACCATGTAGCCATTTGACCTTATAACTTTGTCAAATTTCTCATGCCACATCTTGGGAGCCTGTTTAAGACCGTACAAGGATTTCACCAACTTGCAGACTTTGTCTTCAAGTCCCCTGATGACAAATTCCTCTGGCTGTTGCATGTAAATCTCTTCGGTCAGCTCGCCATTTAGGAAAGCCGTATTTACATCCATCTGATGTATCACCATCTTATGTATTGCTGCGAGAGCAATCAACATTCTGATGGTGGTCATCCGGGCTACTGGAGCATACGTGTCAAAATAGTCAATCCCCTGCTTCTGAGAAAACCCCTTGGCTACCAACCTAGCCTTGAACTTGTCAATAGTTCCGTCTGCTTTCATCTTCTTCTTGAAGATCCATTTGCATCCGATGGGTTTCGCTCCTTCAGGAAGATCAACCAACACCCAAGTGTTATTTGAGGTGATGGAATCAATCTCATTGTCAATCGCCTCCTTCCAGAAAACCGCGTCTCTGGTCTTCATCGCCTCATCATAGGTAAGCGGATCTGCTTCCACATGATAGGTGACAAAGTCACTTCCAAAGTCCTTCGGTCTCCTCACACGCTTAGCTGACGTCTCAGCTTGTTCTAGTTCAATCGTTATTTCAACAACAACATCTTCTTGGACCACATCTTCATTGAAGACTTCAGTCTCTTGTGCACCCTCATTATTCTCCGGAACATCCGAAAGAACAATATTCTTGTGCCTTGTAAACTTGTCTTCAAAATATTCTGCATCGCGAGATTCAATGATATAATTTGACTCAATATCAAGAAATCTCCGAGCATCACTCTTCTCGGCATACCCCAAGAAGATCGTCTTTGTAGTCCTTGTCCCAAGCTTCTGAATCTTTAGATCTGGAAGCTTGACATACGCCAGACACCCCCACACTCGAATGACATTCAAGTTAGGTCTGACCTTGAACCAGAGTTCATGAGGAGTAACGTCTGAAGTTGCATGAGGCACTCTATTTAGTATAAAAGTGGCCGTCAATGCAGCTTCTCCCCAGTAGCACTTAGGAAGGCCAGCAGTCAACAATATTGAATTTATCATTTCTGTCAACGTCCTGTTCTTCCTCTCAGCTACTCCGTTTGATTGAGGAGAGTACGGAGCCGTAGGCTCATTGACAATTCCATGTTCCTTACAGAACGATGCGAATTCATGAGACCTGTACTCCCCACCTCGATCACTTCTTATCCTTTTGAGTTGTTGTCCAGTCTGCCGCTCAGCTTCGGCTCTGAACTCCTTGAACTTCTCGAATGCTTCGTCTTTAGCCTTCAGTAA
The DNA here is from genome assembly GCA_029216955.1 of Iris pallida. Lineage (NCBI taxonomy): Eukaryota > Viridiplantae > Streptophyta > Magnoliopsida > Asparagales > Iridaceae > Iris > Iris pallida. Next base: position 6,429,616 of record JANAVB010008799.1, read on the forward strand.
GTAGACGAACGCATACTTTGAGAAGTCGTCGATGAAGGTTATGAAATACTTCATCCCGGCCTTTGTAGAGAACTGTTTGAAGTCACAGATATCTGAGTGTACCAACTCCAGAAGATCTGTACTTCGATTAACCCGAGGAAAGGGTTTCCTTGTGATCTTTGTTTGAGCACAAACTTCACATTTCTCTACCTTACCCCCACACTTGGAGATAAGTCCTAGACTAGACATTCTGTTTATTCGTTTACAATGAACATGTCCTAGCCTATTATGCCACAACTCAAGAGTATAAGCAGAAGGAGTGATTTCATTAATTACATTAATTACATTGGACTGATTTACAAGCTGAATCTTGAACATTCCTTCGGTATAAAAAGCTTTCCCGAAATATGTTTCCTTGATAGACATCACCATCTGGCCAGCATTGATGTCCATCCTGAGGCCTGCATTGCAGAGTAGGCCTCCCGAGACCAGGTTCTTGGCGATAGCAGGTACGTGCTTTACGTCTTGAAGCGTCAGAGACTTCCCCGAAGTCAGCTTCAACACCACCGTCCCGATCCCGAGCACTTCAGCTTGTGCTTGGTTCGCCATCACAACCGCTTCAGAAGTGGGTGTGTAGGTGGTGAACCACTCCTTACTGGAGCAGACATGGCAGGTGGCTCCAGTATCTACCCACCATTCTGAATCAGATCCTACAGCATCAACCTGTCCAATCATAGCAATTACATCAGTAATCATTGAGACTTTGCTAGGCTCACCTTGCTCTGATTTCTTGGCCGGTGCTGTACATTCACTTTTGAAATGGCCCAACTGGCCACACTTGAAACAAGGCATCTTTGCCTTAGATTTTTTTGACTTGAAAGAAGTTCCCTTAACATTCAAGTTGTTAGGGTTCTTCTTCTTCTTCTGGAAATCTGCACGCTTTCCCTTTCCCTTTGGTTCCTTGGTCTGAACCAGATTGGCGTTAGCCAATTGCTTGGAAAGCGTGTCAACCTTATGTTGAGCCCTCATCTGGTCTTCAACATAAATTTCCTGCAGGAGATCTTCAAGGGTGATCTCCAGCTTCTTCCTATGCATGTTTGCATAGAACTTGCTCCACCCAGCGGGGAGCTTTGAGACAATCCCTCCAACAATAAACTTGTCGGGGAGGGGCATAGCCTCGTCTTCCAATTTCTGTCGCAACTTCAGAAATTCTTTGACCTGCGGCAGCATGGACTTCTCGTCCTCAAAGAGCCATTTGTGATATTTTTTAACCACAAATATTTTGCTCCTGTTCTTGTCTTCTTCGTACAATTTTTCCAGAGACTCCCATATGTCTCTGGCAATTGGTTTCTTACTCTAGGATTCTGCTAGAGAATCCTCCATAGCATTCAGGATAAGCAACCTGCAAATGCTATTCTCCCTTCTCCATTTGGCCTGAAGTTTAGTAGCCGCGGTGATTGCGGCAGCAGACCCAGTATCTGGAACAGTAGGTTCCTCTTCAAGCAATACGTGATCCATGTCTCTGAGTTGAAGAGTGAGATAAACCTTCCTCTTCCAGACTTGATAATGCTCTCCATCAAACTTCTCTAACTTACAGAAGTCAGTGTTTAGGAGTGAAGCATTAATATTTTCCATCGCAGCAATAAAGCTTTGAGATTGTTGTTGCCGGAAACGCCGGGGCACGCTTTTCGATGGAAAATACAGAAACTGAAACAGTTGTAAAGACAACGTTTCAAATACAATTCCTTAAAGAAGGTTTTGCAACAGAGATCCAGAAGGATTCTGCAAATTACGAGATCTAAAAAGATATCGTAATTCACGAATAATCTAAAGAGATTTTCGTGATCGTAGCAAACTGACAGTAGTGCCTTCTAAAAAGAAGATACTGACAGAACTGCTAAAGGCAACAGAAGGGTGACAGGCGAGAAATGGAATTGCTGGGATGAATGATCACCGTTGCTCAAAGCTTTATTCGCCCTCTGCGAACAGCTTCCAGGAACCAGCAAGGTTGACGGAAAACCTTGGAACACTCCTGCTCTTCTGACTCCTCGGAAGACGGCGAACTCCTCTGGCAATGGTACTCTTCTCTCTCTGTTTGAAGTAACAGAACTCACGCGTACTAAAAAGTACTAGTGTTTGTGTTAAACAACACGCTCACTACTCTGTTGTGTTAAAGAACACTTAGAGTTTTCTCTCTGGAATTCTGATTACTTTTGCCAACTGAGAGAGAGGAGAGAACCTGCATATATAGCCCACGGGACGGTTGCCAAGCAGTTGCCTGTACTTCAGGGTAGTGGCAGAACCACTCCTGAACATTGCTGACGTGCTAAGTGCAAAGTGCGCCAACAAAACGCCTCATGAGCCCTTGAGCCCGAGTCCGAGTCCGAGTCCGAGTCGCTACGGAGCTTAGCTCCATGGAAATAAATTTCCAAGAGCAAAAAGCTTACAGCTTTTTAATTGTTGATTAAGCCTTTATACCATTAATAATTAATCCCACATGGCACACACCCATGTGCACTACATGTGCATCTCCATAAAGAGTAAAGACTCATATATATGGAGATACACATTCCTTTCTAGCCGATGTGGGACTAAAAACCAAAAAACCAAAGGCTAAAAACCCAACAGGTTATCGGTAGCCCACGCATGGCATGGCATGGCATGCATGCAAAATAATTCATATTCAATTTGATTATATTAATTCAGAAATTTTCTACTGTTGTAACTCATGTTGTCATGTTGAGCAACTCAACGTCGCAATTGCACACACAATGTAGTGTAATGCACTTGTTGTCTGTGAATAAATAAAAATATCAATCGTGACAATTGTAAGTGGCGTTACATAAGAATTATATGATTTTGATAAAATTTCTAATGGAAAGCCTAAGATGCCGAAACTGGAGTCACTCTTGCTACCGACAACCAAACCAAAATGCGTGAAAAGGAAGATAGGATAGGCATGTGGAAGAAACAGGCTTCTCTTTGGATTAGCCACTGCCATTGTTGGGGAACTTTTATATAAGGAAAAAGCTAAGTCTACAACCAAATTATTACAACCTTCTTACAACCTCCTCTCCCACCCCCCTTACACATGGGTTCCGCTGGGTCCCACTTTTCCTCTCATCCCCTGCTACATGGGCTCCATTCGACCCCACCACTTATCCCCTTCTCTAATCGAAGTCCGACACGTGACGGTTGTAAGAGCATCTCCAACCCTATTGTGACTTTGGAAAAAAGTTGTTGCCACATAGGAATGACAAAATTTTATTGAAAAGTTCTTCTCCAATACAATTGTCAAGTCAATTGTGAAGATTATGTGGCAAAAATTAAAGAAGACATTGTGAAGTTGATTGTCTTGTTCTAGACAATGCACTTGACAATGTCTTCTCTTCCATGTCATCAATTATGAATAAAAAATATTAGAAAAAAGAAAGAAGATGAGTAGTTGTCTTAAAAGTTGCCTTGGAAGTTGGAAAAAATAATTTTTATTGTCTCCTCAATACTTTTGCGTTGGAGAGAGTTTTTCTATCTCGTTGTCTTTTGAGATATAATTTTGTCACATAAACAAGACATTGTCTTGTGGCTCATGCCACATAGGAGCCACCTAAGACTCACAACACTTAACAAGATAACAGGATTGGAGATGCTCTAAGCATAGCAAATTTCTTTATATAAATGACTAAATGTACATGCACGGATGAAAGGAACATTGTACGTACGTACGGACCAGAGTTTAGAATCTTGATTGAAGAAGAAGGAAAAAAAAAATGAGGATAGGCATGTGGAAGAGTACTGCCTAGCTACAAAAGCAAAGCAAAGGTTTCTCATCTTTCATTGATCATGAGAGTCTACTATCTTGATTGAAGAAGAAAAAAGATGACATTGTTGGGACTTTAAATAAAGTTGCACGGATGTAAGAAAGATTGTTTTCCACATAAATTTATTGAAAGAGAAAAAAAAAAACATCTAGACGGAGGACATAAACCTTATCCGGTAGAAAATTAAACAACGAAACTTGAAAAAGTCGAAGATGACACCAATTAAGAACAAGACGAAAGAAATTCTGTCTCCACAATGCCAATAATTTCATCGATCGATCATTCATGCTGGTGGAGTTGTTAGCACCTCTAAACTTAAGCTAATTAAAGCCTAGCTATATATGTCCAATAATATGTAGCAACCTAGCTATGGTGTCGAAGTTTAAGAAGCTTAGTGGGCAATGGCTGCAGTGCCCACTAGCAACATATATATCCGGGCTAATGGGAGACATGGTTGGTATGAATTTGATCGTAGGTGATGGTGCTACTAAAGAGAAGAGGAGGCATCCAATGGCCATGGCCGGCCCTCCATTTAGTTCTGTTTGGTCCTTAGGTTCTTTAGCCAATAACTGTTTTGGAGATCAGAAATATCAACATGATGAACTCCACAATAACATCAGACAGTAAGCATTAACTTCTGCACTGCACACATCACCATTTCAAGAAATGCAAAAACATAAAGATAGGTGAGAAGCAAGGAACATAATAAACATGCATGGATGTATTAATCACCTCCTAAACATTTTTCATGTTTAATATACATTGATTTCTGATAGAACTCTCAGAACTTGTTCTCTAGAACTAAGCATATATTTTCCAAGCAGACAATAAATTGCATACGCACTACAGCCTACATGATAGGCATCATAACCGCATAATCGAACTATTTCTATTTAAATGGACAGCAACGATTTATTATAGAACCATTAAACACATAACTCATTGTATTGGTGTGCTTTGGCAAACCATAGTACTGGCATGCTGCTGCAGATTTTCTCTTGATTACAAACTACATAATATATAGAATAGTTCAAGTTCAACAACTAGGCAAGTGCACAATTGAAAAACGTTTCGCACGCTAGAATATAAGTTTGAGAATAAGCATCAACTAGTTCAGTAACTATCTACTATTTTAAGGACACAAGGAAGTTTTACACACACCTCCTTTTTTTCTTTTTTCTTTTCTGTTGTGAATAATGCTCACCAGTCACCACATCTATATGTCTCATTCTCAATGGCCTCCATGATGTTGGAGCGGAAGTGTCGCTGTTGCTGCTTAACAAACTTAGCGTTAGGTAGGATGTTAAGTCTATGCATTGCGACTTGTGGGTCCAATTCCGGCATGTCTTTATAACTCCAGACGAAGACATTGATGTACTCCTCCCTAATAGACTTTTGTTGATGAAGATGGATTTGGGTGAGGATTCATCCTCTAAGTCGATTTGTTTGACTTCATCTTCGATGGAAGGTTCTCATTGTTCGAAGCAACATTTCCATTGAGATTCCAGACGTTGAGTCCAGGATTCTTTTTCAAAGAATTCTAAGTGAGGCCCAAACAAAGGTACTTTGAGCCCCAAGTTTGTCAACTAAGAACCTATCATTTGTTAGTAACTTCCACCTGTGTGTAAAATTAAGTATACATGGAGGGACATGCAAGATAAGTAGATTCATGTATATGAAAAAATATAGATCACATATGATCAGTTGATATGTTGTGTTGTTCGCTTGTTTTATGATTTAAGTCTTCACTCTTGATTGTTGTAGTAGTTCCATGATGATAGATAAACAAAGAGTGCGCCACACTTGGGATATATCCAGAAGGAGGATTCTGGTATGGAAAATGCCAAGTCTACAATCAAATATTTACAAGCATTTGGTTACATGGGCTTCACATGGGGTCCCACCAGGTCCCACCTCCCCTCTCATCCCCTGGCTACATGGACTTCATCCGATCCCACCACTTTCTCTCCTCCTCCAATCGAAGTCCGACACGTGGCGGTTGTAAAAGTATTGCAAGCATTTGGTTGTAGGCATAGCAAAGCTCGCCTGCTATTCCAATCTGGACCAGGGTCAAGATTGAGATCTCATCTAGATTTGGGTCAAGATTGCCAAGATCTCAAGCAAAGTTCGTAGTATCGGATTGGACCTTTCATATGAGTATGGGGAACCTTCCATATGAGTACGGGGATTGACGATATCGACAATATTGACGTTTTTCAATCAGAGTATCACATTATTCTGGTATCTGGAACCAAATAACTATTAATAAATTATTTCAAAACTGGGAAAACAATTTATTCATTTACGTATAATTTTAGCTTTTTCTGTATTGTTTTAGTAGTTCTGAAATTGAATGAAATAATATTCACCATTGTTGATTGGTTTACCTGCGATAAATAAGTTTATTTATTTATATGCTTTTGCAGCTTTACTGTGCTTTTACATTCTTGTGCTTTTACATCCTTACTGATTGGTCATTTTCGTTCAATTTTTCAAGTCAAATTGACTGAAAAAGATCGGTAATGTCGGTGTCGGTAGCGGCTGGTATCAGTTCAGGATGTGTCATATCTATATCGGCACGTATTGTATCGATATCGGTCAATAGTACAAACTGTGGTCTCAAGACAGAGTATGTAGCAGTTAAAATGGAACTTTAGTGGAAGAAATAATACTTCTGAAAATCACTTGAAGCTTTTGAAAAAAGAGAAAATCAAAGGTGTTAAAAGAAGATTAAAGCCTACGGAGCACGGACGCATAAGAAATATACGTTGTATTGTGTTCGACATTGGACAAAATCCGAACACTCCAAAATATCTTATGACACAGAAAAATGTGTCATCCTCATGTCGCCGTGTCCTTAACCTTGTTGTGTCATATGAGTGTCTGTGGAACATAATTAGAACAAGCAATAAGAAGGGACTGGCAGCAGGAAGTAATTAAAAGGAAGTTAATCCATTTCATTAACGTAATCTAGGGTAATATATGACCTGGAGATACAGACTGATCTTATGACACCATATTTAATTTATGTATGATATTCTAAGTACTATGTACAAATACTAAAAATGAGTTTTTTTTTTCCAACCTTTCTTGTACTGTTGCTTCCATCGGATGACTAAACTCCTGCCTATTTTGTAAGAAGAGTTTGGCGGGAAGGCATTTGGGGACATGGGTGAATTCTGGGCCGGCCCGGATAGTTGGGTTGTCCTATGGATAGAGCTAATTTTGTTGCGCCTTGATCTTTATTGTCAGTTTGTTCCGGTGGTCATCCGTGACCCTGATCTTTTGTGGGATCATGTCGAGTCTGAAGGGTTGTCCGAGCAGAGGGGGTTGCCCGAGTCCCAAGTCTTGTCCGGCTTATCCCAGGACCGACCTTGGTGATATTGATGGTGTTGAATTCCCACTATTGGAACTTCAAATTTTGATGCTATTCCCCCTCAACTAACTCTTTGCTCTCTTCTTCTTCTTCTTCTTCTTCTTCTTCATGATGGTCTTGATAGAATAATGCTGAGTGGCTGACGGGCACGCAGACAAACTATGGGGAAAAAATGTGAACATAAGTGCTAGCTGAGAGTTTCCACATCACTGTCAGAAGAGTGATTTCTTGCATTGATTGAACAAAACTATAGGAAGACTGGCTTTGAGATTCAGGTCCCTTGGCACCACAATAGCAGCAGAAAAATCAGCATGTTGATCATATGAAATTAATTAGAAGCCTTACAGATTTTCCTGGTTCCAGTGAGAAACCTTTACAAGTCATGTTACTTGGACCGCATTTTTGACCCGCAGTTTTGGTCCGTGATCCACGTGGCACTTCTTCATTGGCAGAAATCCGGAGACGGGTCCCACGCAAATAGGGATGTCAATGGGTTTGGAATACGTTAGCCTGTGGTCACGTCCGGCCGACAGAGACCGCAGGCTCTTTAGCATTTTCCCATCCAGACCACAATTGGTGAGCCTGAAACTTCCAATTTTATAACCTCCGGAGGAAGTTCTGCTGCATTTTCGCATATACTTCGTCTTTGTACAATCGATGACCACTGGACTTGCTGATAGATAGTTCTCAAGCTGGAAAAAAAAAAAAAAAACAGAAGAGGTTAGGTTGAGAGTACGTAATGGGCAAGGGAAGGTTGAAGTCAAACTGCTTACCAAGTTTAGACCCCTCGAAGACCTGGTTAGCGATTATCCGAATAAAATTTGTATTATACGCAAATTTTTTCGTATATTTCAGAAACGTTTAATACTTGCATATTTTTAAAAGTTTTGAATCAGTACGTAAATTAAGCATGCAAAATTTTAAATATGTTCCGTATAAATTATTGAAATTAAATTTTGGCACAAAAAACGTAGTAAAAATTTGCTTAATGAAAACTAAATTTTACAATATATTTAAAATATGAAGTTGCTATACTCAATATTTTATTTTTAAATATTTGACCGAAATTTTGAACGTAATTGAGTCGATTTGTACTCGTACTTTATCGTTCCGAATTTTTTCCGTTTGCTGAATTGCTAACAAGGCTCGAAGATTAGAGGCGGCCACCATCCTATGCCGGAAGCTGGTTTGCATTGTATTAGCATACAAATCAAGATAAACAGCAAAATTTCACTCACTTAATGGTGAAACAAAAAGAAGGAAAGATTTATGACTAACCAACAAAATCTGTGGTCGCCACCACAGATAGTCGACTAAGGTAGGAGAAGAGTGGATGTGGATTTGAATTCTAGTCTGGACAATAATAATGAAAGGCCCTAGTGTGATCATCAATAACAAGTCTTATCTCAGAAAAAAAAAATTGATCCATGCAATTAATCACTCTGTTCAAGTAATACAACTACTAAGCAAGAATCCCAAGCTTTTTGATTCACTACTAAAGCAACCAGGTAGCATTCTCACATAACAGTTATTAGCTATATATGTTAGTTTGTCATTGGTAGGGGGTATGGGTCAACTCCCTCCAGTAGGGATATATATGGAACATATCCCTCCTTTTTTTTTTTTTTTGGGTGATATCTCCCACCCCATATACTCGGTGGAGAAAACTTTGATACCGAACAAGATATCAAAGTTTTGATTATATGACAAGTGGGCCCTCCTTATTTCGTAAAACGTGTGGACTTAAAGTTTAAGGATAGACACATTTGTTATACAAATAAGATATCAAAACTTTAATACCTGCTTCTCTATCAAAGTTTTACTCATACTCGGTTCTCATTAATAACGACAAAATCCATCAATAATCATCATCATCATTATCATCATCATCAATGATTTAAGAAAAATTACATATACTGACGATTTATGAATCCACAAGTAGCTTTTATATCTGTCTTCGTACCTGATAATTAATTATCAGGTACATATATATAAAGGCCATCTCCGATGGAGATTTCTAAAATTGAGTTTATATCCTACTTGGCATTATACTTTAACAATTGTAAGTACACACACGAAAAAAAATGTTCTAAAATGTTTCTCCATTTCTATCCTAAATGACAAAATAATAATAATTAGTTTAATGAGGTATTGTCCAATATTAATAGCTGTGAGAAATGAAGAATTTCTATGCGAGACTGCTTGGATTGAGGGGAAGAAAAAAAAGCAGAGTTAAGTGGGGTTAAGTAAAGGAAAGTTAAGTGAGGGAGAGTAGGGTCAATACATATAACATTGCTTGAATTTGAGGGAAGAGTTAGGTGGGGTATGTTTAATATCTAACACTTGCTTAGATTGGAGATTCTGAGTGAGAGGAGGATTAATAAAAATATAATAGTTATCAAAAATATTCTTATTACATATGTTGTAAAATTAAATTTTGATTGGAATTTTAGATAGAATTTGTCAAAATATCTTCACAAATAAGGAAGCTACGGAGCAGCACGTTGAAAGTATAATAATAATAATAATAATAATAATAATAATAATAATAATAATAATAATAATAATAATAATAATAATAAATTATGATAATTTATAGGACAAATAAGAGATGTTTATAATTTTTTAAATAAAATCCTTCACTTTCCCTCGTTAATCCTCCGATTTGTAGGGTTAAAAAAATAGACAAAATAGGGTTAAACAAATCTTCACTTAACCTTCTATAACCTTCTCTTCTAAACTCTCACTCTCAAATCAAGCATGATTTTTATTCTCCTCACTTAACTTTCCTTTAACCCTCAATCCAAGCCCTGAGAGTTTCTACATGTAAAAACTCTCATATAAACCTTTCATTCTACATTAATCACCCCAACATAGGATGGAAATCATGGTTGGAAGATTTTTTTTCTTTTTCTAAAATGAATTTCTACCATTGAAATATGAGAGATAGAAACCCCCATTGGAGATGGCCTAACAATGTCGTTTGTTGTTCTTGTACTCATGTTCAGGGTACAAGGAAAAAAAAAATATAGATTTGAAACTTTTCAATCGGACATGTCATTGCTTAAATTCTTAGCTGGTGTAAATTTAGGATCTAAACACTCATTAGCCTAATTTTATAAACAAGACGTGATATTGGAGTATTGTATCGGCTAACGTATTGTTTAGGAATGAGGAAAAATAGGAGAAAATAAAAAATTGAGAAAAAAACAAAAAAATAAAAGTGATGATGTTTGGAAAGGTAAAAAAAAAAGGTTTGGTGGAATTTGAGAGGAAAATCATGTAGGTTCTACTAAAATTTTACTCAAAAAAAGTATACAGATGTGTGAATTTTGGAATAATATATCCAACTACTCTAAAAAATGTAAGTATAAAATAAAGCACTATTTTTATTTGACAATTATTATTGAAGTTTTCAAAAAAGTCAAAAACTAAAAAATAATTATATCTTTATTCCTCAAACATACACAAATCTATTTTTGCACTTTTTTTTTTCTACATCCAAAGAAAACACCTTTATTTGACTTTAATCCATTTACTTCACCTAAAAATCTTATTTTCCTTCCTAAAAATGTTTCCAAACACACGCCTCAGACCAAAAACTAGTATATCTCAATTTTTTGGGAGGATATTTTAGCATGTCCTCATTCAAAATATAAAAACTAGTATATATCTTCACTATTTTAAAAAACTAGGAAATGTCTCCATATTTTGTAATTCAGCCAAAATTTAGGTTAAAAATGGGGGTATATGTTAAAAAAAATTGTTCCGTACAAAGGAATGGAAATATTTGCTATTTTTTTTAAAAATGGAAGTATATGCTAGTTTTTATATATTGAATGGGAGTATTTGTTAAAATATCCTTTTTTTTTTTTCTTTCTATGTTATTTTTGCTATTTGATTTACTGTTGTGTAGTAGTTTGGACCAAACCTAATAAAGTTTCTGTTGTTTTTGCTTATTTGATCTATTGTGTAAAAGTTTGTGCTTTGATTGTTAACTTGCACATGAGAGTGTGTTGTCTAAGCTTGGTACACATGATGAAACGTGTTCCACGCTGAAGCATTAAAAACGAAGTATCATCTGTCGTAGCTACTCCCTCTCTCTCTCTCTCTCTCTCATTCTCACATCGCTCAACACAATCTAGTTATTGGCCATGGCTCTAACGAGCGAGCTGGCGGTGGTGCTGGCACTTCCCTCCGTCAGCCAGTCCAGACCCAACTTCCGGTCCAACTGTAGCAGCAAATTGGCAACTGGCTCCTTCAAATCAATTCCAGGTTAGATTCTTTGTCCATCTGTAGTAGCCAAATATTGCACAAGACCTGTTCGTCAAAATGACGCACAGAGGAAGTTCGGTTATAGCCCATTTCTAATGCATCTGCGCAATTCTGAACCAACCCAATTCATTACCGCTCTGAAATGTTACGGCAAAAAAAAAATGCAGCCCCGGCCAGGATGACTTGCGAAGAGTTTGCTCGAGATGGGTTTAGCTTAGTGCACTGGTAAGGACACCACGGTTTGCGTGTCCTGAGTGTAATCTGGGATCTCACTGTCGTGTCTAATGCGTGTCCATTGTCCAACACGACCCAACTTTGGGAGTGTCCGTCCGTTTGTGGATTGGAACAACAGTTTCTCCTTCCTTAGATTGTGTGATGAACACACAGAAGAAGGGTGGGGTAATCCCTGATGCTCGATCAGGGGCCCTCCGCCTGGGAAGTATGGTTGCAGGACCGAAACTCAAAAAGGAATTGATGGGAGCATGCACAAGCGGTGGAGCTCGTGGTTTAATTCAATGCAACAAATTAGATTGAGAACAACATAAAATTTTTGCAAAGTTTTAGGGTAGAGAAAGTAGAGACCTTACGAAGAAGGGATTGTATATAGCCCTCAGTGAATAACCTTGGGCTGCTTGCTTGCTTATCAAGTTAGGTTTCAAAAGTCGGCGGGATAGATATGAATCTCCTGCAGATCTTCTTATGATAATGCTCCATGGGATTATCCCTGCTTTGTATATATGAGAGTTCAGGTCTGGGACGAACTTAGATCCGTACCTTTAGTGGAAACTAGCAGGCTCGTGCCTGGGCCTCGGTGTGTGTGTACCTATAGTGGAAACTAGCAGATTGAGACTTGCAGCGTCTGTTTGGTATGTGTGGCGAGAACGGAATCGACGTATCTTCGAGGGGATTTCTACTCCCCCAATGGGGATTTTGCACAACATTGACTTCGATGTAACTGCTATGTCGCCCCCATTAGGGGCAAGAGGAATTGTATGCTGTACTTTATGATGTATGCTTGTGTGAAGATGGCTTGGAATTTCATCAAGGGGGGGTCGCTCTGGTCGGATTGGATGGCTAGCAGATATTTACGGAGGACCAACTTCTGGGCTTGCAGAATTGACAACAATTTCTCGGTCACATTTAAGGCCATCCTGAGATGTCGACCGGTGCTCCAGACAGCTATCTGCAGGCGCATGAAGGATGGGTCAACTACCGACCTATGGAGAGATCCTTGGTTGGGTTCGAGATCCCTCCTCGGGATTCTGGGAGAGCAGATGGACCGGGAAGCAGGAAGGGGGCTCACCTGCAGTCGGATCATCAGAGACGGAGTCTGGAGGCCAGAGGATTACCCTTATACTGCTCAGCTTTCTGCCGAGATACACCTTATTATCATCGATGCTAGCCAGACGGAGGATACATGGAGCTGGGTGGGCCCAGGTACGGGTGGAGGGTCCGGACTTTTCTGTTTTCGCAGCTGTTATGAGTTGGTCCGGACCCATCACGATCAGGATGAGGAGGCAGCCTTCATCTGGGGCAAGGGCGTTGCACGGAAAATGCAACTCTGTGCTTATCGGTTGCTGCGGGGTAGATTGATGACGAGAGATAGACTCCTCCGGTTTGGGATGCAGATCCCGGATGCTAAATGCGTGCTATGCAAAGTTGAGAATGAATCCATTGGGCATCTGTTCTTTGGGTGTCCGGTGTCATGGCACATTTGGACTGAGCAGTGTGCTCAGCTGAGAGGAGGAGTTGGGGGGGATCGAGACATTCGGAGCATTCTCAGCTGGATTCGAGACAGTGGAGGCCGCGAGCCGGGGTGGGCTAGAAGAGCCAGAGTTCGACTTGCTGCGTCTGTTTGGCACATCTGGAAGGAGAGGAACAGACGTATCTTTGAGGGCTTAACTACCCCCCCGATTGGAATTCTACATAATATAGAATTCGATGTATCTGTAATGGCCCCATAATCATCTTTTGGGGCATGGAGAGTTGTGATGTTGTACTTTAATACCTTTACCGCTATTTGCGAGGAATAAATTCACCCTTATTCCAAAAAATAAAATAAAATATATATATATATATATATATATATATATATATATATATATATATCTATATTTATATATATATATATGGAAATGGAAATGGAAACAAACAAAACGAGTTTTACTTTAGTTTTAGTAACTGTGTTGTGCTTGAACTTTGATGACAGACGGCTCAAATTTCTTTTGGTATAATGAAAGAAAACCAATAAAAATTGAAAAAAAGGGGTCAACTTCAATTGACCTAGATGGACTGATCAAATGGTCATCCCCCCACCTGGCGAGTAGCAGTTGGTCTGACTGCTAAAATGGTCCAAACTCCAAAGTGGCGACTGAACGCCTACTGCTGCTGTCCAACTGGTTGGATTTTTCAGTGGAGGGTTATATTAGGTGTTTAACTACTATTTGGACCGTACAGTCTGAACTGGTTATTGGAACATTGGAGTGGGTCTGCTCTGTGTAGACATCTCCTAGATACCCCTGATTACGTCTTGAACACGTGCCATGGTTTACGTCTTGAACACGTGCCATGGTGGTTGGCTCTAAATAACAACACGTGCGTGTTTAGTATGTACCAAAATGTTACACCACTTTTCTTTTCCTCTTTCTTTCGAGTATTAGGGAGAGTTATATTAAGTGTTTAACTACTAGGGTCCTGTGCCCTATGCGAACCGAGGCTATGCCCACAATCTGTAGACTAAGACCATCTGAGTCATGATAGACTCATTCAAATTATGATCCAAAGTACAAATGTAACATCCCATTCCAAAAGAGGGGTAAAAATTAGAGGAAATAATCCTTGAATGCAAGATTTTGGTTGAAATATCATTGGTTTATGTCTAACATCCTCTTTCAGCATATTTTCATGTTGAACACGTCCTAATCATCTTGCCCGGTTGACAAATGCATAGCTTTTAGAACATCATTGAGGTATCTTAAGCACAATTTGCACCAATATTCGTGTTGAACACAGTTACTTTTCCCAGATGAAACTAATAGTGAATTGTAAGGCTTTCATGTTTAAAAATCTATGCAGACTTGTGCTTAAGATGCCTTTACTGTGTTACGCAAGAAGACTTGTAGTAACTCTTCTAGATTCTCTCTGTTGTTAATTGTTATTTGCATTTTCAGGAATGATAGGTCAATGGAAGAAATTATTCATGGCATCTTCCAGCAAATGTACAACCGAACTATCAGTCTACAACAGATCTAGCTTTTCCAGTATATCCCTAGGCAGAGCAGGGGCGAATAGATTTGTTGGGCACACGTCAGGAGGAGAAACAGAAGAGAAATTGTACACATGGCCAGATAATCAGGTGAATAACTTAAAATTCTATTTACTTATAAGTTGGCCTTGATGTGTCCCAGATATTGGTGTGATAATTTTACCTGGAAGGACTAACAGAGTATTTTATATTCATACTCTAGGATAGCATAGTTTAATATGTATGTTTAAATTCTTGTAGCTTTTAGTTACACCTCTAGTTGTAGCATTGTTTTAATAGGTGCTTGGGCATCTCGTAGGATGTAATACTCAGTATGGAGCAGTTTGTTTTTTGAGAGGCACTACGAGATGCTATCTATATTCAACTCCAAACCCTTTTGGAGGCTTGATTTTAAGCTCCTTCAATCTTGAAAAGTTCAAAATTGGACAATAGTGACCTAGGATCAAGATCGGTGGAATAGAATCTTGAATTGTACGTGAAACTCAAATTCTAGAAATGAAGATAGGGGGATGCTAGATCAACCAATTAAAAATCCCTGGACAAACATTGGTGATATGCGATGCAATAGAACCATTGGTCCATTTACACATATGATCCAATACCAACATTGAGTACCACATGAGAAGATGATACATTGAATCAATGCAATTTAACTTCTATGTGGTATTAGTTAAGTTGGATCAGCAATGTTGTTAGAATTTCGTAAGCTAATTTCATAAGCAATAAAGTATTAATTTCTCTTGCCCATAAAAAAACAGCTTTAAGAAGCCACAATTGGGGCAAAAGCCTTGTCCCCAAATAAGTATTCGGGTTTGAGGACCTGGAGGTTGCATTCGGACCATTATTCCATTTCAGGTGCTCAAACTTATTTGTATAAGCTGTGACTCTTAGCTGCTGAACTAATTGATGTATATGACGGTGTCTGCAGGTGTTAAGGCTTATGAGTCAACTGAGTAGTTTTGGTTTCTGAAGTCACGTTAAGGATTTGTTTGAGTGTGGGCCAATCCTGGTAACAGTGAACAGGAACATTGTAAAATTAATTTTTAAATTTGTTCCTTTTATGTAACCTACATAAATTTGAACTCATTTTTGGTGGTTCTCAAAATGGAATAATTTAAAACTTATAAGCAACTATGAAAGGCTCTGATAAATATAAAATTCAACAGTACGATTAATAGTTTGATGCTACATGTAGAGTTGGAAATAATAGGATAATCTATTATTGATAAGACTACATATATATAGGAGAGGCTAGCCCCCTCTCCTATTATTCTAAGCAATGTGGGACTAAAGTCCATTAACTAATAACTCTAATATAACACTTAACACCCTCCCTCAAGCTGGAGCATAGATGTCAATCATGCCCAGTTTGTTACATAGAAATTGAACCCGAGGACCCAAAAGAGGCTTTGTGAAGATATCAGCTATCTGGTCGCCGGTCCTCACATGTTGAAACTTTATCACTTCCTTTGTATACTCATCACGAATAAAATGGATATCAATTTCAATGTGCCTCGTCCGTTCATGAAATACTGGGTGGTGGCAATATGAATAGCAGATTGGTTATCACACTATAGATCTGCCACTTGAGATCTTGTGTCTTCTTCCAGTTCTTGTAAGAGATGCTTCATATATAATACCTCTGATTTGCCATGAGCAATAACTTGATATTCTGCTTCTGAGCTTCAGCGTGCTATCACACTTTGTTTCCTGCTCTTCCATGATACTAGATTTCCGTCAATAAATACTGAGTAGCCAGATGTAGATCGTCTATATGTCAGACTTGCTCCCCAGTCAGCATCAGTAAAACACTCAATACGAGTGTGTCCATTATTCTCCATCCAAATTCTTTTTTCTGGATTATTGACTAGATAACACAGGATTCTGAGAACTGTCTGCCAGTGTGAAACTCTTGGAGAAGCTATAAATCTACTTGCAACACTTACTGCAAAAAAAATATTCGGACGAGTCATGACCGTCAAGTAGTTGAGTTTTTCAACCACTCGACGATACTGGTCTGGATTGGTCATCAGGACCCCTTCGTCTGGAAGTAACTTTGTCCCTGGATCCATAGGTGAGGTTGCTCCCTTGGCTTGCATCATGCCTGCATCATTAAGTATGTCCAGTACATAGTTTCTTTGGGACATTACAATATTCCGTTTACTCCGTGTGACCTCAATGTCCAAGAAATAGTTCAAGGATCCCATATCTTTGGTTTGAAATTGTTCTCCCAGAAACTTCTTGAGGCCTGCAATACCCTTACTGTCGTCTCCCGTGATTACAATATCATCAACATAGAGTATTCTTCCAGCAGATGTGTGTCGATAGAAGATTGAATGGTCTTTCTTTGATTGATACATGACAAACTGAGTAACAACATGTGTAAATCGACCAAACCATGCACGAGGTGATTGTTTTAGACCATAGAGGATCTTTCGTAAATGACACACTTTACCCTCCCTTGCAACGAACCCGGGAGATTGTAAGACAGAGACTTCTTCATCAAGGTCCCCGTAGAGAAAAGCATTTTTGATATCCAGCTGAAACAGCGACCAATCATAGCGAACAGCCAAGACCATTAAGACACGAACATATGTCATTTTGGCAACATGAGAGAAGGTCTCGAAGTAATCCTCACCATATGTCTGAGAATATCCTTTGGCCACTACACGAGCTTTTAGGCGATCAAAAGTGCTATCCGGTTTCACCTTAATCGTGAACACCTATTGCAACCTACTGCCTGTTTACCAGTATGTAAGTCGACTAAGTCCCAAGTATGATTCTCCTAGAGAGCTTTCATCTCCTCGTTCATAGCAGCACGCTAACAAGGATGTTTGAGACCCTCCTCAGCGGTCTTGGGAATCTGAATCCAATCAATAGTAGCCACCAGAGACTGAGTGTGACTGGTAAGTCCTTTATAGCTGTCAACATACAAGGGATGATCACGACAGGCACGACGAAGACGTTCTAGAGGTGGAGCTGTCGGAGTTGCTGGCGGAACTGGTGGAGCTGCTGGTGGAACATGTGAAGGCAACACATTGGAGCCGGAGCTGCTGGCGGAACCGGAGGAGGATGATTCTGTGGGCGATGTCGGCACTGACTGAATCGGTGTTTGCGGACCATCGGCCTGGAAAACTGGCTCGGTAAGGGAGGGCACCCTTACGGAGGACCGTTTTGTTTGATCAGAAAATAACAAAAAATTCTCTTCTGGATAGACGAGGGAAAGTGGACCCGTTGGGAGTGGAGGAAATTCTGTTTCGACAAAGGTAACATCTCGAGTGAAAAAATCTCTTCAGGACAGGGGAATAACACCGATACTCTTTCTGATCTTTAGGATATCTAAGAAAATACATTGTATTGTCTTATGATCTAATTTAAAAAGAGTTGGTCGGATATCCCGAACATAGCATAAGTAGCCAAAGATTCTGAGAGGCAGTAAAAATGGCTCTCGTCCGGAAAAGAGCCTAGAGAAGGGAATGCTACCATTGAAAACGGATGATAGCATGCGGTTAATAAGGTAACAAGCAGTAAGAACCGTATTCGACCAAAATCGCTTGGACGTATGTGCTTGATACACAAGAGCACGTGTTGTTTCCAAGAGATGACGATTCTTGCGCTCGGCCACACCATTTTGTTATGGTGTGTACGTACAAGAAGTTTGGTGGATGATGCCATTGCGGGCCAAATGTCTGTCGAGATCACGAGATAAATACTCACGACCATTGTCACTTCGAAATTTTTTGATTGGAACACCAAATTATGTTTTTATTTCAGCATAAAAATTGTACCAAATGTTAAACAATTCAGAACGATTTTTCATTAGATAAACAAAAGTGACACGTGAGTAATCATCAATAAAAGTAACAAAGTACTTGAAATCCATTATTGAGTCTACCGGACAAAATCCCATACATCAGAATGCACCAACTCGAAAGGAGCGAAAACAATTTTATTTTGACTCATCGGATAGAGAATCCGGTGATGCTTAGCTAAACTACAAGGCTCACAATGAAAGGAACCAGGAATATCTAAAGAATGGTACATTTTCTGGAGAACTTGGGTTGATAGATGACCTAACTGACAATATAACTCGAAAGGATCAAGTTTCATGCCGGCACAGACTACCGAAGAAGGTGCGTCAAACAGGTACAAGCCTCCAGCCACATGCTCCTTATCGACAGTCTTTCCAGTTTTCAGGTCCTGAAAAACACAATCATCAGGAAAGAATGTTACCGAGCAATGCAGTTCACAAGTAATTTGACTAATAGAAATTAAACTGAACGGGTTTCCAGGTATAAGCAACACAGAATTGAGGGACAGTCCGGAAGAAAGACTGGCACTTCTACGTCCTCGGACTGTCAGGGAACCTCCATTGGCAACAGTAATGCCAGAAACACGACAGACATAGACATAATCATGTATTATACCTGCGTCACAGTCATGTGGGAGGACGCACCAGAGTCAATTATCCACTGCTTGGACTTAACTATGCACGCTGCTGAATATCCGGTTGTGGAGCCAGACGTGAAATCTTCACCACGACGTTGAGCCTGAAAATCAAGAAACTCTGTATATGAGTCTGAAGTCATCTGAATAGATCGGACACCATCATTAGGAGCATCAGTGGTGATATTAGCAGCAGGTGATTTAGTACATTGCCAATAGAAATGGCCAAGCTGACCACAATTAAAGCATGTACGCGGTCTTCCTCCATCATGACCGCCATTGTCACGCCCCCCATCGCGACCAGCATTTCGGCCACCACGCTGGCCACCACGACCACTACGGAATCCCGTATGAGCTGTATCAAGAGCAGAGCGATCAACAAGAGTATCATCCGGAGTGGTCTCAACGACTTTTGCTGTCCGAAGGACACGGTAGTGTGCTTCCAACAGGATCGGAACTTCAGATCCAGCAATAATTTGAGGGCAAACGGAGTCTGCATCAGGGCGGAGAGAGACAAGATAAGACATGACATGAAGCTGCTCACGTTGAGCCCTTGCTCCATTAATATCCGACGTAAGTGGTAATACGCGGTCGATCTCATCAGACACAGCCTTAAAGGCCCGAAAATGGTCCTTATGAAATTTATCTTCCTGATTTGCTCGGTAGACACCAACGACCGAGTCATAGACACGAGATAAATCGCATTTTTTATCAAACGCCGTTGCCAGTACCTCCCATAACTCCTTCACTGAGTCCTTATTCTGAACCATGTCTTCCACCGACGGTCCATTGAATTCATCAACTGTGTAAACAGTCGACTATTATATGTCTTCCATTGCTCAAATATGGGATCATCTTCTGCTGGAGGGTTGTCAGTCTGATGTTTGGACAACCGCATTCCACGAAGTATTTTTTTCGACTTTCTTTCTCTATGTCGAGTAGCCCTCTGGCCCTTCCAACCGTCGATCGACAAGTCGAATGGAGGAAATCATCGTGTTAGTGCCTGTTGGTCCAGCTAGTGTGTTGCTGACACTAGTATCTACGGCACTGTTATTTGTCGTAGAGCCTGCCATCTATCAAGAGCCCTGATTCGACTGTCGATTTATTTTTTTCAACTTGATAATCACAGCAACTCTGCCAATACGCTAAAAACGGAGCCAGAACCGACACACGTGCATAGGAAGCAGAGAGTGAATCACAAGCCAGGAAAGAGATATAATCCATATTAACCTCTGTTGGATTCTGGTGTGAAGATCAAGGAAAGAAACAAAAATTCATGCAAAACAAACCATATGTTTGTTCTTTATTAAATTTTCGAAAAAAATCATTGAGAGTCAGAGTTTTCAGCAAACATATGTTTATTGTAGTGCCCCGTCCCGCTCAGTCAATCGGAGGAATCGAAACGCTGACGGCGTTCGGACTTAGCCTTACAACGGCTGCTCCAAGACATCGCCCGGTCGAGGCGACCGCTCGCTCAGGTGGGGTAGTTTCGGTGAACTTGTCTCATCTTAGCCTTCACATAATAAATCGCATATTTTCAACTTGCACAAGTAGGCTTGATAATAAAAGAGACGAATCCACATAGCTAAAGGGAATAATTTCGACGGGTCGAATTGAGTTAGAATATGGAAAGGTCCAACGGTCGGCTTAGAGTTGGTGCACGACGTGCTTTGAAAATGACACTCGGTTCTTCGTCCCGTGGCTTGGGAGAAGGAAAGTTGGTTGAGTAGGCGAAGTTATGAACGTAGCCTAAGTCTTAGGCATCGCCCGCATGAATGCTTCATAAAGCATGCACGGTCCTATCGTCCAAGGCTTGGCATAGCCTTGGCTTGCCCCATGAGTTAAGTTGCGTTGCACGGCTTATGATATAAGTCTAGGCACCCAAATGACTTGGTCGTTCAGAAGTCGAACGCATGCGCGACACGTTTCCGCAACGCGAGGCTTGACGCAGCTTTCGCTCGTCGAGTCGTTGTGCGTTTAAGTCAGGCAAGTTATGTTAGGCTATCGGAGTGGTAGCAAGCACGATCCTACGAGTCTACGGTTGGGTATAACCACAAAGTCTTACGGTCTCAAGGCCCGTCATATAAAGTATGACTTGGACGATAGCGTCGCGTAGATCGGAAGTCAGTTTGAGGCACGATGCACGGACTTAGTGTTTAAGGCATGAACCACGGTTGATTTAATGAGTTTTTTGAGAAAGAACTACCGAATAGGCATTGAGTTGAATGAAATGATATGGTAATATGGAAAAAATGCTCGCGACCGTGGGTCGTCGAGGGGCCTCAAATGATAGAAGTCTTGATATTGGTTTGAAAGAGATGGTAATATTGGAAGAGGAATGACTGTGTGAGACGTCAGTTTGTGTCGAGTCTTGCATGGTCATTGGACAACTTGTCGACAAGAAAAAGTTTTCACGAGCGGCAACCCTGGGCGCCGAGGGACCGCGTCGTTCCGGAGGGAAACACGGTATAGCCGTAGCTGGACGAACCGCTCGGGTTATTCGGGAACTTTCTTCGGGGCTAGCTACTTGCGTTGAAAGGGTCGCCGAATAACAAGGCTATAAGTCCACGATAGCTTGTGGTGTTAGTGACCAATTTATATAGATGGGTCGGCACGAGCGGCAATCCGCGTGTGTGCCTTTGGAATGTGTCGAGTTGAATGTGTGTACGTTTTGAAAGAATGTTCGGGCCTAAGATTTGGCATCAATCTAGGCGTCGTGCTTCGGCACGAGATGTGGCATCGAGTCTTATGTTGTCGGCATATAAGTTGCATAGTTATGATTGAGTTATCTTGAGTTTAAGTCAGGAAATGCCGCAAGGCAAAGTTGGTCGAGTGACACTTAGTTCACAGTCAGGATGGGTCAGTTGATAATTTGTTAGCGAAGGGCCGCGAGGCAGCAAGGGCCGTGAGGCGGCAAGGGCCGTGAGGCGGCAAGGGCCGCGAGGCGGCGATATGATTGAGTCTCATTTGAGTTGCGAGATACAGCCTCAACAAGGACTTATAGCACGGTCACACAGAAATAGAGTCTTATCGCGTAGTTGCGTTTCTGATTTTAAGCCGCAAGGCAAGCACGACCTGATAGGTTAACGTTGTTGAGTTGGTGTTGCGTTGCAAGCACGAAATGGTCTTGAGACACAAAATAGGCCAAGGCGTCTGTCCTAAAACCGATCCTAAGAAAAGAGTAGAAAGACAATCATAAAAGGGACTATGTTGCACAAAGTAAATCTAACGTGTAGGTTTTGTATGGGTGGACAAGGAGCTCATTCCACCAGTACAGTTGAGTACTGACATCCACATAGTTTTCATGTGCAGGCACAGGTAGAAGCTCGTGGCGCGGAGCTCGCTTGGATGCGTCGAGGCACGGAGTTCCTTGGCGATTCAGCCGCATGGAGTCAAGACTTATACGGGACATAATGTATGGACGTTGCCTTTCAAAGCTTCCGCTGGCTCAAAACTTGTATTGAGAGATGAGAGAGAGCTGAGTGACTTGTAATGTGAGATGAGTGAGCTTGAGAGACTTGTAATCTTGGCCTTGTGTCCCATTGTAACCTTTGTTTCAATATCAATAAAGAGCTTCTTTTGCATAACTTGTGTTTTGTTCTAATTTTTGCTGCTATTATTCAATGTCTCTGCTTGGGACTTCTGTGCGACGACCCCATCGCAGCCGCTGAAATCGGCCGTTATGGAACTCGCCTTGCACGAGTGCAACCTAGGCTCGTGCGGCATCACGCCTTAGCGAGGACGATCGCTCCTACGGGAGCGGGGCGCGACATAATGGTATCAGAGCACGGTTTTACGTCCTTGGACTATCGATTGAATTCTTTAACTCCGTTGTTTTCGCAGACTCTGAATTGTTGCTTCCATAAAGTCGAAATCGTTGGTGCGCTCTCTCTCAAATGTCCCAAGGGATGTCCATACAATAAGTCTAAATAATTTGCAAAAACGTAGGAGAACAGATTTTGATAAAACAAAACAAAAGGATGGTTCGCGTAAGCACGGTTGGCTAAGTCTGGCTGGGCATATACACCAAAGTTGCATCGACCTTAGAAAAGTCGAGTGCGGGATTCTAATTTTGTCGGACAAGAATGAGTTGAACTCGATTGAATAAAAGTGAGATGACTATCGGTAGGGGTGCTATCGAGCGACGATAACGTCGGTGCGATATAGATGAGCGTGCTTGAAATTAGAGAAATGGTTCTAAAGACATCGCCCGGTCTAGGCGACCGCTCGCTCTTAGCCTTACAACGGAGGAATCGAAACGCTGACGACGTTCGGTCTTAGCCTTACAACGGCTGCTCCAAGACATCGCCCGGTCGAGTGCCCCGTCCCGCTCAGTCAATCGGAGCCTTCGCTCCAAGACAACGGCTGCTCCTTGACGCAGCCTTCGCTCGTCGAGTCGTTGTGCGTTTAAGTCAGGCAAGTTATGTTAGGCTATCGGAGTGGTAGCAAGCACGATCCTACGAGTCTACGGTTGGGTATAACCACAAAGTCTTACGGTCTCAAGGCCCGTCATATAAGGTATGACTTGGACGATAGCGTCGCGTAGATCGGAAGTCAGTTTGAGGCACGATGCAGGACTTAGTGTTTAAGGCATGAACCACGGTTGATTTAATGAGTTTTTGGAGAAAGGACTATCGAATAGGCATTGAGTTGAATGAAATGATATGGTAACATGGAAAGAATGCTCGCGACCGTGGGTCGTCGAAGGGCCTCAAATGATAGAAGTCTTGATATTGGTTTGAAAGAGATGGTAACATTGGAAGAGGAATGACTGTGTGAGACGTCAGTTTGTGTCGAGTCTTGCATGGTTATTGGACAACTTGTCGACAAGGAAAAGTTTCCACGAGCGGCAACCCTGGGCGCCGAGGGACCGCGTCGTTCCGGAGGGAAACACGGTATAGCCGTAGCTGGACGAACCGCTCGGGTTATTCGGAAACTTTTTTCGGTGCTAGCTACTTGCGTTGAAAGGGTCGTCGAATAACAAGGCTATAAGTCCACGATAGCTTGTGGTGTTAGTGACCAATTCATATAGATGGGTCGGTACGAGCGGCAATTCGCGTGTGTGCCTTTGGAATGTGTCGAGTTGAATGTGTGTACGTTTTGAAAGAATGTTTGGGCCTAAGATTTGGCATCAACCTAGGCATCGTGCTTCGGCACGAGATGTGGCATCGAGTCTTATGTTGTCGGCATATAAGTTGCATAGTTATGATTGATTTATCTTGAGTTTAAGTCAGGAAACGCCGCAAAGCAAAGTTGGTCGAGTGACACTTAGTTCACAGTCAGGATGGGTCAGTTGATGATTTGTTAGCGAAGGGCCGTGAGGCGGCAAGGGCCGCGAGGCGGCAAGGGCCGCGAGGCGGCGATATGATTGAGTCTCATTTGAGTTGCGAGGTACAGCCTCAACAAGGACTTATAGCACGGTCACACGGAAATGGAGTCTTATCGCGTAGTTGCGTTTCTGATTTTAAGCCGCAAGGCAAGCACGACCTGATAGGTTAACGTTGTTGAGTTGGTGTTGCGTTGCAAGCCTGAAATGGTCTTGAGACACAAAATAGGCCAAGACGTCTGTCCTAAAACCGATCCTAAGGAAAAAATAGAAAGACAATCATAAAAGAGACTATGTTGCACAAAGTAAATCTAACGTGTAGGTTTTGTATGGGTGGGCGAGGAGCTCATTCCACCAGTACAGTTGAGTACTGACACCCACATAGTTTTCATGTGCAGGCACAGGTAGAAGCTCGTGGCGCGGAGCTCGCTTGGATGCGTCGAGGCACAGAGTTCCTTGGCGATTCGAAGCGTGCGGCCGCATGGAGTCAAGACTTATACGGGACATAATGTATGGACGTCGCCTTCCGAAGCTTCCGCTGGCTCAAAACTTGTATTGAGAAATGAGAGAGAGCTGAGTGACTTGTTATGTGAGATGAGTGAGCTTGAGAGACTTGTAATCTTGGCCTTGTGTCCCATTGTAACCTTTGTTTCAATATCAATAAAGAGCTTCTTTTGCATAACTTGTGTTTTGTTCTAATTTTTGCTGCTTTTATTCAATGTCTCTGCTTGGAACTTCTGTGCGACGACCCCGTCGCAGCCGCTGAAATCGGCCGTTATGGAACCCGCTTTGCACGAACGCAACCTAGGCTCGTGCGGCATCACGCCTTAGCGAGGACGATCGCTCCTACGGGAGCGGGGCGTGACATTTACCCTCTGAGATTTCCAACAATTTTTTTTTGGAGACTAAGTTAGGGTTTGGAGGGGTTGGACGGCGGCTGATGGAAGGGGTAAAGAATTAGGGTTAGGGCTTTGAGCCATGGGGGGGTCGGCTGATGTGAAGAGGGGGGGGGGGGAGTCGGCAGCAGCAGTACAGGGGCGGAGGGGGGGTTGGCAGCGGGGGGTCTGCTTGAGGGTGGAGGGGTGGGTCGGCAGCAGGGGGGTCTGCTTGAGGGTGGAGGGGGGGGGGGGTCGACAGGGGGCGGAGGAGGGGGGGTCAGCAGCGTAGTAGGGGCAGCAGTATCAACAGTAGGAGAACGGGGGTTGGCGGCTAGAAGAGGGGGGGGGGGGGTGGGAGATTAGGGTTAGTATTTTGTGGAGAGAGAGAGAGAGAGTGGTGGGTGATGGCTAGGATTTTGGTTCTGATACCATATAGAGTTGGAAATAATAGGATAATTTATTATTGACGAGAGACTACATATATATAGGAGAGACTAGCCCCCTCTCCTGTTATTCGAAGCAATGTGGGACTAAAGCCCGTTAACTAATAACTCTAATATAACACTTAACACTACCTAAGTTACCACTTTATATGGAACTATGAGCAGTTAATTTAAATTTGACATATATTCCATGATACTGATTTAGGTTCTCATTTCTCAAAACTAAAATCTTTCTTTCTTTTATAGTTGTATAGTTTAAAACCGTATTTAAAGATGATATATTAACCATTACCTTCGCAAATAATTTTTTTCCATTTGGGAAGCAGTGAGCAGCTTATGTGCATCTGTTGGGTAGTTTTCCACCAAGTAATATTGTATGCAGGCTCTCCTATAATATGGCATTAGTGCCTATTTGATTATTCCTGGATTCGTGCAACTTGTATTTTTTTTCATGTTTCCTTTTCCCTTCTACTCTTTAACTTGCAATCATATGATATTTTATTTACCAACCTAATGCAAATAAAGCTACATATGTAAGTGTAATATTTCTTGATTGCAAGCTGAATTACTTTTTTTTGGGAGAAAATAGTTGGGAGAAAAGTTCTCCCCCATGTTTCATTAAAGAGGGGTTTTAATGAAACTACACAGTTACAAGCAAACTATAACTCCCAATCTCAAAGGAAACAACTTACAAATGTTATGGAGGCTTAACTTATTTTTCACTTTTATTTCTTTTGACTAGCATTTAGCTTTTTAAGATTTTCTTGCATATTATGATACTCTGATATGCCTGAATTAGAAAACTTAATTCTTTATGTTCAACTTTTTTATTTACACTTACATATCACTAAGGTGCGGATGCTGATGATATATATTCCCCTTCTCTTTAATGTTTTGACTAAAACCTACATCATATTTAATAACACAGGCTTCTTCTCTTTAACTAACAGCTACATGATATTTCTGATTGCAGAAACCACGGGTATGCATATTAGGTGGTGGATTTGGGGGTCTATATACTGCTCTCAGACTCGAGTCCCTTATGTGGCCTGAGGATAAAAAGCCGCAGGTGAAGTGGTTCTAGTACTATGCTAAAAGGGGGTCTGCTTTGTATTTATGAATAATTATTAGTTAGTTCTACTTTTTTCTTTTTCTTTGAGGTACTTGCACTTTACTGTTTATTATTTGTTTAATCTATCATCTTGCAATTTTCTTATATATCTACTTTTCCTACTTTATCTATGTTTCTTTTCTTTTGTTTATCATTCACCTTGAGCCTACAAGTTGGGGGAGTGCAATAGAAATCATGCTACCAGCAAAGAAGCACCCTCGGTCAATGTTGTTATTCTCTATTTCGACGAAATGTTCTTTGAGATAGGTAAGTGCTCCTCATCGTGTGTGATTCATATGGTTGCAGACAAGAGGGAAGAAGAGAAGAAGTAATTATTAACCTTGGCTTAGGAGAACACAACTTTTTTTATTACCTACAAACTTAGGTATATGAATTATCTTTAAAATGTAGCAGGCACACCTTTTCATAGCCAAGAGAGAAAAAACATAGATAGTTTTAGAAATCCTACTTGGCAAATGCAGGAAAGATGCAGGAAGACAATAATCAAAAGACTTGAATCCATGGAAAAAGCTTCAACACCCTAATAAACAGATTAGAACTTGGCATATGCAGGAAGACCAGCAGAACTAGTGTAGAGTATCCAGTGTACTGGTCTGTGTAACTGTTGGTGTTGTCGCTGCTGCTGCTTCTGCCACTGCTCTGTACTGTGCTGTTGCTTTACCTCTCTAATTATCATACTTATGTAATCTAGATTTGCTGATTTTAGCTCTCCGGTCGTACTTGAATATTTTGTTCCAGTTAACAGCCTTGCTTCTTCTTTTTTGCGTATATTTGTCACTTATTATTTTAGAACAAACTGATTGTTGAATTCCTTGTTGGCTCTTTAGTACTTCATTGATGCTTTGTTCTTTGGTAATATACTAATATCGCTCTTTAGTGTTCTAGTTTCAAAGTGGCTCATCAAATTATGTTGATGAAGAACTTGTTTGGTCTCTAGTATCCAAATTTCTCTATTCTTATTCATCTGTAAAGTTTGAACAACAATAAGATATAATAGTGGAAATTCCAGGTGCTGCTTGTTGATCAGTCTGATCATTTTGTCTTTAAACCAATGCTTTATGAGCTTCTTTCAGGAGGTAGACTTTTGAGCTCAGATTCTTTATAATTCCTAACATTCATGATTTTATTCTCCTACATTTGTCTCTACCTAATATCTTTCCTTTATGATTGGATGGCAGAAGTAGATGCCTGGGAAATAGCACCTGCATTTACAGACCTACTGAAAAATACCAGCATTCAATTTGTCAAAGATAGAGTAAAGATCTTACGGCCTTCTGATCACTTGAATCAAAGAGAAAGGGAGGAAACCTCAAGGTCATATTCCGCGGGAACGGTCCATCTTGAAAGTGGCAAAGTCATAGAATATGACTGGTATGTTTCTATTTCTCGTGGGAAGTTATTGGTCTTATATTTAACTTACATTTTATTCCTTATACATACAGAAGCAAGGCAGTAACATGGTTTTACATTTAAGCTCTGTACCGGGGTATCTTTTTGTACTTGGGTAAAACTTCAGGTTCCATTACACCTTGTTATGCCAATTGAGTTAAAAAAGGTTTTAAAGATGCACAGCTCCCTGTTTCACTTAACAAAATGCCTTGGAGGAATTGGCTTTTGAAAATAAAATGAGAAAAAGTACAAGAAGTACAAATTTGATTCTGGGAAAGTATTGCTGTAGAAGTCTGATTCGTAAATGATCACTTTGTTCCTTGGACCATATGATGATGATGAAGATCACTGCTTGAAGTAGAACAACTGGAAGAACTAAGTCACCAGAAAGGTATCGACGCACTTGGGCACTGATGGCGAGGCCGAATGCTTTCCTGCTTTGCTTCACTCTGTTCTGAAAGAAAGGTTGAAGAAGAATGCTCTGGAGAATCCAAATCTCTAAGTTCTGATCTCTGTATTCTCTCCTGTCTCTGTCCTTGTGTTATGAAAAAAATAAGTCTATTTATAGACTTGGACTCTTGTGCGTAAAAACTTAGCAAAAAGTTCCATCTTTACGCTAACAACTGCCATCCACGATCGAAGCCAACCTCTGCATATGTTGACATGTGTTCCATCATTTCAGTAAGAATAGGATGCATGTACACACGTTCTTCGAGAAGAATGGCATGAAAGCCACGTAGGCAGACCACGTTCCAAGCTGGTGGAGGAGAATAGGGCGTAAAAATAGCCCCAATGTACTCTGAACGTAAAGCAGTAGATTAGGCGTAAAATAGTCTTGACATAGACTTTCCGCGTAAAGTGGTTGTTAAATAACCTTGAGCGTAAAGTAGCTCAAATAGACTTTACGCACACGTCAGCTGTTGAGCGTAAAAGCTCGTATAGTCTTCGTGCGTAAAAGAAGCCGTAATGTGAGCATAAAGTAGCTCAATTCACACACTAAACGATAACATTGGTCTCTGTGTAAAAACAAATCCCTTTGTGATATATGCCATCATTATATCTCCATGTCAGAGTTTGCATTAAATGCGAGATTTGACAGCTTTGTCCAGCGTAAAAGAGGCTGCTCTGTCCTTGGCGTAAAATCATGGGTGTAAACCCGAGCATAAAATCATCAGCCTGTTTAGACGTAAAGCGATTAGCCTTGTCTTGGACGTATAGAGATTACCCGCTCTGCTAGGCGTAAAGTAGATCACTTATGAATGAGATGACCCTTTCTTTGAAGCACTTTTTACGCTCCTACAAGACCCCCTTCAAAGTTTTCAAATATCTCCAAAATTTGAAACACTTTGAACAGAAGCGTAAAAGTTGAGATTTGATCTGCCAGCGTAAAATTTGGGATACGCAACCGTCATCCGCGTAAAAGCGGGAATGTCCAACAGTCGGCGTAATTATAGGGATATCCAACAGTCGGTTTTGAATCTCTCTATAAATAGGTCTTTTCAGAGAGAGAACATTTTATTCATCTTCTTGAATTCCTTTGCCCTTTCTTTCTTCGAAACTCTGATCTGATGGCTCCTAAGAAATCATCCGCCGCCGGTAGCAAGGGGAAGAAACCTGCCATTGATTCGTCATCGGCTGATCATGTGAAAACCCTACTCAGTCATCAACGCCACAACGAAATCCTAACCCGGCCGTAGCTCCGCCTATGATGGGTAAAACCCAATTCTTTGGCTGGAAAAAATCCGTCGAGGAGGAAGAAGAAAACTTTCAGCTTTTTACGCCCACGTTGTACGTGTTAGCATAAAAACTGAAATAACAACATACGCCTACGTTGTACGTGTTAGCGTAAAAGATAAAAAAAAATTACGTCCACGTTACACGTGTCAGCGTAAAATTTGGATTTACGTCCACAATTAATGTGTTAGCGTAAAACTTAACTTACGCTCATGTTCATACATGCCAGCGTAAAAAGTTATATTACGCTCACTTTACTATGTGGTAGCGTAAAACTCATCAACCACTGAGAGACTTTGTAGAACACAGACTTCATAAACTTTTATTAACTTTTAGTAAGCGTAAAAGTCAATATCTTCAATCATAAAAAACTTCGAACTAATTTAATCTCTTTTGTCCTTCTGTCAGTGGATTTGCAAGTTCACCCTCTCGCAGAAGTTTTTGGCTCCTCGGTCGGCATGTTGGGTTCAAATTATCTGGAGGATCTGTCTCATGTCCGATTTCCCCAATCCAACCCAGATTACCCTAAAGAAAGGGCACAGTTGATAGCAGCTCAAGGGGATAGGATGTTGCTATCCATGATAAATGGGGAATTGTTGAGTTCACTAGATGGACAACACTTCGCAAAACCAGCCTTTCTGTTTGGAGATGCCATTGATTGTAAATCCCAGACACACCCCAAGAAGGAGTCTTGGGTTTTCAAATTTTGAGATAGAGTCATGTATCTTCCGGATATGGACAGAGATTATCCTTTGTCAGCATTCGTCCATGCTACTCATCCTCGACAAATGTTGTGGAATTTGACTCCCAGCAATCATGGACGACCGGGTAGAATTGTTTTCAAGAGAGAACATGCCAATGATATGGGATACTTTGCTAGTGTTCCCAATGGAGGTGTTACTTCTATCTTTGGCCTTATGCCAGGCTCTAATCCTAGCGAAGATTCGGGTTTGATACAGCCAGTACAAACCCAGATGTTTGTCAACAAATTTATGAGGGCTGCTGTATTATATCCCCAAACAAACCCCAGACTGCCAGGATGGTTGACTCCATTCAACCAGAGTTGGATCCAGATAAGTCTTTGGATGATGAAGAACTTTGAGGCAGAGTTGAAAGATATTGGCTTGTATGAAGCGGTAGCTTCCACCAGTCAGGGTATTCCTCCGAATGGAAACTTATTTCTGGCCTTGATGGAGATATATATAAGTTCAACTGGAACTTTTGCCACCCCGAAAGGTGAAATGGGTCTTGCCCTTCATGAGATGCAGTTTATCTCGAAGCTGCCAATGGGGGAAGCCCCATATGAAGAATATGTTCCCTCCAACAGGGAGCTTGCTGAAATAAGAGGAGTTAACCCTCAGTTAATCGAGGTATACGAAGAACTGATGTGTCACTACCTGATTTGTACTACGATGCATGAAAGTACATCCCATTTGGCGTATATCAACAAGTGGACGACTTATCTCTTCTTCCATAAAGATAAGATATCCAAGGAAGACAAAGAAAGATTTCAGGAAAACAAAGCTCAGTAATCAACATAGATTCGACAATCCCCTCTAACAAAGTTCGGGATATGATGATTACTTACAAATTCCCGAATAAATATCTGTCTACGAAGACTGGGGAATTTCCTGCCGGAACTGAAGCCTTGAGCTTCCTTAGATATGGTAGTCAGAAAATCTCTCGGAGAGCTTTGCTGGCAGGCTTTCTTTCTTTATGGTTGAGAAGATGGGTTGTACCGGGTATTGGTACTGTTGACAGAATCCACCGTAGTGTGCTATGGCCGGCAGTACGTCTGGTTTTTAAAGTCAGGATTAATCTGCTGTCAGCCATGGTGTGCCGAGTAAATGCAGGTTTAAGGACCTTCGGCGAGGAGTTATCAACAATGCTCCTCATCGGAATGTTTTCCCTAGAGTAGAAATGCCCTATACTTATCTGATGGGCTGGCTGTTGCATCACAACTGCAGATTGTTACCGCCAGGCCCAGGTGATGATGCGGAGGTCTTCCTCCAAAAATTCAGCAAAGCTACATGGATCGCTACGACTGTGGCGGATACCCGAGCAGTTCTGAACTATTCTTATGGTTGGAACTTCTTCTGTACCCGGCCGCAAGTTCCAGCAGATTGCTTCGGTGTTCAGTTTGAAGATGAAGTTGAAGGAAGAGTTGTATTGCCACAGTCAGTCTTTAGATGGCTTCAGTGCATCAGACCTTCTCATCTGATGTACAGAAATGAAGATAATTGTGCGTTTGAACCATACTTACCCAGTAGGTTTGCTCGCCAATTTGGGTACGACCAACTTCATGTTGGTAATCCTTTGACTAATTTCCGTCACTATGGGAAATTACTTGACGGAGCTAGGGGTTGGAGGTATTTCGGTACTGCTCGGACTGGTGCTAAATTTAGAATTTCGACCGCCACCAGCACTACAGAACTACGTATACTCCATACGTATGCCCACTTTTACGCTTCAATTCGTTTTTTGCCCACGGTTACAATATGAGGGGTAGTCTGAGGTGGCCTAAAGAAGGAGATATTGAGGAGCAGGTCAGGGTACCAGCAGACATCCCTGACGATACTGGCATTCCAGATCCATTTTTAGAAGTTATCCCAACAGGAGTTGGAGAACCAGCTGCAGAACCTATCATCATTGGCAAAGGCCGAAAAAGAAAACAAAGTGCAGCCGTCACATCTCCAACGAAAACTCCGGAAAAGAGGAAGAGGTCTACCACAAAAGGGCCTTCCAAACCAAGAGCCCACACTCTAGAAGAGGACATTTTGATTGAAGAAGATCCTCTTGTCGGTTCTTCCTCAATCCATCCTGGAGAAGGATCTTCAGCCCCTCCACCGATAGTTGGATCAGGAGCTGTAACACTTTTGTCTCCTGGACGTCTTAGCACCTTACTCCATTTATCTTTGCCGTCCAAGGCACAAGTTACGGAGGGTACTACTACTGCATCCACTGCTGATCAAGATCGCATTCCATCAGACGAACCGGCTCTTGACTTTGAGGATGATGACTGGGATGGTGATTATGATACATATCTTGAAAAAAACGCACATATTCCAAGTATACAAAACCTATACGGAATTATATATCATGATTTTGTATACTAACTTATTCTGTTCGTTTTGCAGATGTCATAATCGCACCAAAGCCTGTAGCTCCTCCTCAAGAAGAAGACATTTATGAGGAAAATGAGGAATCTGAAGAGGGATCTTCTTCTTCAGAAGACGCAGACGTCGAGGAGGGAGAAGTGCAAAAGCATGAGATGGAGTCTCAAGAAGAACATCCTCCATCATTTGTGGCACAACAAACACAATCTGAAGTGTCCTCTCCTGCTGAGGACCAACACAAAGAGAAGACTACAGTCGACCCCACTGTAGGTGATGATGGAGCTGCTGGAGGAGAACCAGACTTGAACAAAGAATCAGCTGTAGAGAGTCTCACCACAACTGAAGCAGCGGAAAATCCTGCGGAGCAATCAGTTGAAGAAGATGCTGGAGGCATGCTCGAACTTCCAACAGAAACTGGGAAAATTATAATAACATCCTCCACTGTCGTTACTGATCCAGTACCAGTTTCTGATAAGCCAATGCCAGAATCTGAATCAGCTCCTGTAGTTGTCACCATATCCACCAACATTACCGCCGCCAGAACTCCAGAAACGGCTGGAGTGACAAATATTGAAAACATTGCTTCTGAAAATCCTGGAAACCAAGCAGCTAACAACAATGGCTCCATCTCAGCTTGTTGCTACACCAACAATATCTGCAGATATTGGAGATACAATCCCCGAAACTTCTGAGAATCAATTGGCTATGACGGCAGTAACAGCAACGACTTCGTCTCATCCTACTGTCATGCCAACCACATCTGCTCCCGATCTCCAAAGAAAAGATTTATTAGATATTGCCGCCACACCTAGCTCCAGCGTAGAGATGAATCTCCTGGTTGAGATTCATACTGAAACTTTTTATAAAATCTGGCAACTTTGATAAAGATGGTCCTGAATAAAGGTCTCAGCTATGAGATTTTGAAGACGGCAATGGCTCTGACTATCAAGAATGTTGCCATGTTCAATGATGTTGAGAGAACTGCCACATTGGAGAAAATTGTGGAGGACCTTGAGCAGCCGATTGGAGAATATCTCAAGCTATCAAATGAGACTGTTGAAGGCCTCATTCAGGAGGAGTATGAAGCCTTGACAGCTGATTATCTTGCTCAAGACTACATATAATACAGCTCTCCATGAACACAGTCTGAAGGTTGCCAAAGAGAAAGCTTTTGACTGGCATAAAACCTGCACTGCATGGTCACAGAGTGGCTTATGATGCTTTGAACATAGATATTCAGAGCAAGAATGACAGAATCCGCGAAGTCGAGGCAGAGCTAGCTTGCTTGAAGGCTGAAAGGGAGAAGATGATTGATGCTCGAAATCTGCACCTCACCCAAAGCTCAATTTTAGAAGAACAAGCTTTTGGGGCTGAGTCGACCATCCGAACCCTTGATGAAGCCAAGGACAATTTGATAATCACCTTTGCTGAACTTTCCTGTATTTGCACTCCTGAAGCTCGACGTGCAGAGGCTACCAAGAAGGTTATGAGTTCTCGTGGCAGACGGCTGGAAGAATTAAAGAAGTTGCTCCAAGATGTTTCATTCCACCTTAAAAGAGTGTTTTGTCATCTTTTGTCTTATTCATTCTGTAGTGATTCCACCAGAAATGAATGAAAGATTTATTTTGTGATCCTATTGTTTATTTGAAATTTAAACAATAGGTAAGAGGTAGAAAGCACTTATCAGAGGTAATATGGACGTGATAAGTCTTTTAAACTCAACGTATTATATCTATCCAGAGGTAATATGAACATGATAGATAATGAAATCTTGTTTTGTATGAGATAGAAATACTCATCAGAGGTTATATGAACATGACAAGTTTTCTAAACTCAAAATTATATCTATCCAGAGGTAATATGAACATGATAGATAATGTAATCTTGTTTTCTGTTTAGAGTGTACAATACTATCAGAGGTAATATGAACATGACATATGTAAGAACCCAAAAAAAGTAGATTAATATCTATGCAGGGTCAAATGGACATGATAGATAAGAAAAGAAGGTGGATTTAGTATTTATCCAGAGGTTATGAAAATGATAAATAATAAATCCAACTTATATACCAAAAATCCTCTCCAAAGAGACAAGTAATCAGCTTAACCAAACTTTGGTAGCTGGGGATTAAGAAAACAGATGTCGTTGAAGATATATATAAGAGAAAAAATGAACCGATGGTGGCTCAAGGGACATTTTCAAATGGCTCGGATTCACCATCAGTTTGAACCATATTGACTGAAAATACTTGTTCAGATTCATCATATGAGGAACGAGACATATCAGTTTCAATGGATTGGACTTCTTGAATCCGATGATTGCGAAGAGCTAGAAGAGAATTCTTCTTGTATATCGTCATAAAACATGGGACGGATCATATCCCAACCCATGACGAGTCTTTTGGTAAAACGGATCGCCATATAATAGTAGTCGTCTACCCTTGCCTTGATTGAGACCTTGCATAGTCTTCAAGTCATATCCCATGTTCTGGATAATCTTGATAGATTGTTGACTATACTTGTCAATTCGGATTCTTCCCTTGTCTTTATCCTTCAGCTCATCTGCCTGAGCAACAGGGATATTTCTAGCCAGGCCAAACACAATTTGGCGCTGTTTTTTTATCAGACGGAACCACGAAGTAAGATTCTTCGTGACGTCTAAAAGTTACGCAAGCTTGTGATGAAGCGGCCACAGGTAGAAGATAAGGAGAAGATGTTAGGAACCTTTGAGCATAAGGTCCAACATCTATATGAGGAGGAAAGAATTTTCCTTATGATCGATGTATAAGTTTCTTCTGGCTCGATGTCGTCTTTATATCGATGACTTTGATTATCAGAAGATAAAGTCATTCTTTCGATAAACTTGACAGCCATATACTCGAAAAGGAAATCTTCATTGATATCAAAAAGTACATAATGATCAATATTTACATCATTTACGATTTGACTGCTACGCCTCGGATTAATCATCAGTGGACCATTATCCGTCTTCTGCGTAGATTTGCCAAGATTGACAATCAATGGTGGTTCTGGATCATTCGTACAAGAAGTACGTCCTTTGACCTTGATCATGAAAGGTGAACTTGGCTCTTAGCAGGAATATTTGTTGATTCCTCAAATGAAGTTTGAGTTCTTCCTTTAACCTTGATTATCAGAGGTTGATCATTGACAGATTGGGATTGGATTCGTCCCTTGACTATGATCTTCAAAGGTTGCTCCTCTGGCGGATCTTCATTAATAGATTGATCCTCGGTAGGTGATTGATCTTCAGCCATATCTGATCTCTTTCACATGCTCTTGTTTATAAAGCCTTGAATCAGAAAAATAGGCTTCGACACCCTTGAAGGGATTGATATCAGCAAACTCAGTTTTCACAACTCCTTGGGAATCACATACTTGAAGCATTGGTGGAGAGTTGAAGGTACAATATTATGCTCATGAATCCACGGTCTCCCCAAAAGGATATTATAGGAGACGTCTGAGTTGATAACATAGAAAGTTACCATAGTTCGAAGATCACCAATCTGAATCTGCAGACGAATCTTCCCAATGGCTTGCTCTTGCCAGAGTTAAAACCGACTATCGTAGTACTAGTGTAAGTCAAATCACTAGTAGGGATCCTCAGGGGTCTTAGCATACTCTGAAGAATTATGCTAATTGAGGATCCGGGATCAATGTAAATCCTGTCATTTCAGTTGTTTTCATGGATTATCCAATATACCGGTGTAGCACAAAGGCCTTCATGCTTGTTATGCTTCAACAGCATATCTTCTTGTGTAAAGGTGATGTTGGGAATTGCTTCCATCACACTATTACATTGTGGACATGACACTGGTATATTATCAGGAGTCTTGAGTTGAGCCAAGCATGAATCTGCTTGAAGTAAGCTTCACTCAAAGTCTCTCTGCTTCTCTGGAAAGGCGAAGCAACTCAAATATAGATAGTCTAGCCGGAGTATTGGCTAACTGAGCTAGAATATAGAATTTGTAAGGCTTCATTACTACCCCCTGACTGGAAGCAGACTTCAATGGGACGTCGAAGCGTACTGCTTTCTGTTTTCCCCTTTTCAACCACAGAAGGTTTGGCAGGAACAGAAGAGGATTGAGTTGGTAGTGTCTCCACTCTTCATCTTCTTTGGAGGATCCCTCATGGTCTTTATGGTACTCCTTTCCGGATCTTGTACCAGCAAAAGATTCTTCTTCAGACTCAGGAGAAGGAAGTACCATATTACAGGATTTTGTCTTCCCTTTCTTAGCCTTCTCTTGTGTGGATTGTTATGAGGAGCTTCAGAACCCAATCCAAGAGTGGAATTTTGACTTTGAATCTGTAAAGGAAGTCGTATTCCTTTATCATAATTCAAACCTTCTGCCTTCGAAAGTCATAACCCATCTTCTTCATGAGATGGACAGATTGTTGACTATACAAGTGAGTGGGCAGCAGACTTTTGACAAGTGTTCCAATAGAGGAGAAGGAAGAAGCAAGACCTTCTGTAACCTCGAGAGTGGAGAATAGGTGTCGTTGTAGCCACAGGAGGAGAAAGATTCGGGATACGAGAAAGAATCCCTGTTGAGCTTTTTCATAAGCAGCAAAGACTTGTTGTGCCCGATATAAAGGAACACTATTCATGGCTAACCACTGCCGATGAGTAAGCTTGAGCTTGTTAGAAGGAGCTAGACTTGGGGGATAGATGTTCAGTCCTTTCAGTCTATCTTCTAAAGGAAGGCCATTCCATAGGTGATCCAAGTCATCGGGATCTGAAATAACATGGGAAATCATGTTGCAGGTTCTGACTTTCTTGCCCTTCTTGGATTTTGAAGTTTTATCTTCACTTTCTAACTCAGGCACTAAGTCAGGATGTACCCACATGATTTCACCATTCTTTAGTGTAAGCGGCAGTAATCCTGCATCTTCTTCTCTGGCAGGCGGGATATTCACGATCTTCATCGTCGCCTTCGGAATTGGGATAATTCCATCTGGGACCTGCTGTGAGGAAAATCTCCGAACTGAAGAGAAACCATATTGGTTGTAACCGTATGGTCATCATTGGTTAAAGCGATAGCACCGCCATTTATCAGCTCCTGGATTTTCTTCTTCAGGACATAGCAAGCACTGGTAGGATGATTAATGTATCTATGATAGATACAATATTTGGGATTATCAGTTAATTCACCTCATTAGGCCTCTTTGGCTCTGGAATCTGAAGTTTGCCACTTTTTACCAGACACTGAAATATCCCTGGGATATCACTCTCATCAAAAGAGTATTCTTCCTTTGGCCTGAAAGATTCCTGACTATTCGGCATCGTTTTATTCTTGGAAAGATTAACCATGAGGGTATCTTTCCCCTTCACATTACGATTGCCGGGGTTATTACCAGGATTACTTTTCTTTCCTCTATCATCTGAGGCGAAAATCATCCCATGTTCACGAGCCAACCTACCATTGGTCTCGGCAGAAACCGCTGCTATGATGAACGAAGCCCAATCTGAGAATTGGGAACCCGTGAAAACAGCGATGGATGGTCGTAGATTCATCTTGCATGTATCAATCAATGCTTAATCTGGCATACCAGGAGGCATCTTTAAAGTAGCCTGCGGAAACGTTCGATGAACGTCCGAGTATCTTCTTTCTCCTTTTGTTTGATTTCTATCAAGGAGGACATGTTCATGTCCATGTCTCCTTCATAGAAGCGGGAGAGAAACATTGCCTTAAATTCGTCAAAAGACGAAATGCAATTGTCGGGTAAACTTCGATACCAATCATAAGCCGAACCCGTCAGGCACCCGATGAACACTCGAGTGAGAAGAGCGTCATCTTTCTGCAAGTGTACAGTCATAATATCAAAGTAATTGATATATTGACTGGGAGATGCTTTTCCATCGAACAAAACCATAGATTGTGGCTTGAATTTCGGTGGAAAGGGTACATCATTCAATGAGGAGGATAAGGTTGCTTGATCCCTAACCTCTGGAGTTGATCTTTGTGCCTCAAAACTTCAAATGCTTTGAGCTCACGCACTGCTTGAATGGCTTCACTGGTTTGGGAAGCACATTTGATTGAATGGTTGTTGGATGTACCGTAACCCCCACTGGAGGTGGTACATCTTCAGGGATGATGGGATCTGGAGATGCAGAATTCTGATTAACAGTCGGCTCTTGAGTATTCAAAGGTATTTCAGTCCCTTGACTATCTTGAGTTTGTGCTGCTACTGGTACTGGTGTTATTACCGTCGGTTGAGTAGTTTGCTGATTCAAAATTATCTGATGCATACTTTGCACCATGTTAAGCATATCTTTCAGTGATTGCTCACGGCAGTGAGACGTTCTGTATTAGCAGATGACGTCTCTGGTTCATCTCCAACAGCGTAGGATTCAACCTCTCGTGAAGATACGGAAGGATTTGTATAGAAGTATGAATCCACACTATCGGTATCGGACTCAAAAGATTGAGTACCCCCATCTTCTGAATCAGAAGTCTGTAATTGCCTTTGTCTTCTTGATCGAGTATTCTGATATACTCCTTCAAAGGAATCAAGAAGTCTGTTGAACTGTTGTTGACCTGGAGTTTGGGACATGTTCCGTCTCGGACGTCGTCCTCTGTTAGTATGAGATGCCATGTTGACTGATGCATATGACAGCTCATCTTCTTGGTCTTCAGCTTGATGTTGAAGCGAAAAACTCAATCGATCAAAAACTGACCGTTTTGAAGCCGAACAACAACAATTGATCACAACCTGGTGATATTCACAATTGTTTTTCTTGGGGAGCGTCACCGGAGATTGTGAATTCTTACGCTTTTGTATGAGCAATTCACGTAAGTCAGAAGGAATGGAGGGAGTATTCTTCTTTATCACATTAGGGGTAGAAAAACGTTTAGTACCCTGTGTGTAAAGAAGATTACTAGCAGCATTCGCAGAACCAAATTGTACATTTCTACGCGTTTGAGTTGTGTGCGTAAATCTTGAGATTTTTAGCACGAAGGACTCCATCTTCATGGCGCGTGATTTGCAAGTTTGGTACTTTGCGTAAAGCAGTATAAGAAGATTGTTGGTGTAGGACAGAAGTTTTACCAACAACATTTTTACGCTGTATGCGTTTAGGTATATTCACATTAGATGTGCAAACATCGTTGTGAATTTTATCTACACTGTCACAGACAGGACTTACCTTTACGCGTAAAATGTAAAAATTGATTATCTACCACGTCACAGACGGGAGATTTTGTTTTACGCGAGGGGCGTAATTTGTGTGTGTCTACCACGTCACAGACGGGAGACTTATTTTTACACTCAGAAGCATTAGAATCTGCCACATTACAAATGGAGACTCGTTCTTATGCCTTGAGCGTAAAACTTGGTTTTTACCAGTGGGCGTAAAACCTGGTTCTTACGCAGTGGGCGTGGAACCCGATCATCTACACCGTCACAGACGGGAGACAAATTGTCACACTTAGAGAGCGACGCCGAAGTAAGGACTGCCTCGTTATGAACGGGAGCCCCTACGACAGGAGAGGGAAGAATTCCCTTGTTATCAACAGCAACAGAGAGATCAGAAGTTATTTGGATTTAGGAATCCAAACTTTTCGTACTTTGCGAGACTTTTGAACATTGGAGCAGCGAGAACCACCCCCAGTTCGGAGCATTTCTTCGTAGGCAGTCTGGTCGAAGTGCACAACCAGAGTCTTCTTGGTCGAACCGACCGAAACATCATCATATTGAGCAATTGCCTCCTCGTCAGAGGAGAATGTTGTCCCAGCAGAGTCGCCATTTTTGTTTCACTTAACAAAATGCCTTGGAGGAATTGGCTTTTGAAAATAAAAC
Source organism: Iris pallida (assembly GCA_029216955.1). Classification (NCBI taxonomy): domain Eukaryota; kingdom Viridiplantae; phylum Streptophyta; class Magnoliopsida; order Asparagales; family Iridaceae; genus Iris; species Iris pallida. Next base: position 6,470,610 of record JANAVB010008799.1, read on the forward strand.
GAGAAAAAAATACAAGAAGTACAAATTTGATTCTGGAAAAGTATTGCTGTAGAAGTCTGATTCGTAAATGATCACTTTGTTCCTTGGACCATATGATGATGATGAAGATCACTGCTTGAAGTAGAACAACTAGAAGAACTAAGTCACCAGAAAGGTATCGACGCACTTGGGCACTGATGGCGAGGCCGAATGCTTTCCTGCTTTGCTTCACTCTGTTCTGAAAGAAAGGTTGAAGAAGAATGCTCTGGAGAATCCAAATCTCTAAGTTCTGATCTCTGTATTCTCTCCTGTCTCTGTCCTTGTGTTATGAAAAAAATAAGTCTATTTATAGACTTGGGCTCTTGTGCGTAAAAACTTAGCAAAAGTTCCATCTTTACGCTAACAACTGCCATCCACGATCGAAGCCAACCTCTGTATATGTTGACATGTGTCCCATCATTTCAGTAAGAATAGGATGCATGTACACACGTTCTTCGAGAAGAATGGCATGAAAGCCACGTAGGCAGACCACGTTCCAAGCTGTGGAGGAGAATAGGGCGTAAAAATAGCCCAATGTACTCTGAGCGTAAAGCAGTAGATTAGGCGTAAAATAGCCTTGACATAGATTTCCGCATAAAGTGGTTGTTAAATAACCTTGAGCGTAAAGTAGCTCAAATAGACTTTACGCACACGTCAGCTGTTGAGCGTAAAAGCTCGTATAGTTTCGTGCGTAAAGAAGCCGTAGTGTGAGCATAAAGTAGCTCAATCCACACACTAAACGACAACATTGGTCTCTGTGTAAAAACAAATCCCTTTGTGATATATGCCATCATTAATATCTCCATGTCAGAGTTTGCATTAAATGCGAGATTTGACAGCTTTGTCCAGCGTAAAAGAGGCTGCTCTGTCCTTGGCGTAAAATCATGGGTGTAAACCCGAGCATAAAATCATCAGCCTGTTTAGGCGTAAAGCGATTAGCCTTGTCTTGGGCGTATAGAGATTACCCGCTCTGCTAGGCGTAAAGTAGATCACTTATGAATGAGATGACCCTTTCTTTGAAGCACTTTTTACGCTCCTACACTCCCCACCTTATTGGAGAAAATTTGGAGACACCTTCCAACGTTTGTAGATGAAATTGAAATGGAAATATATAACTTGTTCATGGTTATACGGATATCTTAAGAATGTAATTTCTGAAAGATTTCAGATTATAGTATCGTAAAGTTCATCTTTATGGCAGAAAATGGAATGCCATATTTGATTCATTAATGAGCTCTCATCTTCATATAGGCTTAACGCCAATTGTTTAACAGTGCCACAGATTTTTGTCTAGAGAAAACCACAATTCACTGAATCCTCCTTCCCCCCTCCCATTTCCTTCCTCTCTCTATGTATCTCTGTTTGCGTGTGCATGCTTCCACATGTGCCTTTGTTTTACATTTGTTCTTGTTGCTATTATATTAGCATTTTAAATTTCAGTAAGTACATAGATAAAGTTATCTTTGTACATTGAAGGAAACAATTTGAAGAAGCCTTCTTCATATGATTTGATTATATAAATTTTGTAGTGTTATATGGAATCAAACTCGTGTTTCATATTGAAGTTATAGCTTCTCTTACAATCTGTTTGTTATATAAGATTCCCTCTCTTTTTTCTCCCTAAATTTCAGTCCTTAGTTTATGACGTCTTAAAGAACTAGATTGTGAGTTTTAGGTTGCCGTGCTTTTTTGTTATTGAAATCCTCTCCCTGATTGTACATCCATTTCAACTGGGCAGCCAGGTTGGTTATGGCTTTAGGAGCTGAAGCTAAAGTTGATTCTGTGCCCGGTTCTCTTGAATATGCCATTCCTTTCTCAACCTTGGAAGATGCACGAGTAAGAAATATTATGCCTTTCATATTAGTTGTATCTTTCTCTTCAGTGATCTTATCATATAACTGTTCAGGAAATTGAACACCGTGGATAATATTCTGGATTTTACATTTTTATGTTATATTGTTGTACTTTTGTTGCACCTACCTTTGGCAACAAACTTGCAAACTGATACTAATGCTGGTACTTAAATTACTTGTTCTCTGTTGATAATATTTACTCCACATTTATATATTTAAATGTGAATTAAATACCAGAAGGTATGAAGTTTTGCTGATAAGTTGAATCGTCATGCTCAATTTTGTAAACTAGTCTTGCAATAAGAATTAATCAACAAGATATGGAACCTCATGGGACCCCATGAACTTGCCAAAGGCTTGACTTTTTAGCCATATGTGATGGGATGTTCATTTGGGAATAATGATGTTGGAGCTGATAAGTGTATTCAAAGGGGGTACGAATAGATGACAATATAAAAATGTTTCAGAAGAGCCTTTCCAAAGTTTAATATTCGTCCATTTTAAGTAGTAAGCTAAAAGCTAGCCACGTAAAGAAGGGTGTTAAAGATCTATTTATTGTCATGCATCTCTAGGAATTTCAGCAACCCTATATTCCTATACCTCTTTATGATATTGAGACTGTAATGTGGATATTATCCATTTATGTCACTTGGTCGTCCTTGGAGTTGTTCAGTTGTACATTTATAAGTGTCTAAGAAATTGTTACCTTAACATAGTTTAATTAGTGGAAAGTAAATGATTTTTTTATTCGTTCAAGTGGACTCTAAATGTGGGATAATGGCTTATTACCATAACTATCATTCCTTTTTTTCAGTTTGACTTTAATTATGAAGCAGTAAGGATTTATTGTTTTGGCCTACTTTTAATCCGACATCAATCCTCTGTAAGTTAGTACAGAGTTTGTGGTTGAGGAGCTATATGTGTGAGAGGAAGGAAATAAATCTTAGAAGGCTAAAATGGCACCAAAGAGGACCTACCTAATCGATCGTGCACTTAGGTAACCAAGGTGTTGGAGTGTCGAGCCCGCGAAAACTCTTAATATCGAGTAGGAGGAAGATGCAAAAAAATTGTGAATTCTGGAATCCACTTTAATTTTCATTTTCTTTTGAGAAATGGCATGTGATAACATCATAAATATAAAATCATATTTAGTGATACTTCACTGACATGAACGGTGAGATTAGATCAAGGTCCACAATATCGGTATCGGAATCAATATCGGAGCCTTTCTATGAGTATTAAGTTAGGCGGTATCAACAATATAAACAGTTTCAGATCTGAGTATCTGATTTTTTTGGTGTCGGAAAGCAAATAATTATTAGTAAATTATTAAATTTTTGGATATTTTAGACAAGAAGGCATAATTAAGTATTCTTTTGTGTTGTTTCATAATAGTTTTGAAATTAAATGAAATAATAGTCACCCTTGTTGATTGATTTACCTGCAATAAATAAGTTTTCTTCATTTATATGCTTTTACAATCTTACTATGCTTTTCTCCTATTTTCGTAGCCTATATAGTCATTGTAATCTAGTAATTCTTTGAAAGGTTTTTCTCTACCATTACCATGTTCTTTTTTTTTACGCGCACATAGTCGAAGATGTTAGAGTTCTCCATAATTGTTTAGCTCTGAGCATTCGGCTGACACTCCCACCGCGACACCCGGTTGGCAAACCGTTTTCAATTAATAAATTATTAAAAAATTAGAAAAATATTTTAGACATTTAGGTATAATTTTGAGTAATTTTTGTGTTGTTTCATAATAATTTTGAAATTTAATGAAATAATAGTCACTCTTGTTGATTGGTTTAACCTGCAATGAATAAGTTTTCTTCATTTACATGCTTCTACATCCTTGCCGATTAGTCTTTTTCGTTCAATTTTCTTTGGCGAATTGAATGGGAAAGAGACCCCTAATGTCTGTATTAGTCAGTATTGGTATCGGTTGAACATGCCAAACCGTATCGGCATCGGTTGTATCGGATCGGTATCAGTAGATACTGCAAACTATGGATTAGATGTTCTCTGCGCTGGATAGTATCGACACATCATCCAAATCAATTTATTTATTCTGGATAGTGTGAAAAAGAAACCATATAAAAATAGGAGAAGGTTATAATTTGTAACCAGTAGTAAACATGGATCTCATGGATTAAAGCTTGCACTTACAAAATTGTAGAACTTCGAAAATTTAACATGTGAATTGCTAGTTTTTCTATCTGCCAAAAGTTTCCATATTGTTAGTCTTTGTTACGGGCCTTACGGTTCACCTTTATTGTTTTCCACAGCTGACCTCATGTAACCATTTGTTGTAAATAAGGTTGTCCAGTTACTCCTTTTATGATCTCTGCTTTAACTTGTGTGGCATTTCCTCATTATCATGTCACATCTATTGGTGCAGAAAGTTGATAACAAGTTGCGCATGCTGGAGAGGGAGCATTTTGGCAAGGACTCATCTATATCTGTTGCTATTGTTGGGTGTGGTTATGCGGGAGTTGAGTTAGCTGCCACGATTTCTGAGCGCTTACAAAATAAAGGGAAAGTTCAAGCAATTAATGTTCAAACTACAATTTGTCAAAGTGCCCCAGATGGAAATAGAGAAGTTGCACTAAAAGTAAGATTCACTATTCAGTTTTAGAAACTTCATACAGAACATGCATTGGTTGATATTATTAATTGGCTAACTTCATTCACCTTTGATTCCTGTATCAATCTTGTTTATTGTTTCACGTGTAACTTAAATATTGATTAGGCTTTACTTGATTAGTGTTGCTGATGAAGCTTTAACATTTTCTTAAAATAGATTTTTATGCAATTTCAGTACACATTATTCGTATTTCACTCTGGCATGAGGATATTATTATTTTCTCTGTGTCTAAGTTATATATATATATATATATATATGGCGCGGATCAAAAGCCCCGCGGGGGGAGCCCCGCCAAAGCCCTGCCCCCCTGCACCATCGGATCGGGGGGCCGTGTGAGGCCCCCGCGCGCCCGTTCGATCCTACGGTCGAGGGCGACGGGGCTCTGCGAGCGGGACTCCGGAAACCCATTGCCCTCTACTGTTGGATTGAGCGGGCGCGCGGGGGCCCCACGCGGGCCCCCCGATCCGATGGTGCAGGGGGGGGGCTTTGGCAAGCTCCGCGGACGGGATTTTGATCCGCGCCCTATATATATATATATATATATAATATTATATATATATATATATATATAGCAATGGCAGCGGAGAAATAGGTGCGGGTGCGGGCGATCTTGGGCGCGCTAGGGTTCCTCCCCCGCGCCGCCTGACCCTCTTGCCGGCGGGGGGAGGATCTCGGGGAAGAAGGGGGCCGGCCTACCCCCCCCCGTCGGCGGTAGTGCCCCCCCCAGGCGTCGGGGGGGGGGGGTCGGGATCACAGATGGGGGGGTCGGGCGTGTAATGACCTGCTCCGTCCTAGCGGAACGCCGATTCAAACGGCAAGTGCAACGACTCAAACGAGCCGTCGACCCGAAGAGTTGGCATCGACCTGACGAAGAATCGATGCAAGGCTTACATTGGCCCGTCAAGAGGAATCCAGACTTAGACTTTCAAAGGCGCGCTCGGAGTATCGCTCGGCCGATACGAACATCGCTAAGGTGGGTGGCTCCGATGAACCCGTCTTTGCTTAGCCTAGACACATAACAATACGGACACTATTGCTAGAATCGCTAGGCGATAACACTGCGCATGCTAATAAATGACTCAACGCACCTAGCTAAGGGAATAATCCCATCTTGTATGCTTGTATAGAATATGGAAAAGAACATAGAAAATGTGAGAACTCTCGCACCGTACTCTGCGCCCGTGCTAAGGCACGGACTTACATTTCGAGTTCCTTATGCGTTCAACAATGAAACAATGAATGGTTTACAACAATGAAACGGAGGACTATCGACATAGTCGTTCCGAGTAGAGTATAGCAACATTGAAAGACTTCGGGACCGATGGGTCGCCAAGGCGACTCCCGCACAGGGAGTTGCAAAATGTATAAATGAATGAATGAAATAAGTGAATGAATGAATCGACGAATGAATGAATGAATATGTGAATGAAATGAATCAATGAACAAACGGACAAGTGAAAGAAAGAAAAGAATGAATGAAAGATAAGAAAGAAAGAATGATTAGCGACATGTATGACGGACACGTGCAACGGGGCTCGCTATCCCGCTGCACGGACGCTAACCTGGCCGATAACGCATTATGGCTCAGAGACAGCCTATGGCTCAAAGACAGCCGTTAAGTTAAAATGACAATAAAATACGAAATGGTCGTGGACGGACTCGTGCACGAGTTAAAAAGGGATTCCAAGGGCAACGAACGACGATTTCGTGGCCGGCCTAGGCGGAATCATGGCCTACGGCGGACAGTGTGCGGGCTTTGGCACATAACCAAACGTAGGGCCGGTACTTCAATAGTCTATCAAGGTGTACCAGCCATCACGCTTGATAGATGAGAATGCCAAAGGAAAAAATGTCCAAAATGGCTGACATGCCAGCGACCGGTGCATATAGATTTAAGTGGGCTTTGCTGGTGGCAATCCACGTGCAAGTCCTTGCATTGAAATCAAAGTAGTCTAAGTTAACTGAACAAAGCACTTCTGAATAGGCTTAATATAACACACAAAATGATCGAGAGTACTTCGAGCAAACGAGTTAGAGAACACGCCTACGCGCTCGGACCTGAGACAGGGACACGCCCTTGACATTGAATGTTTACGTGAATTACATAAGTTGATATATGCGAATTGTTGACTAACTTGGTTTACTTTGGACAGAAAGGCTGGACGGTAAGTATGGGTAAGTCATGCATGTATTTCCATGAGACTCGAATTCGGCAACACGAGATAGATTATGAAATATGCCATGAAACTGATCCTAAGGCAAGATTAGAAAGACAATGATGATGGTGCACAAAAGTAAATCGAACGTGTTTGGTAATGATAGCATTGTGGACGAGCTAGCCTCCCCACCAGTGCATAACAATGTACTGATAACCCCACAGTTTGCTTGCAGAACGCAGAAGTCGTCATCGGGTGCAGCTTCCCTCGAACGTGCTAAGGCGCGGAGCTAACTCTGGGACCTTGGAGCGTTGCAAGAAGCTGAAGCACCCTATACAGGACATAATGTATCGGAACATCGCCATGAATCATTCCATCTTGTAAGCCACTTGGCACGCCTTTTATGTTTCAGAGAGAGAGAGCTTGAGCGATTTGTAATCTCGGCCTAGCGCCGCTTGTAAACTTCTTGAATGTCAATAAAGATTTTGAATTCGCTTCAATTTGTGTTCATTTACTTTCCGCTGCAAATGGGGACACTCTGTGCGACTCTGTGGCCTAGCTCAAATCGGCCGTTTCCGGACATAGCCTTGCACGGGCGCAACCTAGGCCCGTGCGGCATCACGTCTTAGCGAGGACGATCGCTCCTGCGGGAGCGGGGCGTGACAGATTGGTATCAGAGCACGGCTTTACGTCCTTGGACTTCACGTCGATTTCTCAGTTTTGAAAGCTCGTCATTGGAAAAAGAAGTGTACGCTCTCTCTCATTGTGCCTTGGGATGTTCCATACAATAAGTCTAATAATTTCAAAAGCTCGTACAAGTACTCGGTTGAACGGGATCGATAGGCGAAGGCCTTTGTGCCAAACCATGACGGACTTAAGTCGGAAGAAAACTAAAATGCTAAAAGTTAGCAAACGCAAGGCATGCTTGAATAACCTTACGCTGACAATAGCGGACGAGTACACGAGACCGGGGTATAGTTCGAACGGGATGATTATGCACGCAGCCTTTTGGCTAAGTTGTGCCGAGTGTCGCGCACCTAGACCTTTTGGTGCAAACGAGTTTGCGAGCGAGATCGACTATCGCTCGGACGAAAATATGAGACTTAGAATGTATGTCGATAGAGACGCTATTTGACCAACGCTAAAGCGAGCACGAGAGATGGTTCTTAGACTTTGAGGAATGGGCGAACGCGCGATTGAACACATCGATTGGGAATCGAATGATCTTTTGAGGATTTGTAGAATGACTTGAACCCGAGTGGTGTATGTGATAGGTTCGGAGAAGAATAAGAATGAGTGTCGACGACTAGTCGAGTGGCTCGAACCCTGAGTGGTGTATGGACGTCATAGAAGTTATTCGAGCAAGACTAAAGGATATACGGATAGAACGAGTATGCCGGCGAAGCGATGCGATCGCGCAAAGCCTTAGAACGCGTCACGCTTAGTTGGTCGTGACTTCGAATGTCCCGAACGAGATGTCGTTCGGACAACTTGTAAATGGGCAACGCAAGTTAGAAAACGACTCGGAACGATGAATAAAGATGTATGTCTCGACCGAGGAAGCTAGAGGAAGCTAGAGGATAGCACTTGTGATTTCGGATTGGGTCAAATGAAATATGACTTGAGTTTTGGAGAACGATATTGAAACTAGCTTGAGGAATAGCGATCGAACTCGATCTTGGATTGAATCGAATGGAATTGTGGTATATCTCGTTCGGACAATAGCATCAGTCGCACGACTCGAAATTGGTTGCAAAGGAAGATCGTCAGGTTACGCATATCGTCGATGTATTGAGGCGTATCAAAGATCGATATGCGATAACTCGGGGTACTCTGACTCGGCGAATGACGATAGTGCAAAATGTCATTGTTCCGATGGATGCTATACTCGGGATATTGAAACGTGTCGAGGAAAATATAGACGTGGCTCGAGGATTTTCTAGTTGAACGAATGACGGTCAGACTATCGAACCGAGATCTTGGCTTGATGAAAAATGAAAATGTTTGGATATGCTTCATTGACAACCACAACGTTGACGTTCTTGTCTTATGCGAGCGCAACTCCAGCCTCGCACATGCGTCACGCCGATTAGGGCGATCACTCCGCGTGAGCGCTGGTGTGGTGATTCATACAGCGGGGGTGATCGAACTTGCATGGCATGGCAAATTGGATACATCGACTTGTGGTTTGACGCGAATGTAGACTCGAGAGTGACTTAGCATGCGTGACGGTTGAATTTAAGGATTTCGTTGGTCCAATCCGCGTATCGAGAATGAATTAGTCTAGACGCAAGCAAGAGTTACGCCCGATGAGAATGATTATTCCGCGGGAGCGTTGCATGGTGATTCATGAACCACCGTGGATAATCGGACTTGCGTGAGATTGGGGCGCAACATATTGTCAAAGCTAGACGACCTCGTGATCGAATACATGAATTGGTTAGAATTGGTGATTGAATGGATTCGAATACGCGCAACGAATGCATTGATGCGAATAGGTGATCGTGCTCGATGTTTAGAATCTGAGTGACGCGAGCTTGGGTAGAAAATTCCGTACTACCGACTTTGGTTTGACCCTAGGATTGGGGTCAGTGTTGGCATTATTGTTGGAAAACTATGATTCCAATCCTGACATTGACTTAGCCTTGAGAAATGGCCTAGCGGTTAGGCGAGACGCCCCTGTTTCAAGTGTTAGCAATCAAAAGATTGATCTTGAGGATTGACATGGATGGATTGAATGATGCAAGAATAGGAAACCCTGCTCACGAGATTCGGCTGACATGCATTATTTCAGGGACGCCTGAGTATGTGCACGATGCGACTCGAGTGAGAATGACGAATTCTCTATCACACGGTTTAGTGAATGCATGTATTTTGGGGACGCCTGGAATGCGTGCACGATCCAACCAAGTGACACGTTGAATTCCAAACGAGACTTGAGGAACGGAAAGTATCGGGGATTGAGATCGTGTTAAAAGAAAGGAATGATACTAGTACGAGCGTGGCTCGGAATCAAAGAAACGTGTGAGCGGAGTGTGCGTGAACGACA